>OX453077.1:6403016-6760286 GCA_949699795.1 Spicauda simplicius
ATGTGTAAGCAATATCAAATGGCTTTGGAAAACTACTGGGGATGGCCACATATCCCTGAGAACTATGGTCTAAGATGGAACGCTTCATTAGGGTTCCGCTGCGTCGCTCCCACGGCGTCAGGTACCTTTTGAAGGTTTCCTCCTCGAAAACAAAAAAAAGGGTTCCGTAAACAAACAAAACGGAACCCCATTTTTACCCTTTGTTTACGGAACTACTAAGACTACAGTCCGTCTGTCTGTCACCAGGCTGTATCTCATGAACCGCGATATCTAGACTACTAAAATTAGCACACATGATGTATTTTTGTTGCCGCTATAAAAACAAATAAAAGAGAATAAGATAAATATTTTAGGGAAGAAATGACTTACAAGAAATGAGTTGTTTCTATATTTTATTGATAATCGTACGGAACCCTTAGTGCACCACACCGACTCACATATAGTCCATTTTTTAAGCCTCTGCTCATTAGCGTATAACATGTTGTACTTAAATGTTGTTAAAGAGTAGAAGTTACATGTAGGGCTAGTGCCTCTAAAGTCAAACTACAAAAGCATGTACATACCACTGTAAAAACTACTGCACACATACAACTTTTTAGTCAAACAACTATTTAGTTCTACGTTATTAAGTACCTATATGAAAAAGTATATAGATCTGATGAGGCCAACTAGGTAACTGTTTAACTAAGGGCGCATTTAGATGGAGAGAGTTTCTCGACTCGAAACTCGAACATACGATTATCGAACGAATATCAAACATTTTTTTCGTCTAAGTCAGAAAAACACACCTATAAACCGAGAGTTCTATGTGTATTGCCTCGACTGAACAATCTATCCCCGACTATTCACAAATGACTGGCCAATAGACGAAACTAAAAGGCAAGTAAATGAAACGATAACAACTGCATACAGTCATGTATGCGAATTATCGACTGAAGTGTTCGATGGCGATGAAATCGTTTAAGCACACAACTTAATTAAACATTTCATCGATATAAAAATAGTATGCGGCAGTCCTAAGACGCCTGTACTTGGTAATACACAATTTATGTAATGTATAGGGTAGGTACATTAGTATTATAACGATTTGTAATAATCACTCGATAACAAGTTTTGAAATAATTACTGCGAAGTTGTATATTACCTACGTGACCATATATTTATTATTTTATATCATTATGTAACTGTTCTTAGACAGTGATGTAAATAATTGGGTGATATATCTTTATGTATGTATTACACAGCTTATTACATAATATTGTTTTTTTTTTTATTTATAGGTAATAAAATAAAAAAATACGTGGGGAGAGCAGCAGATACTATCTCAAACGCTTCGCGTTAGAGTCGTGCAATAATTACAACAATTAATGAGCAATAGGTACTTATAAGAGTTTATTTTTTATTATTTTTCGATGTATCCAATTTCAAATATGAATGAGAGATATTTAAGTTATTTTGCAGAAAAAATACTTTATTTAGATAACTCCACACATATAAAAGTTGATACTGAAATCTCAGATCTCTGCAAAATTTAATCAAAATTAGTTTAATGATGAGTCACTAAGTTTTTAAATTTAAATGACGCATCAGTAACCTATAGATATCTAGTATAATATAAATTCTGTTTATTTACAGCAAGAATACACGCTTTAAACATTTTATAATATAAATTTGTGTGTATAATTAATACGGAGATGACGCAAACAAAATATCTATTAAGAACCAGGAACTTAATCTAGTCGTGCAAAATAAATTCAGGTTTTACCAAGAAAAACATAATGCCTGTACTAATTTACCATATCTAACAGTATCAATTCGTCACATACAGGTAAATATTTTTTAAATTCACAATAACAACGAAGTTGTTTACTTCTAGACTTAGTTTTTAGTAAATAAGTTTTTAGTAAGTAAGTCCTAAGGTTTTATTCGCGTTTAGGAATATAACTTTTGAAAAAGTGAATTGCATTTTAATAAAACCAAGATATAAGATCTTAAATATGGACTACAAATATTTATCAAACCTTTAAATTAAATTATGACTCAAGTTTTCCTACGATTTTAAACACACAGAAACACTGACAAAAAATGTTAAAATGATAGAAAATTATACAGGTACTTGGAATTTTTATTTTTAGGGTTCCGCTGAAAAGCAGAAACATGTTTTTTTCGCCGTCTTGTATCCGACTCGCACTTGGTCGCGTTTCATGAATTATGATTACATCGCTGAGATAAATACTGTGTCAAAGATATAAATTTTATACTATGATCAGTGTGTAATTTGTGCATCAACGTTTATTGTGCAATGAAATTCTACACAAAACGTAGCTAATATCTGTTTTCAGGAAACGTAATAAACTCTAACTAAGGATAAATTTCAATTGTTTTGTTATAAACGTAAACCTGAAGTCGAAAAGTTCTTATTGTTTTTAATAATCACCTATCGGTAGGGGAGCCCACGATCAGTGTTTTCACATGAATGATTTTCTTTCCCCACACCTCAATTCAGATTTCCCCTTCCTTCTCGGGACATTTTTTCACTCAAGAATCATTATTTTTAAAGAACTCTCGGATGTTTACGTTTCCTCACGATTTTTTCCTTCATAGAAAAGCAGTGATAATTTCTAATACGCACGTAAATCAGTGATGCATGCTTGTTCTTGAACCTCGGACCTCTCGATTGAGAAGGCAAGTTTCAGCCATTAGGCTATCATTACTTTGATATAACTGCACATCACTAGCTAGCAATTTATTTACGTTGTAATGTTGGTAAGTGGTAACACAGTGGTATTCTTCTCCCTTAGCCTTCGCCTCTGGACCAAAAAGGGGAACTTCCTCTCATTGTGGAAACACTTCCCATGATGCTAAATGTGGACTTAATCAAGCGTCGCGGAAACTTATTAGGTTTGGTAGATTAAAATGTAGGAAGAATAAGTGGTCTTATAATGTTTTCACTTTGAGCGATGGAAGAAGCGTCTACAGTTTCAAAATTATAAAAAAAAAACTATAGAATGCATCATATTAGGGCATGACGGTACCTTAAATGAGTTCAATTTCCTAATCTGACGGTTTGAGTGTGCCCTAAGGGAGTGGGAGGGTTACAAAGTTCCCCTGAGCGTACCCCCCTATATTAAGGCCTAATACTGGCTGAAAGTACGTATACGATATATAAAGTATCATACTTTATATTAAACTACCGCGCTCCAGTCTATCCCAAAATTCTCTCTTGGGCTCCCCTCTACTCTCGTAAACCCATTATTGTCCCACTGCTGGGCACGGATCTTCTCTCAGATTGAGAGAGTTCAGGCCATAGTCCACCGCGCTGGCCAAGTGCGAATTAGTGCGAAGTAATTTTCATCGTGCTAGTTAAATATACGAGTATATGATCAATGAAATCTTATCGTAGCTTGGCCGAACAATCGGAGCATTAAATTCTATTGTTATCATTCAATTGAATTTTAAACAATCTACCTTTTTAGGGTTCCTTACCCAAAGGCTAAAACGGGCCTCTATTACCTACTAAGACTCCGATGTCCGTCTGTCTGTCACCAGGCTGTACCTCATGAACTGTGATAGCCAGACAGTTGAAATTTTCACAGATGATGTTTTTCTGTTGCAGCTATAACAACAAATAATAAAAACAATATTACGTAGATATTTAAGGGGGGCTCTGATACAAGGAACGTGAGATTTTTTGCAGTTTTTATAGATAATGTACAGAATCCTTCGTGCGCTAGTCCGACTCGCACTTTGCCGGTTTTTTCTATTATCGAGTTCTAGTTGTACCTACTTATTAATAGTCAATCGACGTTGCATTCTCATATTTAATATAATTTATAATAATGGCGATTTAATAATTAATTTATATTACTATTTTGTAAGTACAATTAACATATTGGCATAAATATGATGTCAATGCGAATGAGTGGAGAACAAACCAGGGTTATATTTTTATGTACTAATAAGTTGAAAATGCAATTAGTAAAAAATGCAATTTTAAAAGAATTTCATTCAATAATTGAGTGAAAATAATAGGTAACTATGGAATTTTAGAGTGCTGCCAATTATATTTATTTATTCGCCAGGGATTTGACGTGCACTGTTTTTTTTTTATTTGACTGAAGTAGCAAACGAACATGCAGTCTACCAGGTGGTCACTGCCGCTCATGGACATCTGTAATCAACTTTATACAGAACATGGGTTCTGTCGGAAGTCAATCACAGATACGTTGCCACTCCCGAGGGCTATGACAGTTGCCTCGTATAAAAGTGTGCCGGCAACCACACCCTTCCATCGAAACGCAAGAACTGCTTCACGCTAAATAGGAGTGGCGGAGGTAGTGGTGTACTTCCCCGGTCGAACTACACTGGTTCTACCACCTGGTAAAGTCCTTCTCTACCGGCTTTTGCCAATAGTCATTATGCCTGGCATGCGTGTTGGTGACCACAGTGGGTGTTGATGATGCACAGGATGCTACTTCCCATCTGGATTTTGTCTTCGAGTGACTTCCTACGTCATCCTCAGGAAGAGCTGAACTGCTGCTAGTCAAGATTCGCACATGGCAAACGGGATATTAATTTACATGGATATAGGTAAAAGACTTAAAAGACTACTAGGTCCCTATAATAATTTTACTCCTTAAGGAGGGGTCACTGCTCTAACTTAGAGATTGATTATTTATTATTTAACTGTTTTTTTTCCTAACGAATTAAGATTCAATATAATATTCCTCGATTGAACTCATAAATACAATCTTTGCCAGTTTTCTTCATTCAATATTGATGAGGCAATGTTTCTTTAGAATAGCTTGTTCAATAATTTCATCTGACACGCAATTGTTAAGAATTTAATGGATCACTTGAATATGAACCTACAGATTTGTATATAAAGTCGCTATTTTAACGTATTATACCTTTGTTTACCTACAATCTTTAGCACAAGTACCTTAATAGCACTCTAAGCAGTGTTATGAACTAGTATGTAATACTTTTTGCGTAGGTGGCTCCTCTAAAGAGCGTCTTTAAAATCACATTGAATGGGTTTATTGTTATTATTAGTCTCTAATTGGTTCCGCAGTTTTACAAATATAAATTACTAGTTGACCAGACGAAGTTCGTTCCGCCTAGAAGTCAAAAATCTAAAATTATCAGTGTTCCTTCACTATATTATATTATACATAAAAACCTTCCTTTTGAATTTCTCTATCTATTAAAAAACTGCATTAAAATCCGTAGCGTAGTTTTAAAGATCTAAGCATACCTACATAGGGACAGACAGCGGGAAGTGACTTTGTTTTATACTACTTATGTAGTGATGTCCATAACTCGTCATCTCTCCACTTACTCTTCCCCTATCCCTAATCCCCTAATAAAATACCTTTACCAATTCTCATTGATCTCTTGTTTACATGTACGAATAGGTAGGTACCTATATCAGCGCTTACTACAAAGAGGTCAAGCTGGGTCGCAGATTCTACGATATCTTTTTTTATAAATAGTACTTATATTGAAATATTTCTCATTAAAGGATCTATCCAACTTAAACAAAATCCAGATTTGAACCAAAAGCCAATCATTTCATCCGTATAATATTCATATTTGTATGAAATCCCTACAAACTTCTTTGTGTTATGAAGTAACTATTTGGTTAGCGTAAAATAATCTAGTCTATTATTCCTTTACTTGATCTGCAAAGTTACACGACTTTGGGTATTATTGTAATAATTTGAAGGACAAATAAAAACGTTTTAATGATCACGTTTATTCGACTAATGAGTCTAAGTACAACTATGTTTTGGTACTTACGGTATAAATTTTGCATAATCCATACATACATAATATTGTAATAAAGATAATCTTGATATGTAACAGGATGTTCTGAGGCGTTGTTAAGTAACAGGGGTTTTCACAAGAAACTGCTGAAGAGTTCAATTACTTAGCCATATCAGATCATATATCAAGTTTATTTTTGTGTTAGATAATATTATACCTTATTCTTAAAAATAATTTAGATAATTCTTCAGTATATGTTTCTGTATCTGGAATAAATATTCATATATATAAAAATGAATGTCTGCATGTCCTTTATAGAATCGTAAACTATTCATTTGATCATGTGATGAATTGATGATTTTTAGCAAAGTTGTTATTCATGAGCTGGTGAAGGTTTCTGGTGTATTTTTTTTGTGATGGCGTAGTAACGCGTGGAGGATACAGCTAGTTACCTATATATAAAAAATATATAAAAAAAGACAGAAAGCATACTTACTTAATAATTTATCTTTTCGACTTTAGGACAAAAATATTGCTCAATTGTAACAAAATTAAATGTTTACGATTGACTAGTGTAAATAGTATTGGAATTAATTATGTAGAAAGATTTCAAAAAACATACAAAATTTTATTGGTGTAATATTTGTATGCACCTATCTATAAGGTTGTCTATGTTTTTTAACAACTGTTTACCTGCTAATAAAACAGCGTAAGCTTTAGCAAAATAAGTATGCTATGTAATTTCCTTATGGTCAAATATTGAAAATATATCACTAATAAGAATGAAAAAAAAAAGTATTTAACCAAAACTAAAAATACAACAGACTTGCTATACCTATCATATCATAGTAATTGTTGCATGTTTAAAGGAGATACAATATAATCTACAATACAATATAACTAAATACAATATGTTTAATATTATATTTTTTGTTACAGGAATGATGGATAAAGAAATAAGCTGTGTCAGTAGATTTTTTGAAGAGGAAAATTGTTCCGCCTTAACTGAAGATAGTGCTTCACTCTGCTCATTGTCTGTGAGGACAACGCTCGATTCTTCTCAGGATCTGAGCCAAAATTCAATAACCTCGGAAACAGATTCCTTGAGTTTGTCCCAGCTGGACATCGACGAGCCGGATCCAATAGAATGTCAACCGTTTTACAACATATCACCACGAGAGATGCCAGTTTCGCCACATTACGTGATGGAGGAAGAATTTTCGACTAACCCCTGGGCAATGTTAATAGCAACGATATTCTTAACCAAAACATCTGGTAAGATCGCACGTCCATACATGAAGACCTTCTTCGAGGAATACCCGTCACCCTACGACGTGTTACGTGATACGCCGAGTTCATTGGAGAGATTTTTCGAAAATCTAGGCCTAAAGAAGCGAGGTCGTATGATTTGGAAACTTAGTTATCAATTTGTATCATCGAAATGGCGCCGAGCGAGCGACTTGTGCGGCATAGGGAAGTACGGTGAAGATGCGTATAGGATATTCTGCTTGGGTCACACGGATTTAGATCCTGGCGATAGATACTTAAAGCTGTATTTGGATTGGCTACGGCAACAAACAGACTTTTTGGAAGACAATGGAGCGATGGACAGTGAATGTGTAATAGAGGATCCTGTTTTGAAGTATTATGATATAACTTTGCGAATTCCGGACTGATGAAGTGATTATTATTTTCTTATCAGAATCTGTTGTCTAAACTTTATGTGTATATAATTATTATGTATCCATATTGTATGCCATATATTTTTTGCATTATTATATCCACGTCATAAACTGCGTGCAAAATTTTTGCGAAATGAGAGCTGTAGTTTTTGCTTGAAATACATAATACGAATATGATTATTTGAAAGAGACAGATAATAGTATATGATGCAGACAATATTTATGTATATATGGTTATGGAAGCATTGTTGTTATTGTCTTGGGAGTTGAATCTAAATTAACAATACTTAGAACTAATGTCCAAATTTCATTGGATGATGATTTATATTCTCTACTTCAGTACTCTCCTGGGTTTTGAATATTGTATGACCAACTATGTAATTATAAGTAATATATCTATTCAAAATAAGCAAAAGGCATATATTTAAAATTTTCTTAATTACTAGGTAAGTTTCCAAATTCACGTTGCTTTATGTTAATTTTATTTATATTTACGTTTAAATTCCTTCGTAAATTTAATAAATCGTACTAAACATTCTATATCCGAAATCTGTGATAAATCGTTGTATCCATATAAATTTGTTACGTAATAAAAGTTTTTTGATAGAAAACTTGTCTTTGATTGTATTCTCAGCTCTTAATTTAATTGTGTATAGTTTTACATTTATGTAACCTCGATTTGGGTAACATTGAACATTTTTTACAATATTTGTGATATTATAATCTGTTTTATATTTATTGCACCTTGTTTTTATTAAATGAATAGTGTCCTTTTTAGCTGGTTTATTAATCTAACACAATAAATTTACGGAGAAAACAATTAAACTATCCACAATTACCCCTAAAACTCAAATTCAAAGTTATCCTTAGTTTTGGGTAACTTTGAATATAATTTTTTGAGGATATAAAATCCGTCATTAATCGAATATTTTAAGGTCTGAGTAAAATTAATTAACATATTTTTGTTAATTAAAACCAAATCTATAAAAATTACATTTATTTTGATATATAAATACAATAAATAGACAACTTGGTCTTGCCATATGAATCAAGGTCGATCAATTTGGTGGTAAAATAAGATACTAGTTTTTTTTTTGATTATTTATTCCATCCATCCATAGGATGGACGGAACATCGGGTACCTTTGGAAGGTTTCCCCCTCGAAAACAAAAAAAAAAGGATGGACGGAACATGGACATAACATAGGCCTCCCCTAAATGGCGCCACTCCAACCGGTCCTGTGTCCTCTGAATCCAACGGTTTCCCGCTGTCTTCTTCAGGTCACCGGTCCATCTGGTAGGGGGGCGACCGGTACTCCTTTTGCCTAAACATGGTCGCCACTCGAGGACCTTTCTTCCCCATCGGTTATCGGTCCTACGAGCGATGTGGCGGCCCATTGCCACTTCAGCCTGCTAATTTTGAGAGCTATGTCGGTAAGCTTCGTTCGTCTACAGATTTAATCGTTGCGAATCATGTCTCGTAGCGAAATTCCGAGCATATCCCTCTCCATAGCACGCTGAGCGACCCTGAGCCTCCGAAAAAAATATTTTTTTATGATACAGGTAACTTTGAACCGTTCAAAGTTACCCATATAACATCCAATTTCGACGTCGTCAAAAGTTTAACAGTTTTACGCAATATTCAACATGGGATACGGATAGTACAGTTTCAAAATAATAATATACAATATACATTTTAAAGATAAACACCAAAACACACCTGTTTACGGTAAGTTTTATATTATAATTGCTATTTCAAAATGAAGCATTAAACACATGCAACAACTTCACTACGGAAAAGGCGGTATTTTTTAAAATTATGACATTCACAGGTACCTTTTTTTACTTTCATTGCTATTACAACATTTTGGCAAACCATTTTACGCAGGTACGACATTGAAACAACAAGAAGTTTCCATGTAATAAATTAATATATTTTTTTCACAACTTTGTTCAAAGTTACACCGCGGTTCAATGTTACCCAAATTGATTGTAGTCAATTATTCTAATAATCCAGTGATACGCTTAATCATAGACAATAGTGTAGACATGTCGAAATATCACTATACTAATCATCTAATGTTATATAATCTGTGAAGTGTCACTGGTAAATAACAACGCCTGGGATAAAATAATACTTAAATTTCTATTCTACTAAAATGCTTAGCGTTTCTTGAAGGGACTATCTTAATAATATTCAAATAAATAGATTACACGTAATTGTAAGTAGCTACCGTTGCAGGTCACTATGCCGTAGCTATCTTAAAAAGTGATTATCTGTAGTTTAATTACAGAAGATCTATAGCATTTACATACTAAAGATTTTTTGCTAATTTGTAATAGCTACATGCAAAATGCACAACTTATTAACCGTTTTAACACAATAACATTAAAACTTATGTTAAGTTATAGCCTCATACATAAAAGCGATTGAAGTTCTTCGTGGTTTATAGATAATCATTTTATGATAACCACAGTTGTCTTAAGTTTTTTAACAAGCTTTACATTTGTACATTCCACTGCTTAATTAGACTTTGCTCATATTACACCACAAACACGAACGCAGATTGGTAATAAAAGATAAGTAAGTGACCAATTTCTATGTATGACGTGAAAACCCTGATCAAAACAGTGGTGTTTAGTGGACTAAATACGTTATAATCAGCATTAAAGAAGTTTAAAGATGAAGTATGGTTGTTATATACCTCAGATATTTGCCAGGTGGTAGAACCAGTGTAGTTCGACCCGGGAAGTACCACCGCCACACCTATTTCTAACGTGAATCATTTCTTGCGTTTCGATAGAAGGGTGTGGTTGCCAGCACACTTCGCATGAGGTGACCATCATAGTCCTCGGAGGTAGCAACGCATCTGTGATTGACTTCAGATGAAACCCATGTTCTGTATGAAGTTGATTACAGATGTCCATGGACGGCAGATACCACTTTCCATCAGGTTCACTGCAGGCTCGCTTGCTACTTCAGTCAGATAAAAAAAAACATATTACAACGTGTTTAAGATAACACATGTACCGTGTACTACATTTTTTTTATAAACTGATCAAACGGCATGTAGAAATGATTCGATAACCTGATCTAACATTATTTTGGTGAAACACTACACTTCTTAAATTGATCTATCTTGGCCTTTTCTATTTAAACCAATCATTCAATTTGTCCAGCTGATGACAGTACGTAAAATTCATAATAAACATTGCGATGTCCTGTAGAGGCTAAAAAATCTAAAAACGCATAAATTAATTATACCTATCTACTTATTTATCCGTTATTTCAGTAATCTCCAAACTGATCTAGAAGGTTATAAATTCTAGACTTATGAGCAGGGATGTAACGGAGCTCCGATTCCGGTTCCGATAAGTCGGAACTTCCGATAGTAATTGCACTTTCGGTTCCGATTCCGGTTCCGAAAAATTTAATCGGAGGTTTATATCGGAGGTCGTCAAATCAATTGCCCGCCAATATCTGTCGTATCCACCAAGCTTTGAAGAACGCGAATAACTTTTTAGTGGCGCTGGCCTAATCTACGAATCGTTAAGAAATAAATTGGACGGTGACAAAGCTTCAAAGGTTTTATTTATCAGATATAATTTCCTACTTTTGTAGTTTAATTTAATTCATCAATTAATCAGACAGTAACTCATTAACAAATATTTGTATAAGAATTTATTTACATTAAATAAAACAAAATAAAAATCAACACAAAAACAACCCTGGAGCGGATTTGATTTACGCAATTTGTTATCTATTTATGGGAAAATGTTAATAGGAAACATGCCATTGTCATGCCATGCCATGAGTCGTGTGTGTATATTTTTTTTACTTTGTAATTAAAATTGAAAAGATTTACTGACATACGTTGTTACTACCAGTCCAATGACGTATCATTGAAATCGACTCGGGTTTACGGAAAGAATTGAGCTATAATTTTTAAATATGGGTACAAAATGTTGGATCAATTTAAAAAAAACGTTACTTCCTCACCTTTGTTATCTAACTGCAATGGAAAGAAGGGAATGTTCTTCCAGCATAAGTATGTACCCGCAGAACCCGCAACTTCATTCGCACAGAGCATAATATGATCCATCCATTACCATTTTGTCAATATTCAACAATATATTGAACCACAAAGCCAAATACTAAGTTTCATTAAATTTGCATTACAATTGGATTTTCATACAAACGTAAATTTCAAAGATTCTTTCTTAGTGCTCACCTACAATATAAAAGGAAATCGTGCAAAATTTTATGAATGTAATAAGTACATTCGTTTGGGCCGTGCGTTGATATGACAGTATTTAAGTCAGTTGTCTTTTTCACATAGGTACATAAATTTGTCCAAATAAAACACTTTTTTGCCACATTTTTTAATGACTGACTACCTCCGATTCCGATTCCGATTCCGCTTCCGATTCCGATAAAATGAATTTGAAAACTCCGATTCCGACTTCGGTTCCGATAAATGACCTCCGTTACATCCCTACTTATGAGTTATATAACGAAATTTAGTATTATTTTTAATTATCGGTTTGGATTTAGAAAAGGTGTATCCGCAGTTTTGGCTCTAACATCTATAATAACGCATAACCTGGATAAGGGTAGGAAATGTCTAAAAGTATTCTTGGACTTAAAAAAGGCCTTCGATACTGTTTCTCATAGCACGTTGCTGAAGCATTGGGAATATATTGGAATTAGAAGGACACCACTGAAATTATTACAAGACTATCTTAAGAATAGAAAACAGAAGGTCAAAATTGGTGATTGTATTAGTAATGAGAGCGATATTACTTTTGGAGTGCCCCAAGGTAGTGTATTAGGTCCTACTCTATTTCTAATTTACATTAATGAACTGACAAAATTAGATGTTGATAGAGGCACAGTGCTTTCCTATGCCGATGACACGGTTATAGTTTTCGAGTGATCAGACTGTAAATCGGTATCTGTATCAGCTAATCTTGGAATATATCACTACATAGTTTAAAACAAAGTCGCTTCTCGCTGTCGCTCGATTTTAATGCAATTTATTAGATAGAGTGATTCAACAGGAACGTTTGTATGTATAATACATGTATAAGATAGTAGAAAAAAACTGATAATTTTAGATTTTTGACTTTTAGGCGGGACGAAGTTCGCCGGGTCAACTAGTAAGATAGTGGCTTCAATACAATCTTCTTACGCTCAATATAATAAAAACTAATTATATAATTATGTTTCTCTCATAATACAAGACCCCAACAAAGTAACATTTACATCTAAGAATTCACCAATGCAATAACCCTCGCAATACAAACTGTAGCTGTATTATATTAGACAAGATTATATCCACTAAATATTTGGGAGTAGTTATCGATTATTGATACTTATAGTTATCAACATTTATCTTGGCTTCAACATGTTTCGTATATAAGTAATCGAATAAAAAAGCTAATTTGGATTTTTAAAATGATTCGGCATGTAACTAGCAATAAATTACTTAACCAGAAAGAGCTCAGCGCTGCCTAATTCAAACTATGTACTTTAAACCCTTTAGGTTTTCCACTGTAGCGCTATACCAAGATTGCCAATGCCGTCTTTACCATAAGGGTACTCGGGGCCAGTGCCCAGGGCCCCCATCCTCAGAGGGCCCCGAAGGACCGTCAATTTTTCTCACATATAATATCGAAATATTATGGTCGGGCGCATTACATTCTCATTGCACGAACGTCGATGATTTCAGATTTATTCAAATCAATACATTTATATGAATAATTTGTATGACTCGATCAACATTATACCTTACCATTTAAGTATTTATAATGATAAATACTTAAATGGTATTATCGTCTATTTTTAAGTTACTCGATTTTTACTCGGTAATTTGAAAGTTTACAAAATAAGATAATGTCATGCCGCCATTATTAAATGACGACTTTGTCTATGGTTGGGGGAATTCCCGACCGAAATGACCTGATTGAAGTAGCAAACGAGCATGCAGTCCACCTGGTGATAAGTGGTCACTGCCGTCCATGGACATCTGTAAGCAACTTTAAATAGAATATGGGTTCCCTCTGAAGTTTATCGCAGATGCCTTGCGTCTCCCCGGTGTTGCCAAGTTAGGGGGTTTCCCCCCCAAATTCAGAGGGGAAAAAAGTAGGATGAGTTTTTTTAGGGGTACATTTAGGGATTATTATAACTTCTACTTCAACATGACTGGAAGCGGCCGTGCTCCTACAGTCTTTGTTCGGAGCGTGTATACATGCAGAGCAAAGAAATGCGATTATTATTTTTTTGGTCTGCAGGTAACGTCGGGGAAATCTTAATAAGGTACCCGACTTCGTGGAGCAACGCAGTGTAATAATACACAGGTGTATTTTTTTTCATACAATTTTTAAGAGGGAAATCCAAGTACTTTAGGGGTTTTTATATAGGCTTTAGGGGTATACATTTTTGAGAGTTGGTGACACTGCTACTCCCGAGGACTAAGATGGGGTCGCCTATTATACAATGTACCGGCAACCACACTATTCTATCGAAACGAAGAAATGCTTCACGCTATAAAATATAAGTGGCGGTGGTACTTCCCCGGTGAACTCTTTCAGACGAAGTTCTCATTAGAACAAAAGATTTAACACATGTATAGTCATAATTAAAGCTTAGTTATATTTGAAAAGACAGTGATTATTATTTAATTTCTATGCAATATATACTTATATGTATATTTCCTAATGACCAATACTAAGTACGTAACTGTTTTTTCTCTTTTTCGTAAATTGCTTAAAGTTGACAGGTTTTAATTTTAAGTAATAATTACTTTTATTTGAAAATAAAATAATCTACAATTAATAATATCTACGTGACAAAAAAGTGTAGAAAGCGTATGAGTGTAAAAAAAAAAAAACATGCGTGCGTACAAAGTACACATGTCAGAAGTGAAACTTCTTTGGCGAACTAATTTATAAATCTTGTTTATATTTATACAAATCTAAAACTTTAAATTTCCAAGATTAAGAGGAAGGGAAAAAGGCGTGATAAGACGTTCGCCCTGTCTTACTCTCTCTCAATCGGTTTCGATCACTCTCTCTCTCTTTTCCGACACTTCCGTTGCATACCGGCGTGACGTTTCATCTGTAAAAATTTTACCCTCATGCGCCTAAAGAAGTTTCTCTTCAAAAACAAAAAAAATTACATGGTTACAATATTTATAGAGGAGTGCAATTGTGTGTGCAAAGTGCATTGCATAAAATATTCATTAAATCCATTAAGAACGCATTAGACATACTACCATACATTTAACACAAACATATAACAGATAATAAACTGAACAAAACGTTCATTGTTTTCTTATTATGAAAACACATGTAAATTTGAAATATTTTTATTCAAAATACGCGTCACTGCATTTAACAAGGCTAATTAATTAGACCTCATTTTCCCTTTAATGTGTTCTTTAGATAACTTCAAAATTAATACATAGTCAAAAAATACGTTTATCATAACAAGGCACAACCGAAATTACTGTGAAGTAATGCGGCGACCGATTTGTATGAAAGACCGCCAATTTAAAACATTACTAAATAATAAGTTTCATTTTTTAAAGATAAAACTTAATGAAATTTATAATTTGGGGTTTAATAGATTCGTGTCTGTCGACAAACCGGGGAGGGGGCGGGGGGGTGTTCCAACCGTAGATCATAAGTCTAACGGATGGATTATTATTCGCGAGAATGATGCGGGTTCTGTTAGATATTGATAATATGAAGATTACTTTTTGGGTTGATTTACGCGACAAAAAAATATAATACATGAACATACAAACAAACATGCATACGCTCGAAAAACATTACTCTCCTTACCCATTCGAGTAATTAATAACAAATAAACATACTACTTACTACTACTACTACTTACATTTAAAAGTATCTACATCAAATGAATGAAATTTTAATAGACAACTGATCTCTTGTTTTAACACCGAAGGAAATAATATTGAGGAAATCGATAAGCTTGAGTCCTTTAAAAAGGTGTGTGAAGTCCATTAATTGTCACCTAACGCAGAACTATGGCATAAATCCCTTTCAATTTAAAGAAATATCCGTGCCCAACAGCGGTACAATATGGACATATGAAAACCTTTTCAAATTAAAACTGTCATATTTAGGGAAAACAAAACCAGAAAAAGAAAACTATATCACTTCCGGACTTTTAAATGCTCAGTGTTGCCTAATCAGTCAACTATTTACATACAGCCTACTATTTCTAAAATTTTTGATTACCATAGTAAATATTTTAAAGTTTTTTTTTATTTATTATGTTCCTCTTTTAACAAAAATGGTTGGTAATCAATTATTTACTCTATTAAATTTAATATATAAAAAAGTCGTCATCGATTTAAAATATGTATGTTTTTAAAAATAATTAAATATTGTTATTATATACCTTGTATTTAGAGGTATACAAAATTTGAATAATGTGACAAATCTGATAGTGATAAGATTTTCATATCCATTCGACGTTTTACTACCATTAAAAAAATATTTAATTATTGTCATTCCAGTAATGCTGAGTTCGTTACAAATAAATATTATGAAAACACTATCATTGTACCTACACAAACGATACATGTTTTAGTATGCAAGTAATCATTTATATTTTGTTATTATTGCAATTATTTCGATTTAGAGAAATGAAAACAGTTCATTCTAGCATAATCGTAAATATTTCGAAAGTAAGTAAGTAAAATATTAGCGGAAAATATCAAACATCCTACTCGCTAGCACTGATACTACATGCCGATTGATCAAACAACTAATAGTAAAACGTATTGAACCTAAAATCATTATTACTGGCCATGTAAAATATTTCCGTAAATGCATCGTTTTAAATTTACTTAGAATTTTATTTATTACTTGGATAAATAAAACTTATACATTAATTTAATTTATAATTAATGTTTGTCTAACATAATTGTTCATAAAATTTTATTATCATTAATTACTTATCAACGCCATGTCTAACCATCGTCTGTTTTTTAGAAATCGATAATCGATAGTATTTTATAAAGGACTAACAGCGCTATATAAATATTACACTTGCATATTATGATAAAATCTCGTTAACTTTGTTTCTAGAATCATATGAATTTGTAACTATACGGAATTAAAACATTTCTACTAAAAACCAAAAATACGAAAAACCTCTTTACGGCTTCTTATTTCGTAATATACATCGAAAATTAATCATATTAGCGATGTTTTAAAAGTTGCCGCTTTCCTATTTTCACAATAGACCAATAGGATGTAAGTAATGCTACCAACCTTCAAAAGAATACCGGAGTGATTGCTTACGGCAATGTTGGCAGTAGTGACGACCGTAGCAAATGGTGGATTACGTTACTTTTTCTCGTGCTCCGTGTAAAATATTTACGTAAAATAGTGTATAATTCGCGGTGCAGTGTTTCTGACTAACAGAAACATGTCGGAAACACTGCCGAGCAATAAAAAACAAGTTCCGAGACAACTGGTGAGTGTTTATTGTTAAATTTTTACGTATTTAGTCCCGGGTGACGCCATGGTGGCTTTATCTGGGATCACGTAAACATGAAATGGTGCATCGCTGCATCGTGTATCGATTTATGAAAGTTACGGGAATGTGATAGAAATCATGTAAAAAGTCAAGGTGTCGGAAACGATGATGGTCAGTGAGGGTCATCGGACTCAGTTTTTTGCGATCACGCCGCAAGCGAGCGAGTTTTAAAACGCGGCGGCGGCCGTATGCATTCGCGCATGCGAGAAGGTGTCAAAATCTATAATAGTTTGGGTTCGGAGTATTGCGATGTAACGTTCGTGGCGATAACGTTACGAGAGTATCGAGAGGTGCGCGCGGCGACGTCGTCGTCGGAGCATACCTAGCGGGCATCTGGTAGGGACGAAGGCGTTTCCCTCCCGCGGCCGGCGGAGCGGAGGGCAGGCGGCCCGGGGCGTGCGCCGTGCGACCACACGTCGAGCCGACTCTACTTGCAATCTACTTTATTACCTAAATAATCTCGTGTCAAACAAAATCTTGCCGGCCGCGAGCCGATCGTCGAAAATATTATCGTACATCGAGTACGATTTGACACGTTTGTCTTGTCATCGTGCTCCCTTTGTTTCGACGGGAGACGAATAGCACTCGCGGTTAAAGTTTTATTGTTCACGGCGTATGCATTAACTTGTTTCATGAAGCCTGTACTATTAACTCCTTAGTCATAGCTATTTCTTCGGCCTTGGAAGGCCTCAAAAAGTAACCTACATTGTAATGTTACGCTATCTAAACAAGTAACAACACAATATTAATCATGAAACGGAGGATAATGGTTAGTGTATATCATTGAAATATAAATGGCCCCGTAGGAGTATCTGCACATTAAATATAAATCATTGTTAAAAGTGAAAGCCAACTGGAATATTGTTTTGTTTTTATTTAAGTCAGCTGAGAAGCAATGAGACAGACCTGTCCATTATTCTCTGACTGGTCCTTAGCTTTGTTATAAATAAAGTAGCTTAATTTTTTTATTTTTTTTTTATCATGGCATTGTATCATCATTCATACTTTAATAAAGGAAAATAGGAATACATAAATTTAGTAAGTCCAGTGATCATCAACTCTACATAGGCTCATTATTCTTTTAAACCGTTAACAAGTGAAATTGTCCAACAGCGTGAACGAAAACAACGCAAGCTCTACTCAGATGAGTGGGCCCTCGGAGATGATGAGGCTGAAGGTGGAAGGGGGTTCTCGCTGGCTGATAAGCTTGAGAGCTCCCGCTTTGAACATTCCGGAGCTGTGCTGGAAATGCATGGCTCGGACCTCACCGCTTCATACCTACAGAAGAACGGCTTTACAACCCCATTGCTGTTCAAAGAGAAACTTGGACTTGGTCTAAGGTAAGTCCATAATTTTAGTTTTTATATACCACGGAGAACATATTAACCCAAAATGTCATGTTTAACAAACATTGATTAAGCGCTATTGTAAGAATATCATGAAAACAACAACAAGACCTGTTGTTACTGTAAATTTTGTAAATAATATTTTTTGTTCAAGCAAATTTCTAATAAGAATCCAAAATGCACCAATGGGCATAACAATTAAACATTTCTCTTATGTGGACTTGCCAAAATGGTAGGCAAAAAGTGATTTATAAACCTTTTTATCACTGATAAGAAAGTTGGTCACTAAAATTACAGCAGTAATAAAATAAACATTTACTTTTGATTGAATTTTAATTAATAAATACTTAGATTTTGCTTACTAAATAAGGAGATATTGTTTTGCAATAGTATTTTTTTTAATTCTTATCTTATTGAATATTATAAATGTGTGTGAAGATGTATGTGTTTATTACTCATTCACGCATTAAATACTGTCTAGATTTCGCTACAATTAAGCACACAGATACTTAATGACCCTGATTAACACATAGCATACTCATTACCGTAGTCGAAGCAACTGAAGCGGACGAAACCGCGGGAATAACTTAGGCTAAGTATTTGGATCTACAAAACGCCTGCAGCTAAACAATAGTAAATAATGAGATATGTTGAAACTAATAATTACTTTAAGGTTTCGGCAATGTAGAGTCACTTGTGTTATAATTACGTACTTAGTATTTTATCAGCATATCATATTTCATGTAAATTTTACTTTTGTTGTCGTCACGTGCGTTTGATAATTTACACAACGATCAATGGAGGAATTATATTTTAACATTATGAGCATGTCGTATGTTTAATAATATCATTGTTTTAGTAATTCAATAAAGGCAAAATTTATTGATAATATTCTTTTTTAGTTAAAGTAAAAATTGATTAACATAAAAGTTCCGAATATATTTTTTTATCTCTTTCTATGAATATTTCGATGATTGGCTAGTTGGTAATAGTTTGACGGAGGAGGTACCACAGCCACACTTATTTCTAGCGTGAAGCATTTTGCGTTTCGGTGGAAGGGTGTGGTAGCCGGCACATTTTTGTATTAGGCAACCATCCTAATCCTCGGGAGTAGCAACGCATCTGTGAGTGACTGCAGATAGAACCCACGTTCTACATGAAGTTGCTTATAGATGTCCATGGGCGGTAGTGACCACTTACCATCAGGTGGACTGCATGGTCGTTTGTTGGTCGTTTACTTCAATCGGATAAAAAGATTATAATCTTAAGGAGTGGGTTGATGATTTACATTGGATTGATAACATAAAAATCTGTTTTTTTTTCATTATTTGGCAAGGGCTCCGATTAAACATTTCTAATCGGAGCCCTCTGTTCATTGTGAAACCGAACTTTGTCACAAGTTCTTTGAACGGCATCCTTCGTTGCGAAAATTACTTATTTCGAAATATTTATGAGTTCACGACTTTAACGACTTCGTATCCAGCATTTATAAATAAGGATTCCTTACTTTACTTTTCATAGTGCTCTGTTAATAGAGCCAGCGTTCTACTAGTTCACCTTACCACCTTACCTCACTTATTTCGTAATTTTGTGACTTTACGGCTTCAGATATTTTATCCCGGTATTAATAAATAGTATCGGGTCCCTACTTCAACTTTTCAGTTGGTTATTAATAGAGCGAGAACCGATTTGTCCTCTTTTATTCATTTTACTTGTTTCGATTTTGGATAGGTTGGATGGTTATTTTTAGATTAAAGTATCTTAATAGTAATATTAAAAGAGCATATAGGTATGTAATTACATAACACCTTGCTGGTATTAATTTTTATGAGTTTACGGCTTTAGTAAATTCAACCCGAAACATAATAGGTACTTCATACTAATTATAAAGGCGAAAGTTTGTGAGTGTGTATGTTTGTTACTTCTTCACGTCTAAACGGCTAGAGCGATTTTCATAAAATGTGGTAGGGAGTTAGCTGTCACTCTGGATTAACATATAGGCTACTCTATACTGTGTGAAAATATCTTATTCCCACGGGACAATCGATATATCGATTCGTTTTAACGCGGGCGAAGCTGCGGGATTCAGCTAGTTTATAATAAATCTGGTACATAATTATAAATAAGGAACAAGTTAGTCACGTTGATTTCACAACATTTATTTATAGAACCCATTTGTCGTCTTTATACTTTTCATACTCATTTTGAAATAGCGAGTAACTTTAACAGTAACTTCAACCTGGCATTTACAAATAAGGATCAAGTCTCTACTTTTTCATTTGTCAATATTCTATTTATAGACCGTATTTGTCGTCATTTTCATCTAACCTTTATTTTCAAATGTTTGAGCTTTAAGGCTTCAGATTCAATCCTGTATTTATAATTATCTAGGTTTGAATTTTGGTTTGAATTTTTTTTTTATTTATCTGACTGAAGTAGCAAACGAGCATGCAGTCCACCCGATGGTAAGTGGTCACTGCCGCCCATGGACATCTGTAATCAACTACATACACAACATGGGTTCCATCTGAAGTCAATCACAGATGCGTTGCCACTCCTGAGGACTATGATGATCGCCTCATGTGAAAGTGTGCCGGCAACCACACCCTGCTATCGAAACGCAAGAAATGCTTCACGCTAGATATAGGTGTGGTGGTTGTACTTCCCCAGCCGAACTACACTGGTTCTACCACCTTGTTTGGTAAGGGAGACAGGTACTTATGCGAGATGTTCTACGTCTGTTTGTAATATTATATGGAGTTTGTCACAGGTGTTCAAGCGGTGGCAGTGGCCACGTACCATCCGGTTAACTGTATGCTCATCTTCATAAAAAGTGCGAAAAGAGTTCTTCTCCAAAGTCGGCAATGCATTGGGGACTCCTCTGGTGATGGCCGTTGGATATGGTGACCACTTTTCATGAATTAGCCCGTCTGCCTTATCGTTAGATTAAATAAAAAGTACGCGTTTGATATAATGTAAACGAATGTCTACAGTAGTTCTGCCCTGGGTATATTGGGTCGTATTAGAATTCTTAGATTTTTTTTTATATACTTTAACCTAACGATAAGGCAGACGGGCTACCTGATGGAAAGTAGTCACCGTCGCCTGTGGACATTCGCAGCACCAGAGGAATCGCCAATACATCGCCGGCTTTGTAGGAGAGCTCGTTTCGCACCTTTCTTGAAGAACCCCATGTCACAGCGCTCCGGGAATACCTCAGGAAATGAGTTGAATCAGAACTTACGGTGTTGTCTTAGTGACAAAGTATCCTTGTCACTTTGTTATACGACTGATTGACAGAATTATCAATGGAAACCTGGGAATCAATTAACTTCCAGCATTTTATACAGTGTTAATACTGTGTAGTGTAATACGTTACTGTATTGTATGGTTGCTTAAACTTTGCGAAATCTAAACGATTACCAAAATAAAAATAACTGTATAAAGGATACATCAAAATATGATACTCAGACGTGTATTTAATGAAATAGCCATTTTTGATATCGAATTTATAATTTTATTTAAATTCGTATTATTAACGACTTACGTTCGTCTTACATAATTATCATTATAAAAATAAAGCTTTTGTTTTTTATACTAAGTTGAATAAGGTTTTCAGTGTAATTCATAATTCATACCTATCTGGCCGGGAATCTAACCCGGACCCACTAAGTATCAGACCTCTATGATAACCGCTGCGCCACGCGTCTTCATAAATTATATCTGGCGTTCCTTCTTAGATTATTGAATTTTTTGCTCAGTGTCCAGGGGACTAATATTAAGTGGGCCAAGCGTTATCACGTTAGGCGGCGTTCACACTCGCTTTAAATTGTTGAAGCTGCTCTGTCGCGGCTCGTAATCAACGCTTATCTAAACAGAACGACGGGGAAGTGTTTGTTTGTTTGTATTTTTTGCTCTCTGTGAACTTTTAAACGTTCAAAGTATCATCCTAAATTACTTTTCTGGTTTTCTTTTTAAATGTTTCTTCTATCTTTATTTTTATGACTATTATTGTTTATAACTTGCAACGAAGAGTGTTTTTTATTCGTTCCTGGCCAGGTATACGTTATTTTATTAATATAGATTTTTGTTCTGTCATTGGGTGTACCTGTGTGTGTGTGTGTGTGTGTGTGTGTGTGTGTGTGTGTGTGTGTGTGTGTGTGTGTGCCTACCTAAAGTATGACAATTTTATTGAGAAAATTCAGTTATTATTCAAGTACAATTAACAAAAGAAGAACGAAGAAGAAGAGATTAACCAAAAAAATCCACGGTTGTTCCAGTACTTATTTTAATTTTCCTATCACAAACGTTCAATATGTGGAATGAGCTTCCTCTTGAGGTATTCCCAGAACGTGATGACATGGGGCTTTCCAAAGAAGGTAAGAAGAGCTGTCCTTCTGAGCCAGTAATGTATTGGCGACTCTTCCGATATTGCAAATGCCCGTAGTCGGTGGTGACTATTTTCCAAGAGGAAGCCCGTATACAGATATAAAAAATCTTAAAAAAAAGTAATAGATCATAAAAATGTCCTTAACAACAATCAATGTAATAATGTTTCCAGGTAATTAAATGTAAATGAACTATGTATTAATTTTAGTTTTAGTGAATTTGTTACTCAAGTCATTTGTCGGTGTGTGCCGTAGGCGTGTCTGCGAATGATTGATGAGTCAGAGAGTCGGTGCGACGGTATCACCAACTATTTTCTTAAGAAAATTCTGATAGATGTTTTAGACACTGAAGACTGAAAAAGGACTTGACTTTTATAGATCACTCGACTTTGATTTTTTAAGGGACTTTATAAAAGTGAATGTTTTTAGTTGATATAAGTAAGGATTTTGGATATTTTGCTTAATCTTTTATCAACCCATTATTGGCCCACTGCTAGGCACGGGTCTTCTCTCAGAATGAGAGAGGAGAGAGTTTAGGCCATAGTCCACCACGCTGGCCAAGTGCGAATTGGTGTTTTGCTTATTAAATATTTATTTTAATTTAGTACAAGCGACAAGTGAACGCTGTTGTCCTATATCTAAACAAGACTAGAATGCAATGCTGCACAAACGAGTATAAGGTGCGCCTGATGAGTGGCAATCATATAGAAAAATTGTTATATTGGAAATCTGGAATCAATCACAGGAGATACTCGCTTTAACAAAGCTTGTCAAGTATATAAAATATTACAAACCAGAAATTTCGGAACCTTTTTCTTGGGGCCCGCGGATTTAAAAAAATTTTTTTCCGTCCGAATCTATTAAAATATTTTTTTTTCTCAGACTACTTACATTTTTTGATAAATATAATAAAAAAGATGAGTTAATAAAAATTAGCAATTAATTAATACAATATAGTAATTAACAAAATAGGTTAAGAACATAGATAGGATATGTAAAACCCTGGCCAAAATGCCAGGTGTAAAAGAAAATCATTTGTCTATGGTCAGCCATCCACGTATCGTAAATTAGTTGTAATTCTTATTTATAAACATTGTGATAAGGGCGATCTTATCTACAACTATTTTGTACTATGACGAGCCAACACTTGTACTGTCGTTTACAAATTGATAGAAAAACTTATCAGAACTGTTGGTACGCATACATGGATAACGATTAATAAATCGTTTTTTATTTTTTTTCTTTGTTTTCCTTTGATATAGACAAAATCTTTTGTTTCTATTTATTATCCATATAATTCTCATAATAGGGATGTTTAATATGTTGGTATGTTTAGTTTAATCTATTTTCTTTTGAAGTTTTTATTATATCTTGTGATGTAAAGTAAATCTTAGGTCTTATTTGTAAGCTCCCTGTAGTTCCGGGATCAGAATAGGGCTACGGCATCCCCTGTCTGTCGTAAGAGGCGATTAAAAGGGGCTTCCGGGATTGCAGATGGCTAGAGTGGAGAAGAGCTCGAACCGTTCGGTCAGGCAATCCCGGGAAGGACGGCGGTATGTGTGGTCGCATACCGTCGTAAAGACTAGACGGAGCGGTGGGCTCAGCCGCTCACCTGGGAGGAGCCCGATGGGGCAACGCACTCGGAGGATTCAGGTTGTATTCGCTTCGAGATCCCTGAGTCCTCCTTTTTAGCGCCCAGGACGGCCACGGGGGGGGGGGGGGGGGGGTTAGTGCGGTGAAAATCCCACATAACACTGCGTCGCCCCCGCGGCGTCCGGTTACCTTTTAAAGGTTTCCTCCTCGAGAACAACAAAAAAAGGTCTTATTTGTAAAACTTAAAATTTCAACATAATTCTTGAAATAGGTACATTGACAAGAAATAACTACAAAATCAAAGGTGTAAGCATTTATTACGTGTGACTTGTTTATTTTGTCCTTAAACTATATCCGACTAACATTTTTGTACAGGAAATGTTAATAATTTTTGGCTTTAGTGTAAATAAGAAAGGACAGACTTATAAGGAAAGAAGCATTATCTGGCGGGCGAAAGGGTTTTCGCAAGAGTAATTGGGGCGTTATGTGACCATTTATCTTTTGTATGAGATCTCGAAATGTCTTTATAAAAAAAATTAAGGTTTAGTTCAGATGGGAATTGATGTATGTGTTATAATTTATTATTTTATATACAATTAACTTATTCTCGCGGTTTTGCCTGCTTCGGGCTTGCCCCGGTAATGAATATTCTGTGTTAATCTAGAATTCTAGATCATAAACTATGTGTATGACAATTTTTAGCGCAAACCGATTTGAAGTTTCTGCGTTACAGATGCACATAAATCCTCACAAACAATCATTTTTATAATATTAATGAGATTTTTGTACAGGTACTAATAATTATAAAGGTACTAATAGTATTTAATAGGTGGTACCAGAGTAGTTCGACCAGGGAAGTACCACACCTATTTCTAACGTGTAGCATTTCTTGCGTTTCGACGGAAGGATGTGGTTGCCGGCACATTTTTATATCACCATAGTCCTCAAGATTAGCAACGCATCTGTGATTGACTTCAGATAGAACCCATGCTCTGTTTAAGTTGCTCACAAATGTCCATGGGCGGCAGTTGCCATTTACCATCAGGTGGACTGCATGCTCGTTTGCTACTAAAAAAATAAAGGTAATTTATACAAACTGGCTGTCCTAAAAATAGAACGTTTGTTTCTCGTTTCGTTTTTAATTGTATTAATGCTTGTTCTCTATCAGCGTGTTAAAATATTTGTTGTGTATTAATTTTGTGCACTGAAAGTGGATTAATTATTCCAACCGGATATTCTAAAAATAGTAGTACGTTTATTTTGTTGTTTCGTTTTGAATTTTATGAATGCTAGTCCTTTGTCTAGTGCTGATTCTAATGTTTTAAATTCATTTTTCGATCGTTGCTTGGCTGCTTATAACAAAGAAATGGGTCATATTGACCCTTTCTGTAATTAAATAAGTACCTTCAAAACATTATGCGTTAACTATGACTCTATAATTAATAACCTTATCTGTTATCACCAATACAATTTCTCGTTTAAAATATTCTCACTAAAGTTGCTAACGTCCACCAATTCGCACTTGGTCAGCGCGGTGGACTATGGCCTAAACTCTCTCATTCCGAGAGAAGACCCGTGCCCAGCAGTGGGACAGTAATGGGTTGCTAACGTATTGTATAATAATTGTTGGCACTCTTTAAGTCTGTAAAGTTATACTTATATTATCTTAAGAAAATAAAAAAAATATATTATTTTTGTAGCACGATTATGAGGACACTGGGTTATTACTGCAGTTTCGCTCGCTTCGGTTACATCTATCATTATGTAATGCAAAAGTAAAATGTCAGACAATGTTCTAGTTATAAATCCTTGCCATTTCATCATTACTGATTTTGATAAGCGATACTCAACAATACATTTTTTACACTGACATAGTAAAATAGCCTCAGACGGAAGAGATCGCAGTCTTAAGAAATCTATCTAACTAAATAGCTCGTTAAATGCCTAATACAATACACATAAAATTGTAAATGATTCAATGATATGGATTTTCTTAGAGAAGTCTTTGAGCAGCGTTCCACTTAGCCGTTTTAATGAGTTCTCTTTGTTAACAATCTACTTATTTTCTTTTGTTGGTAAAACAAACTGCGTTTGTGTTTAGTAGGCTAATGTGTTAATGTATTTTATGTGATGAAACAGAAGGCGTTTGCACTCCGAGTCGATACTTCCCTTTGAAAGTCATTGCAATTTTTAGTTATCTCTTATCGCATCTGATTTGAGCAAGAGATCTATTTGAAACGGCAGATTCTTAGCTAGCAAGTAAGTCGGTTTTTATACGTTACTAGCTGACCCGGCAAACGTTATTTTGCCATAAGATAATATAAAAATTTAAAAAAATGTTGAGGGTGGACAATCCTTATCACTAAGGGGTATGAAAAATAGATGTTGGCCGATTCTCAGACCTACTCAATATGCTTACAAAATTTCATGAGAATCGGTCAAGGCGTTTCGGAGGAGTACGGGAACGAACATGTGACACGAAAATTTTATATATTAGGTAGATTAGTATTTAAACTATGTATTTACCTGTCTTAGTGCGTGAAATTTAAATGTGGATACTGCTGATGTGCTAGGGCTTTAAGAGTTTTGTATCCTTCAAATCATTATATCATTGTCTTGACTTTGCGTTTTGTCTACATCAGGTGGCCTTTATGCTCGTTTATAAACACTTATAATATAAAAAAGATAATCTTTATAAGGAAAACATTATCCAAATAAACATTTAATGTGAATCTTAACTCATCGATAAACTATAAAATAACTATTTAATTTAACAAATTGATTGGTGGTTTATTGTTATGAGACAAATCATAACAATGGCTACTCGCGAAATTCTGACACTATATAAAGCCGGCTCAACAATCGCCCGTGAAACACGGTCGCGAAATAATGCCGCGTTTCGCGCGTGATCTTTACGCAAAAAATATATTCCGCTACACTCGCAACGATTGGTTGTGTTCGCAGTTACTAGCGCGCGTTCGTCACAAATGTACAGCAAGGTTGTTCTACGGCTATGAGATGAAACGTGATCTATATTATTAACCTGCCTGACTGGGCTTTGTATTTAACTGCCGGTCGCAGATTGATAACGTTCAAGCAATGAATGGTTTACCCTTTTTAATTTAGGAAACATTTATTATTTTTAAATGAATCACTCATATTTGTGTCACCGCGCCTCTATTGTGAAACTCGCGCATGTTATTGTGAAAAAACTGTGAGTGTGAATTCTTCTGTCTTTACGAGCTTAGTATAAGTTTATTTTTTACTCAAAACAATAATTGTTTACACTTTCAGCTATCACTGCAAAATACATTGTAAGGTGTGACCGAAAGCAAAAAGTAAACGAGCAATGTCCATTGAAATGTATGGGCAAAAACGTAGTGAATGATTGTGTGGAGGAAACTTAATAATGTAGTGCCAACAGTCATGAAGCGCGAATATAAAACGAAACGATGTTCAAAGAGGTGAACGTAAAGCGCGAGTGTAGAGTAGACTAAACGATCTACAATAGATTCACAGGCTTTCCCGACACGAGTGTAGAGCCGGCATAGCGTCGAGATCTCGAGCTTCGGCTGCGTGCTTTCCGTCAATTGAATTGAGCGCGTAAAGTGAATGACAGTTGTTTGAGAATCAATAAACACGTGCCTCTATAAGCAGTAATAATCTCTATTACGTAGCAATAGCAGTCATATCTCTGTGCTAATCATAAGTGCCAAGAATTTTAAATCAAGTTCGTTTTGTTTATTGTTTCCGAATTAAAATAATGTTTCTACAGTCTAAGTTGTTTTGTGTGGACATCGTAAAACTGTTGTGAGCGATTAGAGTTTCCTTTTGACTAAAATGCCATACGTCGTTGTTTTAAAAATAGGACAAAAAAAAAACATAATTATGTATTGTGAAAAAACACAATGTGAAATTAGCTATTGTAATGAAGACGGTTCATTCGTTTACAATACCAGGAAAAAAACTTAATCTAGGGCCTCCTAGTTAAAATACGTTTTTTTGTACGGAAGCTATCAAAATTATTAAGATGACCATAACAAAACAAATAGCTGAAAAATAAAAATAAATACCTTATCGAAGATACACAAATTTTTAGAATTAATCTTTAGCTTTATTTATCCCTTGTTTGAATTCTGTATAAAATTCCATGAAGTGATGAAATACTGAGTTACCTATAAAATCGGGTTTAACTAAGTGCATTCGTCTTAATAAAAGTGAATGTTTTGCTGTATGTGATGATCTTTAGCAAAGTTTTCTCGCAAAGGTTTCTAGTGTATTTTTTTTTGTGATGGCGTAGCAACGCGCGCAGGGTACAGCTAGTCATTAATATAATTCAAAAATAAACAAAGGAAAACATTATAACACTCCATTTGTTTACTTATTAAGTACAAGTACTAGATGTATACGTAAATAGAACGCCATATAACAAAAAAGGCAAGGAATCACCAACTTGTCTCACGATTGACGATAACCGACAAATAGGTAGCAGAGTTTAGTAATTCATGAATGATTTATACGTCGCATATCAAATGACTAATGCCGTGATATCCACACGACGTATTCACAAGCCACGGTATAATATTTACTCGTGCTGATTATATTCATCCTGTCTAAGAACAGTTTTACCAGCAGTGTTAAGTGATACAGCATCACTTTATACGCTGCTGTTAACGTTCTGGTTTGGAAGGTGTGATAGGCTCAACATGACATGTAGTATCAATATGACTTCCAAGGTGGCACAATGAATATACTTTAATCCCTCACCAACTTTACATAGTATAAAACAAAGTCGCTTCCCGCTGTCTGTCCCTATGTGTGCTTAGATCTTTAAAACTACGCTAGATTTAGAAGTTGATGGACGTGCAAGTTGTGGATTGAGCTTCCTCCTGAGATCCCGCATGGATCGTGGTCACGGCCAAACTCTTTTGGCCGTGACCACGATCCATGCAACTGGGTCCAAATATCGGCAAAAAGAATTCTATAAGAATTCATAAACCGCATATCATGAGTACCCGTTAAGTATTATAATGTAACTAAAACTAAACATAATATCCCTATCTTTTTTATATCTTTTTAGGGTACCGTATCCAAAGGGTAAAATGGAACCCTGGTACTAAGACTCCGCTCTCCGTTTGTCTGTCCGTCTGCCTGTCTGTCATCAAGGTGTGTCTCGTGAACCGTGATACCTACACAGTTGAAATTTTCAAAGATGTTAATGATGCGTATATAACGACAGATACTAAAAACAAAATAAAGCCGTACGTTCGCGAGTCCGATTCGGACTTAACCGGTTGTTTCTATAAGGTTTTGTTCGGGCCCACGGGCTTAAACGCCTCAAAGTGTATATTTATACCGTAACCTTAGTAATCAGATATAGAGCAAATGATTAATGTGTTCAAGTGTGATAAATGTAGTGTATTGCTTAATTAATGGTAATTGTTATATCATTCAATATTCATGTAATAATTCTATTAACATGTACGGTAAAAAAGAAAGAAATATAAACACTAGAGCTGTCAGTAAAGTAAATCATTCGGCTATTAGGTATCAGTGAAGGACGGCCATCCTATCCGCCGTTAAATTTAATAACAATTATCACGTTTTCAGGAAATTTAAGTTCTGTGTTAATCAAGGCTATAGGTACATTACTTATTTACCGGTTATCTATTTTTTGAGTGATTGACCATAAATATCAATTAAATTAGTCTAAATCCAGGTCATAAACTAAGCCAAATTTCATGTAGACATAACCTGAGTAAATGTATAATATACGATTTTATTATCTGATCAATACCGTAGATTGCCGAGGATCTCAAATGTCTAATGAATGTAATAAACTACATATAATATTTTTTGTGCGAACGAATTCGCGGTTTCTAAACGGTTTCTAAACTATAATGTTACATATCTCCCTATAGATAAGTTCCTACGTGTCGTGATCTACTCATTATTGCTGAATTTACTGAAATCAATAGAATACTGAAAATTATTAAATTCGCACTTGGGAAATTCGACTTAGGTCGGGCTGCGAAAGGGTTGGGTCTAAATATTTTATTTACTACTATTACTGACTACGTATCATGTTAGACATTATTATATTTAGGACGTTCTAGAAGTAAAAAAAGTATGTGTGTACTTATGCACCTACTCGTGTTAGAAGCTGTACTTCTTTGGCGTAACAAGATAAAAATCTTTTTAAAAGTTTTATCTTTCGCCTTATTCTCATCATTTGTCATAACACGCTTAAAGAAGTATAACTTTAAAAAAACGTGCGGCACTCGGGGACTGCCGTGGTAAAGCTATTGCATAGCATTTTCATTCTCACCTAACTTCATACTGTGACTTTTGTGTGACGAATCTTAAAATTTCACTCTCATCATGTTCAGAACGCGCCTAAAGAAGTATAACTTCGAAAACGAATACAATATATTTACATAATACAATAATACAGTATATTTTCTTTTAGAACAATGCGTGTATGCATTGTTCTAAAAGAAAAAAAAAATACACTAAACGACCACATCTAAAAGCGATCACCTTTCCCGCACCTGGAACGACCGACGCATATTAAGGGCCAATGCAGATGCGTTGTCTAAAGGCCAAGTGGTCATTTTTTAAAACAGGTTTACCACTATGTCACGAGTTAGAATACAGCCGTAACAACATTCGAGTGTTTATTTATTTTATTTGACACATGTGGTAAAATAAACCAGTGTGCACGCACAATACTTTTATTTTAATCTTTGAAAAATGTTACAAGTGTAAGGTCTTTCTTCACTTCTTATGAGCAAGTTCCATAGACCATAGATAATCCTAGTCCCTATCCCTTCCTCTTGCACAGATTACACATACCTTTTTTTTTGATATCGAGGGGAAACCTTCGAAAGGTACCCGACGCCGTGGGAGCAACGCCGAGTTATGTGGGATTGTTACCTTACTAAAACCCCCCGGTGGCCATCCTCGGCTCTGTGTGGAGGACACCGGGATCTCAAACGGACCGCCGCCGGTGTCCTCCGAGCGCGATGCCCTCTTCGGGCTCTTCCCGGTGCGCCTCCCTGGTGTTTACGAGAGCATGTGGCCACACATGCCGTCGTCCTACGTCGCTTGGTAGGACGGTTCGAGCTCCCACTCCTACCGCCCGGCAACCCCGGAAGCCCCTTTAACGCCTCTTACGACAGGCAGGGGATACCGTAGCCCTATTCTGATCCCAGAACTACAGGGATAAGATTACACATACATAACCTGGCAACTAGTCTTTTTATCCTTTACACATTTTTTTCAATTCGTTTCATTTCATATTTTTGTTATGGGATATGTAGGTATTGTAGCGAATGATAAATTGTTATCTAACATATCAATTACTCTTCAGAAAACCCCTTTGTTGCTGACGTATAATCTTTGTCATTATTTGTTATACTTTCCCTCGCTATCGCCAATAAATAATAAATAGATTCTACATTATATGCCCTATATGTACATTGTAGAGTCGTGGAACACAAAAATCCAGATCGAAATCAGATCAAGATTTCAACATTATAATAAACTTTCGTCGTTAATCTATTAATGACCCACTGCTAGGAGGGATCTTTTCTCAAAATGCGAGACATCAAGGCCCTAGATTAAGAGGCCAAGTGTGAATTGGTAGACTTGACACAACTTTGAGAACTATTTTTAAAGACCTTTTAGTTGCACAGAATTTCTCACGATGCTTTCTTTCACTCCGACGTATTTATAATAATGAATTCCTGTTACACGCAGTTTTACCTGTTCGCAGTGTAGTGTGCCTGGGATGCGAATCTCGATTGAGAGGTCGAGTTTCAAAATTTATCGAGCTTCTAAACTTTACATAGGTCTATATAATTATTATGTGTCCGTCATCAGTCCGCGGAAACCCCAAAAATTGTGTAATTAGGGACAAACATAATTATTATGAAATTTTTCAATTTCGATTATAACAAACCGCATGAACGTGTAAGCTGCCTCGTATACGCCTTAACCGGCATATTCAATTTTTGGCGCCCTTTTTTGAAGTGAAACTTCTTTATCGGGGTTGTTGAAGTGAATGAAACTTCTTTATCGGGGTTGGAAAATATTTAGTGTAACATTTTTTCGTTACGCGCCATCTTTTTCTGTTACGCGCCATCTTTTTTTTCCGTTACGCGCCATCTTTTTCTTATCCCTACCACGCGTGATATTAGATAGATTATTATAGATTAGATTATTAGATAAAGTTTAATAAAAGCCTTTTATTAAACTTTATCTAATTTAACTTTATTTAACCAATTTCTGTAAAGTTGCATATAGTAAATTATTTTTTGAAAAATAACGTCATAAAGAAGTTTCACTTCTTACGAGTGTACGCTAGTACACGCACACATTTTTTTAAACATCTTATGTAATCAATATTATTGTAACCCAAAAATTGACTAAATACAGATCTTTCTTTCTTTCTTTCTGTATAGACTCAATACTGTGTACCGAATCGTTAAATTGTTTCCGATAGATATGGAAATAAAACAAGATTCGATGCCTCGCGGAAATGGAAAGTTATGTAGGATATGTAACATTTATTTGGGTCATACCATATTGTATTAGGTACATCCTTTTATGTGTAATAGTCAATGTTTTTTGTAATATATTGGGATGTAATATATATGTTTGTCTGTAATATATCGGGAATTTTAAGGAAGGAATTTGAAGGAATAGCGATGCTAAAAATTGTGATTTTGAAAGTCAGGAAGGCAATCTAATTGTCTATTTTTGTCTAAAATCAATAACATTTAAATCTAGTAAGGGATTATATATTAACGGTCATCCACCATTGTTTTGTAATACACGCTTTGTAGAATTGTAATCCAGTCTTGCTCTGGGAATGGTCCGATTGGTTCAAGTTTAATCTGGTATGATTAACCATTCCGAGGCCACTGTACATTTCTTAATATTAAATAAATTAGGATATAACCACATTGAACTTAATAAAATAGCGAAAATTGCAAATAGCTCCTATAGTAAACGCTTAACAAATTATTATGAAAAATTGCATATTGCAGCTTGATATTGCTAATTTTCAGAGAACAAACTTGGATAAGCTAAGTAATTTATATAATGTAAACTGAGTAGGCATATATGTATGTACCTATCCACTCGAATCTGTTATGAACAAAGTGGCGTTAAATAAATAAAAAATATTTATAGTTTACTAGCTGAACCCCGTAGCTTCGCCCGCGTTATAAAGATCGATGTATTGATTGTCCCGTGGGATATTTTTCCACTATAAAAAGTAGCCTATATGTTAATCCAGAGTGTCAGCTAATTCCCTACCAAATTTTACGAAAATCGCGTCAGCCGTGCAGACGTGAAGGGGTAACAAACATACACACTCACAAACTCCCGCCTTTATAATATTAGTATTTTAGTAAGATTCCGCGGCTTCGCCCGCATCGGTCACGTTCAGTCACGGTAATCAGTATCTTGTGTTAATCTAGCTCATACACTACGAGTGTGTCAAATTTCAGCGAAATCAAACCTTATAGTTATTGCATGAAAGAGTTACAAACATACATCTTCACAAACTTCCGCATTTATAATATTAATAAGATTTAACAAAAAATTAAAAAGCATGTACTAGAATTAATTTCTACATCTTGTTTTCCGTAAAAAGTCAAAGTCAACGTATAATGTACATACAAAGCCCATTCGCTGTTGAATCGCTCGTGAACTTGCAAAGCAGTCCGCGTTTCTCCCCCAGCAATTTTCCAATCATGTATTTTATAAAATCCGCGATAAGGATGAAGTGGAAATAATAGAACATTGACACACTTTTGTATTCGCTTGTTTACGAGCTCGCGTATCATGGGTACTTGATATTAGATTTTATGAATTCAGACAATACGCTTTTGTCGATCTTCAACGCCTACGCATGAATGACTCGTTTTCTTTTGTCGTTAAAGTTGTTTTAAGAATTAAAAGTATTTAAATGTGATCATTGTTATGATTAAATAGTTTGGCTTTTAGATATGCCTCTTTATTTCTCAAGTTAACATCTTGAAGCGAGCATTGACCATATTTATATCTATACTATATATAGCGATATGATTTTTTCCGCACTTCTTCGCTTTAGTTCACCCTGTGTACCATTTATGTTGCTGATACTCTGAACATTTTTATTTCATCTAAAATACTTAGTCTCATTATATATTTTTTCCTTCGTATAATCGATTAATTCGTAGATCGCATCGCATCAACCCATTATTGGCCCACTGCTGGGCACGGGTCTTCTCCCAGAATGAGAGAGTTTAGGCCATAGTCCACCGCGCTGGCTAAGTGCGAATTGGTGGACAATTCGTAGATATTTAATTATTTATCAAATCTATGCCAACGACTCCAACTAAGTTCTATGTTAGAATAATCTATTATCAGAATCAATAGATAACACTCGAGCTCCAGAGGTCGGAGAATTACGTAGTTTTCTGCTTTCTGTTTCACCTCCCAAGATAACAACTCCTAATTTAATCATGCTCCTATTTACAAACTACAGAACCAACTTTGCTATACCGGAGCCTGTTCCGAAACTATTCGGAGTGTTGTCTCGCGACTAATTAGGTTGAACAAGTTACATATTCTGGTAGAATAGGCTATTTGTAGAAGTGTATCCATCAAACGGTGTTCCCTAAAGAGTATAACGCCTAATAGAAGTAGATAAGACGTGTAAATGGATTAGTTTCTTCAGCGAACTAGATTTCTTATGGACGTGGGCTGATAGAAAGAAATACCTAAATGAAGTTTGATAGAGAGAGACTAATATGTAATTTATATTAATTAAAAGTGCTCTGAGTAAATTGTCTTTTTGTGAATACTATTATATTAATCATGGGTGTTGCCAAGATTAAGCGGGTAGCGGCGGGGGGGGGGGGGGAGGTATTGACATTAAAAAAAAAACTTACTCATTTATCTACCGTTTTTCGTCGGGCCAATTGTCCTCCTAAAATGAAAAACGCAATGCTTATAAAATTAAAGCCAAATAATCTATAAATTGAACAATTAAAAAAAAAAAAAAAAAAAAATATACGTGACGAATAGATAACCTCTTTCCTTTGGGAAGTCGGTTAAAAATGATCGATTACATAAACATGTAGACGACTAAAGAGATTATTTACCTAAATAAAAGCTCCAACCGAAACGATCGTTAATCCAAATTGCTAAAACAATATAGAACGGAACCGGTGAAAGCGGCGTCAAAACTTATTGTTTATTGAATTTAATCGACGAAGTTATGGCGTAACGGGAGCAATAGGACATTCATTATATCAACGTTTCTCGAACATTTATTTATTTATAGTACGATTGATACAAGTAAAAGTTTAGGAAAAAATTCCCCTCCCGCAATCCGTTGACTATATCAGTGGTTCCCAACCAGTGGTCCGCGGACCGCTGATGGTCCCCGGAAGCACTCGAAGTGGTCCGATAAACCATCCAAAATATTGCAATATAGCACTACGACAGTCACTCGTGATTGAACCAAGGATCAGGAATTAGTATAGAGTAGGTATACAAAAAGCGCAATAAATATTGTTTGCTTTGAACAATAATGTACGCGTGATTTACTGATTTATTAAAAAAAATAGCCCCATATTTTCACGTTTATTTTTATCTTAATTTACACCGTCATACTGGTGGTCCATGTGTCGACATATATTTTGCCAAATGGTCATTGGTCACCAAAAGTTTAGGAACCACTGCACTATATAAATGCAGCTATTATATTGCTATGCTATATTATCGATATCATTTACGTGTGGGTAACACGTAGTAAATTATGTTTATTTGCGCGGCACTGTATACCCTGCGCGCGTGGCTAAGCCACCACAAAAAAACTACTGCTATAGATATCATGATATTGATCAAAATATAATATAAAAGACATACAAACATTCATTTTTATATATATATATATATATATATAGATGAATTATTTTAAACAAAGCAACATTACATTTGTGAGGTCTTATTAACCGTATGCTCTCCCCTTTAACGTAGACGGCGAGCCCCAAATTGACAAACAGTACATTATTAGATTTACTGCTCCCAAAGCTTTCTGTCCAAACGAAAGGTGATTAACGTATCGAGCCTCGAACCTGACCTATATGTGCGTCAACACGTACTGTACGTTGTGCGTATTGTTGCAGAGTGCCGACCAGTAACTTCACAGTGAACGATGTGCGCATGTGCGTCGGCTCGCGGCGAATGCTCGACGTCATGGACGTAAACACGCAGAAAAACATCGAGATGTCTATGAAGGTATGATTACGATTTGAAGGTGGGTCAAATCCTTAGTGATGAGACTCTAGAAGGAACATCGTCACAGCTGTATCTGCAACAACAATTGTGTTAAGCGTTGCTGTGTTTTAGTCTGAGAAGTAGATAAATATCAGAGGCGGTCCAACTTAATCGTATCGAATTCTAGACGTCGTAAACACGCAGAAAAACATCGCGATATCTATAAAGGTATGATTACGGAACCCCTTTGTGATTCGACTCCGGATGCGCTATATGCTTCTGCCTAATAATAACAGCAGTGTTAAGTGTTGCTGTGTTTTGGTGTCAAAGGGTGTGGTAAGCGTTAGTTGTCCGAGGTGTTCCAACTTAGATCTCAGGAGTAGCAAATGTTCGACGTCATGGACGTAAAAATATAGAAAAACATAGAGTTGTCTATGAAGGTATGATTACGATTTGAAGGTGGATGCAATAAGAGCTGTGTTAAGCGTTGTAGCGCTGTATTTTAGTGTGCATTGTTTGGTAAGATAATATTTATCCGAGGCGTTCCAACTTAATAATATCGAATGCTAGACGTCATAAACACGCAGGAAAACATCGAGATGTCTATGAAGGTATGTTTACGGTTTGAAGGTGGAACTCCGTAATGATCTGGAAGCACCAAAGCTACATGCTTCTGCCTAATAGTAACAGTGACCTATGCGTTGCTGTGTTCTGGTATTGTTGTAACGGTGACATATCTATCCGAGGGTTTTTAACTTAGTTCTTAGGAGTAGCAACATGTGTGCACCTAATCTGAAGACTTACCTTGTATGGGGTTGATTACAGATATTAATGGGTGGCTGTGACCACTTAACATCGGGTGGACTGCTCATTTGCTACTTCTATATAGTAAAAAAACGATAGACTTAAAGGTTTTTGTTCAGACAAATCGACTGAAGTTAGACTAAAAGAGCTGTCAAGAGAGATTAATCGTATTTTACATATTTTGCGCCGTGTAGCGCTGCTGTATAATGTTTTAGGTGTGGTAGGCGTATAGATGCTACATAACCTTTGTAAAAAGCTTTACGGACAGGTAAACAACAATATACTTTACATAGCGGGCTTTCTTAGCCATTTATGAGATATACTTTCAGCCGGCGATCCCGCCTGCTTACATTGCAGACTTTCCTTCTTATCAGTTTTCTAAATAGTATATTTTGTCTTTTAGATTTTTTTCAATCACAAACCTATTCCGGTATTTTATTCCTACACAACCCACTTCGATTTATGCGCCTAGTAACAATAATTACTTATCACTTAACGAAATGAAACAGCGGGTACCTAATTTCCTCTGAGGAAAATCCTTTGCAACGTCTATATGTTGTTAAAATATGTATATCGACGACCGCGTGGGAGAGCGGTTACCATATCGGTCTGACGCGCAATGGGTCCCGGGTTCGATTCTCGGCCAGACAGGTATCTGAATGATGAGTTTGTATACATGTTCTGGGTCTGGGTGTTTGTGTATTCGTCTTATGTGTGTCCATGGTACCCACGTCCCAGGAGAAAATCCTAGTGTGGGGCTATGAGTGTAGAAAGCGTGTTTAATATAGTCTATACGTTCTAAAGTATATTAAAGGATTTCCTAGGCATAGGCCTACTTTTTCCGGTTGTCGTCGGTCCAAGTTCCCGGAGTCCTCTTTATAGCGCCGTGGACGGCCACCGGAGGGGTTTTAGTCCGGTAAAATTCCCACATAACCTAACGTCGCTCCCACGGCATCGGTTACCTTTTGAAGGTTCCCCCCTCGAGAACAAAAAAAGGCATAGGCCTACTTTAGGATATTTTGATATTCTTGCTTTAATTTCTCATCTTCAAAGCTAAATTTCCACGCAGGATTGGCAGCGGTACTACGACGATCCGAACAAGGAGCGTCTACTGAACGTGATCTCTTTGGAGTTTTCCCACACACGGCTGGAGAACTACGTGCAGGCACCCAGGATGGTGCGCCTCATCGACTGGGTGGAGACGGTGTGGCCGAGGCACTTGAAGGATCAACAGGTATTTTACTTATTATCTCGATGTCTAAAGCCAAGGATACACTAAGGGACAAATGTCCCGCGACATGTAACGGCGACATGTCAAGCAAAGCCGGCCGAATTCGCTTGACATATATGGCGACTACGCGCGACTTGTGTCGCAGCGCCGACAGATGTTGCCGGACATCGCTGGCGACAGGTGTCGCGTGACATTTGTCCCCTAGTGTATCCTAGGCTTTAGTGTGAATTAGTGATGTAACGAATATTTGCATTTGCGAATATTCAAATTCGTGAATATTCGTATGTTTTTAACCGACTTCTAAAAGGAGGAAGTTCTCAATTCGACTGTATTTTTTACATATTTGCATTCGCAAGGATTGTGCGAATGTTTTGTGAATAAAGAACGGCAGCATGACGACCAGAAAAAGGTCGCCAAATACGTACCAAATTAAGTTTAACTGCAGGTTGACGACGAAAAAAGGTCGCCGAATGTACATTCTAGTATGTGTAGATGTGGAAATGCACATTCTGAAAATAAACCTAGCAGCGGCCCATATTGGGGTCCCATAAAAAAAACTGAATATTCGCATTTGCGAATGTTCACATAATAAAATTCATTACATCACTAATGTGTATTGATTAAATGAATCTGATAATAACAGGAATACGGTAATAGGTCCTTATTTGCGAGGGTTACGTTCCGCTCATTAGTTTTAGGCTATAATCGATCGCACTATCCGAGTGCGAATTGGTAGACTTACACATTCTTGAGAACTTCTTTTTTTTTTTAAAAAAAACTCAGGTGTGTAGGCTTCCCAGGGCTTACCGTAAAGCTATAGTAATGAATTTCCAATACTTACATCAGAGCTGCGTGCCTGGAATTTGACTCTCAAACCTTGATTGAGAGGGCGAATATCAACCACTAAGTTATTATTATTAGGTTATTTGTATATATATGGAAATATTTCCCATGTTTTTCCTCTTTACATTATATATGACTCATCATGTAGTTCGACTGGGGAGGTACCACCGCCACATCTATTTCTAGCGTGAAACATCTCTTGCGTTTCGATGGAAGGGTATGGTGGCATACTTTTACATGACGCGACCATCTCAGTCCTCGGAAGTAGCAACGCGTCTGTGATTGACTTCATGTAAAACCTATGTTCTATTTGAAGTTGCGTACGGATGTCCATGGGCGGCAGTGACCACTTACCATCAGATGGACTGCATGCTCGTTTGCTACTTTAATCATATTAAAAAAATATAGATTTTATATTATATATTATAGATTTAAAATGAAGTAAAAGCTCCTTAGTCGCTGAGGTTTCGTTCTGCCCATATGATGCGGATACAGTAGATGTGAATGACCAACAGAACCACACGCAAACATAAGTCGCTAAACCGTGTTACTTGTTCCGAGTAGTTCCGTGATTTTTTTTGTCTTGAATTCAAAAAAAAATGTTACACTTTTATAACCCGTGTATACGAAACATGCGAACGCGGAAACCTTGATTATCTTTTACTGTACTTATGTTACATATTTTTCCTAGCACTCTTTACGAAAACTTGTAATTCGCCTTCCATCTCATAATATGCAAAATAATTGTGTTTTCTAGCTGTTTTTCGAAGATTAAAAAAAAATTAAAAAAAATGTGCTAAGATTTTGATCCTTTAGTTTTTAATTTTTATGTGGTTTATGTTAAAAAACAGTGGTTTCATGTGGATCTTGTTTTAGACGGAGTCTACAAATGCTCTAGACGAAATGATGTACCCAAAGGTACAGAAGTACTGTCTTATGTCAGTCAAAGGGTGTTACACTGACTTCCACATCGACTTCGGAGGTACTTCCGTATGGTACCATATATTGAGAGGTAAGGGAATATGATTTTTTAAATAAATTATTTGGTTATTTAGTTTAAAATTAACCCTTCCCTGTCCTATACTAACATAGTTTGTAAGCAAATGTGACTAACATATATGGATTCCAATTGTCCTAAATAAAGTATTATTAATATAAAGTCAAGACTAAATTTGTCCAATTTTGACAGCATTCATTCAATGTATCTTCATTCTTAAGGTTAATACTTGTAAACTCTTGAGACACGTTAAGTTTTTAAATACAGTAAGTGCAGGCGCACTTAACATTTAGTATATTGCTATATCGCTTCGAAATATTATGAAAAATATTAAACATTTAAAATTTGCAAACACGAGTATCTATATAAAGTTGCTTGTCTATGGGCGGCAGTTGTTACTTATTATCAGGTGGTAGATCCAGTGTTGTTAGACCGGGGAAGTACCACCGCCACACCTACCACGCCACGCTCATTTCTAGCCTAAAACAGACCTTGCTTTTCGTTGGAAGGGTGTGGTTGCCGGCACACTTCTATATGAGACGACCATCTTAGTCCCCGGGAGGGCAACGCATCTGTGATTGACTTCAGATAGAACCCATGTTAAATAAAGTTGTTTACAGATGTCCATGGGCGGCAGTGACTCCTTACCATCAAGTGGACTGCATGCTCGTTTGTTACTTTAATCTTATAAATCATCAAAAATATAAACTTATTGGTTAATGTATTTGACAGGCGCTAAGGTATTCTGGTTGATCCCGCCAACGGAGAAGAATCTTCAACTGTACGAGAAATGGGTGCTATCCGGCAAACAATCTGATGTGTTCTTTGGAGACACGGTCGAAAAGTGCATTAGAGTCCATGTAAGTATATTTGGTAATTAGTTCAGTAGAATACCAACCAGTTATTCCGGTTACGTTCCCTTGGAGATCCCGGAGTCCTCTTTGAACGCTGAGGACGGCCACCGGAGGGGTTTTAGTGCGGTAAAAATCCCACATAATCCTGTGTCGCTCCCACGGCGTCGGGTACCTTTTGAAGGTTTCCCCCTCGAGAATAAAAAAAACCAACCAGTTAATGTTTCCTATTTAAGATGTTTATATGCTGTGCCTCAGGAAAACGCCAGTTAATTGTTTAACGGTTATTAAATAACACCTTTAAAGAATTTATTCCTATTTCGTATGTTACATACCGGTTTTATTATATCGTTACAATACGCGTTACATTGGCAGATAATACAATATTATGTAATATAATTCGGGTATCAATCATAAGATGAGATACATATATCTGTATTTAATTAAAGAAAGTATAAATATAAGGATTTAAGATTTTTTTATTGAAGTTTCGTTATAAATGAGTTACCGTGGGAAAGATTTATATTTCTATGTATAGATAAAAACATCTCAATGTTCACTGGATTTTGTTACTTACTTTATGTGGAAATCGCAAATTAAATGTTCGAAGACTTTATTTTTTGTTCCATAATCATAATCGGATCATTTTGTATGAGGCGATCGACTTAGTCTTCGAAAGTAGCAACGCATCTGTGATTGACTTCATATAACACCCTTGTTCTATATGAAGCCGCTTACAGATATTCATGGGCCGTGATTCTTTATGAAGTTGCTTACAGATATCACTTACCATCAGGTGGACTCCATGCTCGTTTGCTACTTAAATTTGCTAATCACATAAAAAAAAACTTATAAAAAATGTGTGTAGTACACTAGCGTACAGTCAGCAGCATATAGTTAGTGGCGTTCAAAGTGTCCATATTGTTAGATACAATCAAAGTGTTCAATAATATCTGCACAACCTACGTGTTCTAATTGTTGACAACACATTAAACTATCAAATGTCAGGACGTTCTTAAACTCATAATGTTAATACCACCCAAATTGTCACAAATATTCCGGCGTCAGTGGTAACCTAGCAACGAGACTGTTTGTAAATATAGGTACATTTTAAAATATTAAACTTTATGTTGCGAATATATTGTAAGGATCACTTACTGTGCGAGCAATTATAATATTGACATATGTTTATCTCATTTAAGGTTTTAAAATTTAATGAAGATACTTTTCATCAGTTTAAAAATGAGAAAACCGTAGAGGTAACAGAAAAACTAATATATTTTGGCTAAAATATATTGTTTGTAAAAATATACATCGGTCTTTATTTTTTTTTTAATATACATCCTTTGAAACCATTTGAACATCCTTGCTAGTAACGATCGAATAACTTTAAGCTCGTATGTGAAAACGAATTTCTGATTTCTGAGGAACTTCTTTTTTGCACATCAAATAATTATGAACAATGTTTTTGTGGTGAATCAGCATCAGATAATGTCACTGGCAAACGTTGATTTCCGGAGAGAACAGGAAGAAGAATAAAAAAAAAACACGCTTTCTACACTCATAGCCCCACAGCAGGATTTTCTCCTGTGTCGTGGGTACTATGGACACACACAAGACGAATACACCAACACCCAGACCCAGAACATGAATCTAAACTCATCATTCAGATACCTGTCTGGCCGGGAATCGAACCCGGGACCCATTGCGCGTCGGACCGGTATGGTAAAAGCTCCGCCACGCGGGCCGTCAAGGATCAATCGATTGAGCTTGTTCTTTTTCAAGTGTGTTATTGACGGACTTAGGCCTTCTTTTTCTTGACGAGGGTAGGTTTGTAGAACTTGACGTGGTACGTATTTCAGCTGCAATATATGGGTATGTTTTCATATACTGAACATTAACAACACTTGACGCAATTGAGCCCGGATGAGATACTAACTCTGTCGATACAATTAGAATGCAATATAATGGTGTATCCCATTGTGCCCCGTGACATTTACGCATCTTGCCCCAATTACTATGTTATAAGAAAATATAAAATAACGGTAAGACTAAAGCAGTGCTAAGTTTGCCCATCAACTTTAAGGAAAACGTAAAATAAAGGAGAAAATAATCATCAATTCAATACTATTTCTTACTTGTTTCTGTAGTTATTAAGGATAAAAAAATATTACATCAATTATGCATATAAACTAAATTTGATTGTAAATCAACTGTCGTGGTTAGAGTATTGTTTGAAAGCAGCTTCTGATGGGCTGCAGCACCATCTCGCAAAACCGTTTAGTTTCTGGTATGTGGGCATGACCCGACTTACTCGTCCGTCCTCTCGTCTTGTCTTATCATGCCCCTTGTTCCCCTAGACCGATTCTATGACAATGACAGTCAATGACGTCATTGCAAGATATGAAAAGGATAGTTGTTAATATAAAAAACAGAGAAGAGAAGAGTCATTGTTACCATGTCTTATACCGTAAGTGATCAGGAACCTTATATCCACAACATAAGGTATAATTTTATAAAATGTACCTATATTTACTATCAGTCTCGTTGCTAGGTTACCACTGTAGCTGGAACTGTAACAATTTGATATGAATGTTCTATTTGGAAGTTTAAGATGTTGTCAACAATTAGAACACGTAGGTTGTGCCGATATTATTGAGCACTTTGGTTGTATCTAACAATATGGACACTTTGAACGCCACTAACTATATGCTGCTGACTGTACACTCGTAAGAAGTGAAACTTCTTTATGACGTTATTTTTCAAAAAATAATTTACTATATGCAACTTTACAGAAATTGGTTAAATAAAGTTAAATTAGATAAAGTTTAATAAAAGGCTTTTATTAAACTTTATCTAATAATCTAATCTATAATAATCTATCTAATATCACGCGTGGTAGGGATAAGAAAAAGATGGCGCGTAACAGAAAAAGATGGCGTGTAACGAAAAAATGTTACACTAAATTTTTTTCCAACCCCGATAAAGAAGTTTCATTTCAATAAAATGATAAATCTTACGTAAATTGTGGCCGCAAATATAGAAACAAAATATTAAAATTACCTACAAAGTATATCAAGCAGGTTCTACTCTTGTGAGCGAGCAAAGTACTTTTGGTAATAAGTATTTTAGCTGCTCAGAGAGCCTTTGTTCAAACATTAATGACAATGTTGTGCTTTGTTCTAATGTTCGTGTACTTATTATTCAAGTGTAATGCTTATATTTAGTTAAGTTACTGTGCCTCGTTTCGTTCGTTTTGCTAAATAATGTCACTTGTTTTCTTTGAGCATATTAAAGTTGTAGAAAATTGTCTATTGAGTGAGCAACGGGAGTCAAACGCGGTTTTTTTAAACACGCTTTCTGCACTCATAGATAGACCCATGCTAAGATGTTCTCCTGTGTCGTGGGTACCATGGACACACAAGACGAATACACAAACACCCAGACCTAGAACATGAATCTAAACTCATCATTCAGATACCTGTCTGGCCGGGAATCGAACCCGGGACCCATTGCGCGTCAGACCGGTATGGGAGCCGCTCCGCCACGCGGGTCGACGTTTTTATTCCAACAAATGACATACGTGGGTGCAGGTTACAGCATTTCCACTTTTTACATCGATGTATTAAATTTTGATGTAATGGCCTTATAATTGCTGTAACAAAAGAAAAGTTAAGAAAATATATGAGTGGATACGTGATTATTACCTTACGATTCTCACAATGTTTCAATATTTATGTTTAAATGTAACAACATAATTTCGTACGACAGACATCTTTATTGTAGACTAAGCCAAATACCTACTTACTTACCTTATCGTACTTAATCTAAAACGCATTTATAGTATACTAGCCTTTGCCCGCGGCTTCGCTCGCGTGGAATTTAGTCTGCCACATAAAGTTTGCAAGGTGGTAGAGCAATGGTTCAACTTATATGATAACAAACACTAAATATGATAAAAGACGAAAATTGAGTTTGACCATTTTGATTCTAACCAAAGGCTTATAATTTCTAAATTAACAAACTTCCATTAACGTTTATCTCTTATTTTACACTCTTCGAGGTGCAACCAGGGAGGCATCACCGCCGCACCTATTTCTACCGTGAAGCAGTTCTTGTGTTTCATTTGAAGGGTGTGCCTGCCGGCTCACTTTTATATGAGGCGATCATCATAGTCCTCGGGAGTAGCAACGCATCTGTGATTTACTTCAGATTGAACCCTTGCCCTACTTCCTAAGGCGATTAACATACGGGCTCACTGCCACGGTAGGTGGTGAAGCGGATCTCATGTTGTATTGGGATCTAATAAATCCGTTGATGCCTCACAAACGTACACCGACTGGCCGCGCGGTCCAGCGGTGTTCTGATCACCACCGTGTCTCCGCGCGAACGACAGTGCGGAGGATTGGCGCCTCACACACGGGCTGGCGCCTAACCTCGCGGATCATTGTTGAAGCAAAAATGCTTTTCGATGTCGAAAAGTTTATTTTGATGATCGGTCCATCCGCGCGTAGTGGTGCGTAAACCGCCTTACCGCGCGGGGCACCGCTATTCGCGGCAGTGCGCGGTGTCATGTGTTAATCGCCTAAATCAGTGTGTTCAAATTTCAAATCACAGGCACGTATATTAATTTGAATTAGTTTTGTCGGCAACAGATATTAATGCGTACTCTGAAATTAAAAGTTTTAAGAAAGGGTCTCAAAACCCGTGACGGTTACCAACGCGCAGTTGGCTAGCGTGGTCAACTACGACCTAAACTACTGCTAATCTGACATATGTGCCGACTTGTGTTACATTAAAAGGTCGATGACGATTGAATGACATATTTAACCTTTCCGCTGTTTCATTCTCATTGACTTTTTTTCTTTTTTGTCGAGGGAGAAACCTTCAAAAGGTACGCCGTGGGAGCGACGCAGGGTTATCTGGGATTCTTATAGCACCCGGACTCCGGGATCTTCAAAGGAACGCAACTGGAGTCCTCTGAGTGCATTGCCCCATCGGGCTCCTACCAAGTGAGCGGCTGGGCCCACCACTCCATCTGGTCTTTACCACGATATGTGACCACACGTATGCCACGGTCCTTCCCGGGATCGCCTGGCTGGACGGTTCAAGCTCCGTCCATCCTGGCTCTCACGATAGCATGCGACCATACATGCTGACATCTTTCCCGAAGTTGCTGACTGGGTGTTTGGAGCTCTCCGTCTAGCCGCCCGCAACCCCGAAAGCTCCCTTTTAGTTGCCTCTTACCACAGACAGGGGATACCTTATTCCCGGAACTACAGAGACGTCATTGACCTTTCACATTTTTCTCCGTGTTTTATAACCATTCAAATATTAATATCATACAACTTCGTTGTATACCTACGGCGGCGGCGCACAGCGCGTACTGCCGGTCAATCAATTGACTACGCAATATGTTATACTCGTAATATCTTCTAAACTACTTATCCAATTTACATGGTGTAAAAGGCAGATTCAATCTTTATTAGATGCTTGATTTTTTGAAATCATTTATTTTGATAAGGATTAATATTTAGCTTGTATAAAACCCATGGAAACATCAACTTCATATTTTTAAAATTTTCAAAGTATAAAAAGAGTTATTGTGGGTTATACATAAAATATAGACATATGCTGTCGCGGACTTTTATTTAGGTCTATGTGAGCCAAACAATCCCACGGTACATTATATTTGGATATCTCCAACGGTTTAGGCAGCGTACGCGAAGATAGCTCTCAGAGCACAACTTTTTTTCCGACTAACCTGATATTTCTCGTTATATTATAACCTTATGAAGTCTACGCACGCCTAATGAAGTCTACGCTCCGACCAACACCTGTCCAAATCCAGGGCTCCGAAGAGTTTCAACTTCAGCTACGAAATCGTTTCGCGTGTCTCGATTCTTGCGTTTCTGTGGACGAAATTAACACCAAGGTAGTAACAACTGTCCACGAGGTGGGGTCTAAGTACTTTAAGACCCACTCCAGTGGTAGGTCTCGGATTTTCTCAGAACATACTCTCGGTCTCATGAGGGAGAGGCGAGAACTATGTGTGCAGTCTCCAGCCTCAATGTCGAAATACAGACTGCTCAATAAACAGATCTCTCAGAGTAGGCGACGCGATTGGCGTGCTCATAACACCCATCGCGTAAAAGACACTATTGAGCGAAACCAGGGCTCGAGAGTGTTCGCCAGGGATCTGTGCGTTGGGCAGAGCCTGCTGACGAGGTTGAAGACCGAATCGGGCACCATGGTTTCGTCTAACTCCGATGTTCTGAGGGAAATTGAGAAATACTACGGACAGTTGTATGCTTCCGCACGAGCTCCCGCCCGTAACAAGGCGGGCGACAAACGTGCCAAACTGACCCGACACTATACTGAGGACCTCCCGGACGTCAGCCTGTACGAGATTAGAGAGGCTCTCAAACAGCTGAAAAACAACAAGGCACCGGGCGATGACGGAATCACAACAGAGCTGCTAAAAGCTGGCGGTAAACCCGTACTAGTGGCGCTCCAAAAGTTGTTCGATTCCGTCATTACTAGCGGGACAACCCCGGAAGCGTGGAGCAGAAGCGTAGTGGTGCTGTTCTTCAAAAAGGGCGACAAAACTCTTTTGAAGAACTACAGGCCCATTGCGCTTCTGAGCCACGTGTATAAGCTGTTTTCGAGAGTCCTCTCTAACCGCATTGCACGCAGGCTAGACGACTTCCAGCCTCCCGAACAAGCCGGTTTCCGAAAAGGCTACAGCACCATAGACCACATTCACACGCTGCGGCAGATTATACAGAAGACCGAGGAGTATAATCTGCCGTTATGTGTTGCTTATGTGGACTATGAGAAAGCCTTCGATTCTATCGAGACCTGGGCGGTGCTGGAGTCCCTTCAGCGATGCCAGATCGACTATAGGTACATCGAGGTGCTGAAGTGTGTATACACTGCCGCCACCATGTCAGTCCGAGTACACGACAGAAGCACAAATCCAATCCAACTGCAGCGGGGAGTCAGACAAGGTGATGTTATATCGCCGAAACTGTTCACCGCTGCGTTGGAAGATTTGTTCAAGCTGATGGAGTGGAAAGGTCTTGGCATTAACATCAATGGCGAACACATCACGCACCTTCGATTTGCCGATGATATAGTCATCTTGGCAGATTCGCTGACGGACCTCAACACAATGCTAGGCGACCTCAACAGTGCCTCACAACGGGTGGGTCTTAAGATGAACATGGACAAGACGAAAATCATGTCTAACGTCCATGTCACACCCGTACCGGTAGTTGTTGACGGCACTCTTCTCGAAGTTGTCGACGAGTACATTTACCTGGGACAAACGATCCGGATGGGTAAGTCCAACTTTGAGAGGGAGGTCACTCGAAGAATCCAACTCGGCTGGGCTGCGTTCGGGAAATTTCGTAGTATCTTCTCGTCCACAATTCCTCAGTGCCTGAAGTCGAAACTATTCGAGCAATGTGTGTTGCCAGTGATGACCTACGGCGCCGAAACGTGGTCCTTCACTGTAGGCCTCATTCGGAGACTCAGGGTCGCTCAGCGTGCTATGGAGAGGGTTATGCTCGGAATTTCGCTACGAGACATGATTCGCAACGATGAAATCCGTAGACGAACGAAGCTTACCGACATAGCTCTCAAAATTAGTAGGCTGAAGTGGCAATGGGCCGGCCACATCGCTCGCAGGACCGATAACCGATGGGGAAGGAAGGTCCTCGAGTGGCGACCACGTTTAGGCAAAAGGAGTACAGGTCGCCCCCCTACCAGGTGGACCGATGACCTGAAGAAGACAGCGGGAAACCGTTGGATTCAGAGGGCACAGGACCGGTTGGAGTGGCGCCATTTAGGGGAGGCCTATGTTCAGCAGTGGACATCAAAAGGCTGATGGATGGATGATGGATGATATAACCTTATAAAAAAAAATCATTACAAATTATAGCCGATGTGTTATTCTGATGTATAACCTATACTACTGTAAAGTTTCAACCTAATCCGTTGAGTAGTTTTTGCGTGAAAGAATAACAAATACACATACATCCTCACAAACTTTCGCATTTATAATATTAGTAGGATAGTAGGATTGCATTGACTATATGAGTAAGTGCATTGACTTCCCGACATAAAATCTATTTGTGAAAATATTATTATCTCATGTACTTTGTCTTAGGAATATCTTCGACGTGATAACAATGCCTTACTCGAGGGCCACGAAACATTCGCTTCAAGCGATATGCGCTCTATGCTGCAAGGGTTAGTGTTGCGGTTAGAATGCGTGAAATCTTATGGGATAACGAAATTTGGCAAATTATAGGGAAAAGAACTGAAATTCTCTCAAAGCCAATATTTGCAGCGTCCAACGCAAGTTTTGTGGCCCTTGGTTTTTATGCTAATTTATTAAAGTTATACTTTTGGCGCGTTAGGGAACAATGATGAGAGTACATTTTAACGATGCGCACGCACCCGTCACGAAAATTTGACACCCTGAAGTTTGCTGGAGTCAACAATTTAATTTTACGATGCGCGCGCACACCGTCGTTAAAACCGACTCCCTGAAGTTTGTTATAGTCAACATTTTTTAAAGGTTTTATTAATCTTGTAACGACAGAAAAGTATAAGTTATAACGCATGCACATAAGAACACAGACACTTTTTTTTTATATACTTTAGTAACAATATCGTGTAAAATATTTCAGCTGCAAGCCGGCTACACATTCTTCATCCCGACTGGGTGGATCCACGCCGTGTACACGCCGAGTGACTCTCTAGTGTTTGGCGGCAATTTCCTGCACCAGTTCGGTATTGAGAAGCAGCTCAAGATTGCTCAAGTCGAAGATGTTACTAAGGTATTATTATGCAAGGTGGTAGAACCGGTGTAGTTCGACCGGGGAAGTACGACCGCCACACCTATTTCTAGCGTTTCTTGTGTTTCGATAGAAGGGTGTGGTTGCCGGCACACTTTCACATGAGGCGACCATCTTAGTCCTCGGGAGTAGCAACGCATCTGTGATTGACTTCAGATGGTACCTAGATTCTGTATGAAGTTGATAACAGATGTCCATGTGCGGCAGTGACCACTTACCATCAGGTGGACTGCATGCTCGTTTGCTACTTCTGTCAGATAAAAAAAATATACGATAATACGGTGTGTTTCTATTAAGCCTTCCATGCTGTTTAAGTCATTTTAAAAGATGAATGAACACATACCTTGTCCTCAAAGATTTTCGTGTTTATTAACAGACTTCACAAAGTAACGGTTATCTATTCATCCCGTATATATTTTTATACAGTAATAAATCAGATTATTTAAATGCAGGCATATTTAATAATATCGAATTTCGTCCGTGACTCACAGGTGCCGCAAAAGTTCCGCTATCCGTTCTTCACGGAGATGCTGTGGTACGTGCTGGACCGCTACGTGAGCGCGTTGCTCGGCCGCTCGCACCTCTCCACGGAGGGACAGACCGCCGCCTCCGCCGCGCCGCCCGCCGCCCCGCCCACCGCGCACGTGCACCTCACGCAGAACGAGCTGCACGGACTGAAGGTTGGTGGCTGTTGACGTCATATGTGTAGGCTGGTGCTACTCTGGTAGTGGTTCGTACCCGCCTTTCTTCACGAAAATACTTTGGTACGTGCTGGACAGGTACGTAAGCGCGCTGCTCGGTCGCTCATATCTCTCCACGAAGGAATAGACCACTGCCCCCGCCCGCCGCCCCGCCCACCGCGCACGTGCACTTCACGCAGGACGAACTGCACAGTTAGTGGCTGATGACGTCATATGTATAGGTGCTGCTCTACTGGTGATGTGTACCCTCCGTTCTTCATGGAGATGCTGTAATACGTGCTGGTACGTCGTATAATGTACATTCATGAGTAATACTCAATAACTTCGTTCGAGCTGCACGGCCTGAAACTGATGACGTCACAATTTATAAGCTGGTCCTACTCTGCTGGTGGTGTGTACGCGCCGTTCTTCACGGAAATGCTGTGGTACGTACTGGACCGCTACGTGAGCGCGTTACTCGGCCGCTCGCATCTCTCCACGGAGGGACGGACCGCAGCCTCCGCCGGGCATGCGCAACTCACGCAGAACGAGTTGCATGGCCTTAGGTTGGTTAATGTTGACGTCACTAATATATAAATATCACTACTCATTATTTGAGCGTAGTATTTAACATTGATGATGTCATTAATAGTATACCTAGCGCAATAGTCGCTACTTAAATGATATGGTTTGCGGTATACAGGTTTGAGTCATGTTAATCACTCATTACATCAGTAAGCTTTATTTATATGCTGTGGCTTAAGGACCTATGATAAAATATAGTTTTGCAATATATGTCGTCAATCAGTCATTGTCCTACTGCTGCGCACGGGTCTTCACTCAGAATGAGAGACTTTTAGGCCATAGCCCACCGCGCTGGCCAAGTGCGAATTGGTGGACTTCACACACCTCCGAGAACATTTTTTTTTAAAGATCTCTTTGGTGTGTAGGTTTTCTCACGATGTTTACCTTCAACGAAAAGCAGTGATAATTAATTTCTAATACGCACATAAATCAGTGGCGCGTGCCTGGGTTTGAACCTCGGACCTCCCGATTGAGAGGACAAGTTTAGGCCATCACTGCTCTTTGCAATACATACTAAAACATATATTTTACAATTCCAGGCTATAGTGATGTACCTTCACCAGTTGCCGGCCGCACGCAAATCAGTCCCCGAACTGTTGTCCGACCCCATCGCGTTGGTCCGCGACGTGCGCACGTTGGTGGAACAACACAGATACGATAAACAGCACTTGGCCGTCACTGGTGTACTACTGTTGAAAGGTGAGATTGTAAGCCAAATGTAAAGCTGAAATATAAGTCAAGATAACGAATTTTAAAAGGACATCGTAATGTTTTAATTGTGTTGAAATTGAAAACATAATATTGCACTAGAGTTTCAAAATTATACAAGAGTTGTACTAATTTCTGCTTTACAGAAGCAATTTTATAATAAGGTCCATGTTAAAAAGTTTAGTATTTCTTAGATAAATGCACTTGGCCACCGCGTTGGCCAAGTGCAAATCGGTGGACATACATATTTATCACTAGTTGAATCCCGCAGCTTTACTCGCGTTAACAAAAATCGATTGTCCCGTGGAAATAAGATATTTTCCCACAGTTAATTGTTAACATTGTTAGTTAGCCTATATTTTAATCCAGAGTATCAGCTAGCTCCCTATCAAATTTTATGAAAATCGCTCCAGCCGTTTACCCGTGAAGAAGTAACAAACATACACACTCACAAACTTTCGCCTTTATAATATTAGTGTTCAGTGTAGGGGGCCTTCGGGTCTACTCCATATAAAACGATTTTTACTTGTTACAGCGTATAATTACTTTAAACGTATAAATACAAAAAATCGTGTGCATTCGTTAGAGACGTTTCGTAGAGAGAGAAAGGAACAGACAAAAAAAAATATATCGAGCGTCTACAGAATTATTATCGCGCAACGATTGTAGCTATGGCGTGGGTTGGGTGAGAGATGGCGTTAGTAGTATCGTTCTTAAACAATTAGTATTGATGTATGTGTTCAGGTCCGGACGAGGTGGTGTCCGGCGAGCGGCGGCAGTCGAGCGGGCGCGGCGCGCGCGGCGGCCACCGCGGCGGGCCGGCGCGCCCGCGGCCCGAGCACGCGGGCAACGCGCCGCGCAGGCGACGCACCAGGTTACGGCTTACGACGTTTACAAAGTTCACGCTCAGGACCGCGGTTTTTCCCGTTCCGCTAGCTTGTGACACATTGACATAATCTCTAGTGGAACGATCACTTCGACCCACCTTATTAGATTTGTCGTCGTGAGCTTCGCGTGGGCGTAAGTCATGACGTCATTGACGTCAAAGGACAAGGGAGGGAAGAGGGAACGGCGATTGCGCGTTTTAAGCCAGCTTTTGACTATGGGAGGGCTCCGTACCCAAAGGGTACAAATAAAACCCTATTACTAAGACTCCGTCGTCCGTCCTGTCAATTCACCTCTGACATAATCTGAGATTAGCCTGGTACCAGGCTGTATTTCAAGAATCGTGATTGCTAGACATATTTCATCGCCCGCCATAAAATTTCTACGAGATCGTTCACATTGTGTTATAATTTATGATACATGTAAAACTAATGTCTTGAGCTATATTTAAAGCCAGATTTATATTTGACGTATGACACAAAGGTGACCGAAAATAAATATCTTACAGTGTAAACAGCAAACGCGGGATGTATTGTATGGTTACATCCCATAGCCAAAGTCGGCTTCATGCTTTAATTACACACTCGACCAGCGCGTAGAAACAGTGTGTGTAAGAAATGCATAATGAATATTCTAAATACAAGATTATAAGGCCACTAAGGCGTTATTTTTCATTGAGGTTTTTTGGTGATATTTTTTTTTTAATCTTTTTAAAAAAATAAGACAGTGATGAGCGACATGAGAAAAATCTACTGTCTAACTTAGTCACTTCAGTGAAAATAATGCTCAATAGTGACCAGTTGTGTTACATTGGACAGTTAAAATATGTTGCTTTTATATTACAGGTGCAAGAAATGCGAAGCCTGCCAGCGCACGGATTGTGCCGAATGCGTGTTCTGTCACGATATGGTCAAATTCGGCGGTCTGGGTCGCGCTAAGCAGACTTGCATTATGAGGCAATGCTTACAGGTACATAATTTTTTTATTCTATCTTCGATATATTCATTATTTTTACTCTTAATGATCAAATCAAGGTGAATACTTTTCAGCAGACACGTAATATGGCACATAATATATAGCTACATGCGATTATTACATTTATTCATCGCCTATTTATATTTTAAAGCTTAAAATAGCGTAATACCTGTAACGTCATGATTGCAAGAAAAACAAAATCTGTTTAATATCAATCGATAAAATTAATTAAAAACTTAAAAGGAATTATTTTATCGCCAATTACTTGTATATGAGCATTAATTGCAACATTTTATCCGACTTGTTAAGTCACTTAGCAACTTTAACCGGAAGTAAAAGTAATTCACAAGTAGCTGCTCTATGGATAAAGTATTAAACAATAACGAGTGTTGTTTATGCTTTTCGATTCATAAAATGTACTAGTAGTGGTAGTAAAATGTAACAATGTAGAGACTTTATGTTCGGAGTGTGCCTTTAATAGAACAAAGCTAACATATTATCTTGACTCTTAACTGAAAATCTTTTCAAGTTGAAGTATACATTACTTTTACTATTGTATTGTGTAATACATATATGATGACACCTGTAAATATCGACTTGGGATTGAGTTATTCCGCGAGCGCTCTTTTGCTATTTAATTTACGCCTATGCCAAGTTCCGCCTTAAGGAATATTTTTAAGGCTTTTCAATTGAGAAAACTAAACCTTGCTGTTAGGGACATAGTAATATCTATATAAAACTATTTTGTCTTTGCCTGTTTATCTGCACAAGTAATAGTTAAACAGAAAAAAGCTATAAAAACATCAAAAAAAGACGACAAACAAAAAATTATATGTGAATTGATTCGACTTAGCTTACTTATCATACTTCATACTAATACTATAAAGGCGTGAGTTTGTGAGTGTGTATGTTTGTTACTTCTTCACGTCTAAATGGCTGGAGCGATTTTCATAAAATTGAAAAACATATAGGCTACTTTTTAGTGTGGGAAAATATCTTAATCCCACGGGACAATCGATACATCGTTTTTTTTAACGCGGGCGAAGCTGCGGGGCTTAGCTAGTATAGTAAGATAATGATGATAATGCAGTCTCCATTATTCAGCATAGCAGTTATACTTTAAGTACGTCTACAACAGATACAAACAATGTGTTGTGGTAACCGGTATGCGGCCCCACTCGCCCCATTTCTCCAGTCGGCTAAGAAACCTGTCCCGAGACGCGCCTGTTAGTGACTCAGGCATAGATCGAACAGTGCTTCGATTCTATTATTATGTTGTGTTCAGATTTACATTGACGGCTTTTGTGCATATACCTATTTTTCGTCTTGTTTTATAGTGTTTTTGTGGTAGCTTAATACACTTTCAGTTGTTACTTGTGTTTTTATTACTTGTGTATTGTGTCTTGATATTTGGTACTTTATAAGAGTAAGAGCTAAAATATCGTTGTTTAAATATCCCAAAATGTATTTTGCTGTGCCCTATCTTATAATGGGAGCTTCCACCATACTGTTCCATTGAAGAGTTTATTTTTTAGAATAAACAACAGAAGGGTAATGTTATCTATCTGACATGTGTATATTATTAAATTTATTTGTTTATCCACAGCCAATGTTGCCAGTGACGGCTTCGTGCGCCGTTTGCCATCTAGACGGCTGGCTGCAGACGCCTGTCGCGCCTCAAGCCAAAGGCAACTCTGGTAAGACTTACATCTTTATAAACTTTTTTAACCAAAGTATAAAAGTAACCTGTAAATAGGTTGATAGATATTAGCTAGATCTTTGTAAGTTTTTAATTTTGGCTATGCAACAAGGTGTGTTAAATACACTGTAATGTTGCTAAGAGTAATGTTGCGATACAGAAATATAATAGGAAGTTTTTATACTAATTAAATATAAAATTATACATAATTTGTAATAATTTCTGGCATAAATATCATAATTTGTAATAATTTCTAATATTTTATTTTTAATTTAGAGATCAATACAGGAAATCGAATTTATCGTATATCAAAAAATACGTGCTTATAGTGCGTACAATCAATTACACTAATCTTAGAATGGTTAGCAGATCATCTAATTCGAAAATTATGATATTTTTATCTTTTGCTTCGATGTATTATATATACTATAAATAATCAAGTAATATCATGTCCTACAGGTCGCAACGGTCCATCGTCCCTCCGAGAGTGCTCGGTGTGCTACAGCATCGTGCACCCGTCGTGCGTGCCGCCCGGCGGACAGATCAACGAGGACCTGCCCAATTCGTGGGAGTGTCCCACTTGCACCACTATGGGGCTTAACCATGATTATAAGGTGACTTGCTGTGACTTTGAGTTTTTAAGTATACGTTTTAATATGTCGTTGCTCATGACATACTATGAGTGCGTTCCATTAGACGTTCACAAATTTTAAGCTCCCGACCGCAGTTCTTCCCGTTTCACTAGCTAGTGAGCGTTACTGACATAATCTCTAGTGGAACGATCACTTCGAGCCACCTTATTAGATGGGTCGCCGTCAGCTGCGCGCGGGCGTAAGTCATGACGTCAGTGACGTATTGGCCGCGACCACAACGACCGCGGTCGTCTTGTGGAACACCGCTTTGGGCGTTTTGGGCTTTGTGAGCGTCTTTTGGAACGAGTCACGTAGATTTATTGTCATTATTTCATAACCGTCTATCGCAATAGGTTTCTGTGGCGATCATATAAGTTGATTTTGATGAGATCTATGATCTATGACCACTAAACAACAGGTGGTCTGCCGCTTTCTTTAATATTCGTAATTTCAAACTATCTCATTTTTTCCTGAAAAATTCGGATTATGAAACAAATTTAATCTTGTAATAAACACTTCCATCTAAAACAATATTAATCGTTAAATTTGCAAAATCGAAGGTATAGTTAAATAAAAATTATAAGAATCTGTTTTTACTTTTCAGCCTCGACATTTCCGCGCTCGCCAGAAGTCTTCTGATCTTCGGCGAATGAGCGTTGGCTCAGATGTTAGCCAGCTGAGTCAACATCATAATCTGCAGGTACAATGACATTTCGAACTATTATCACATTGTTGCTTCTTAATAGCGCGTTATTATTAGGACATACTTTACATTATACTAGCTGGCCCGGCAAACTTCGTTCCGCCTAAAAGTTAAAAATCTGAAATTATCATTGTTTTTTGTATTATACATAGAAACCTTCCTCTTGAATCACTCTATCTATTTAAAACTGCATTAAAATCCGTAGCGTAGTTTTAAAGATCTAAGCATACATAGGGACAGACAGTGAGAAGCGACTTTGTTTTATACTATGTAGTGATAATATTAAATGAAGAATATTAATACAATACATACAATAATCGTAGATAATATTGATGGACTTATAACGCTAAAACTTCCTTAATTATTTAAACAGTGTACTAGTGGAGAGACTACTACTGAATGATATTACTAGAAATATTAATATATTTTTCAGAATAAGTTACCACCCCCACCGCCGCCCGGACCGCTGAAATCCGACGCTGGCTCTGACACAGAAAGCAAGAATGATGGCCTACATATCAAGACTGAAGATGGTAAGTAGCCCATTGAAATGTTACATGAGCTGTGCATTTTTTAGAGGACGCAATTTTATTTTTGAGACATGTGTTGGGGGTCAATATAAGCTTAACCTCAAGTTTGTGGGATTGCCTTGATTACAAACTTGAGTTTGCATATTTTGACCAGCAAAAGATGGATATGATTGTTATCATTCACTCTTTATTTTTAACTCTTAGCACTAGTTTTCCCATTTCACCCTCAAAACTATACACAAAATATTATGATTGATTACTGTAATATTTCGTTGTTAATATCGCCTTTAGATAAATTTATAATTATGGTTTAAGATTCTCTATTTCCCAAAAAGATCAGACATCGCTTAATAAGAAATAATTTTGATTAATAATATCCTTTTAAGTGAGTAGGTAGGCGTTCAATTTAGCATTAAAGATACAGTCGGCTCAAACTAGAACGCATGAATTAAATTTGCATTGAATTGTAAACATTTGCGTAAAAACGTCCGCGGAGTTTTTTTTATTTTTCTGAATACATATATCGTCGTTAACCCATTATTGTCCCACTGCTGGGCACGGGTCTTCTCTCAGTATGAGAGAGTTTAGGCCATAGTCCACCGCGCTGGCCAAGTGCGAATTGGTGGACGAATACATATATAGAGAATGAAAATAGTTATGTATGTTTACAGACATCAAACGCGAGGAAGTCGGCGGAGAGAACGCTGGCGACGGAGCAGACTGGGAGCCGGCCGTGAAGAAGCGACGCACCAGCGACGAGGACGAAGCGCCCAAGAAACAGGCCCTGCGCGCACATCTCGCCTTGCAACTGACGCATCACTCCGCTAAGGTGGGTTTAGATATTGTATGGTATGCTTTAATAGTTGTAGAGGCTCGCCGGGCCCTCTTGACTGGCCCAACTGCTATATTTGGCAATCTTTTTTTGGTCGACAATTTGGAGTAGGTAGGAGTCTCGACCCTTTTTTATTATTTTGTTTCGCCCCGGGCCACTTAACTCCACGTTACGCCACTGCTTGCGGCCCGGGATCACTCCGCGGAAACATGTTTGTGGCCCCTACAATAAAAAGTTAAGTGCCGCTGCTCTAAATAACTGAGACAAATTTTTACTATTGTTAATTTTAATTTTGTTTTTTTTTGTTGTATATTAATTATATTGTATATTAATTATATTTTTCTTCGTTTGAATTATGGCTTTGTATAATAACGAAGCAGAAGATAATCAGAAATAATAGCGTCCACTTAATGGGAGAAACCCAAACTATAACGATATAGTATAAAGCGCTGAAACTAATGAACAGACTCTCATTACCATTTACTAAAAGGAAAAGTTACCAGTACGGGCTATGAGCGTTCATTGCCCGTAATTCATCGTTTACAGCTTAACCGTTAAGTTCAATAAAATCTTAATATGTTACAATAGCTATTGTATCAATATTTCCAGGCACTAAAGAAGCCGCTATACCCAGTGCGTCCAGCGAGCCAGTTACCTCTGGGCATAAACACGGCTGGCTCCGCGTGGCTGGACCGCGAGGCGATGCTGTGCGTGTTCGGGAAACTCACGCCGCACGAGCTCGCCAACTGCGCGCTCGTGTGCAAGGCCTGGGCGGAGTACTCGGTACGTATGTTCTAAGGCTGATATAGGGTGCGTTCCGGATGGCGCTCACAACGCCGTAAACACCCAAAACGTCGTTCCACAAGACGACAGCGGTCGTTGTGGTCGCGGCGAATACGTCACTCATGACGTCATGACTTAACGCGACTTACGCGACGACCAATGTAACAAGGTGGGTCGAAGTGATCGTTCCAATAGAGAAAAACAATAAAGCTCACAAACTTGTGGAACGGGACAACTACGGTCGTGAGCGTGGACTTTGTGAAAGTGGATGTGAATAGAACGCACTCGTAGTGGAAAGTTGGGCGGAGTGCTCGTTGCGTTTGTGGTTTTAAGGCTGACACAAAAGTTTCACAAACGGCGACGACGTTCGTCAGTTGCATACCATAAATTCGAGTCATTTAACGTTTCGTGTATTTCGGTATTTGCGCTTGAAAATGCTCCTACGCCACGGCATTGATAAGTTTGACTATGCGCGTTGCTACAAAAACAACAACATACACCCAATTAAGTTATTTACTCATATTCGTGTATATTTGTTTGAATGTAGGCAATCGATCATTGTTTAATTAGATATTTTTCATCGGTAACTTGTAGTCGTGACCGAAGCGCGAAGTCGCGGTAATAACTTAGTTGTTCATATAAAACTCGCGGTATACTGTGTGTCTATAAGTAGCGCTAGGTATCCACTGATTATTGGTTTAGAGACATTGATTTAAATATTGCGTTGCATTCTTTTGTATAAAACCGTGTGGACTATAGACCAGGGTCGATAATTTTTAAAACCAATTAAAATCGCAGTAGGATGAAACCCATTAGAAAAGGAAAAAAAATTCTTCTTTAAAAAAAAATTTTTTTGTAAAAGATAAAAAAAAGAAACCAAAAACTTGGTTTTTTGAATTTTTCACATAAATTTTGAGGTTATGTGAAAAAAGTGTAAATACAAAAGTTTTAGATCTTTTTATTACCTACAACTTTGCCATTTGACTTTTTTCGATAAGACTTTTAGTTTTGCCGGAAATTGAGAAAAACCGTTTTTTACCCTTAAAGACTCACCCCCATCCCCTCCCCGACCTCAGATCGCCCGTAAATTATTTTTCCCTTCATTTCTATAATATTCCCCTCCTTTTCTAATGGGTTTCATCCTACTACGGTTTTATTTCACTTTTATTATTTTTAAAGGCTTCTACCCTGGTCTACTACTTCTAGTATCGCACCAGTAGTCTGTTCAGAAACATGTATTTAAATATTGCAATGGATATTTTTGAAGTTATTGCAAAATATTTCAGATGGACCCGTCCCTGTGGCGCAGCATGTCGTTCGTGCAGGTGCGCGTGTCCGCGGCGCAGCTGGCCGGCATCGTGCGCCGCCAGCCGCTCTCCCTCGGCCTCGAGTGGTGCCATCTGGCGAGGCGGCAGCTCGCCTGGTAAGTCGACGACCCATTATTGTTCTATTACTGGACCCTTGTGTTCTTTGAAAGGAAAAAAATAGGTCACAGCCTATCATGCTTGCTATATGCGGATTGACAGAATATACACGTCTTTGAGAAAGTGGTCTCTTCAGAGAGGATGGTGTTTGGGCCGTGTACAGGTTTGGTGTATAGCCTTGTTTAATACACATATAATTGCTAAAAAACTTAAAATCAGAGGTATGTGCCCGGGAGTGCCTAATTTGGTCATTAAGATGACTAATTTAACGCTACTCGGCTATCACAGTCGTACTAATTGCTATGCACATTTCACTATAAAAAGCGACGAACTTTTAATATTTTTAATCAACAAACACATATTCGTGACAATAATCCGTAATAATTTGGAGATATTTTTATGATATCCAAACGATTATCCTTTATCGCTTTATAACAAATAACTACTACATAAATAATTATTCAAAAAAATTTAATCGCAAATATGTCCGTTAAAACATTTAAAGACTTATAATAAATTGAAATGGGAATGCCTCAACATCGAAGCTATAATATAATATGCTTGTATATTGTTTAGGTTACTAGCCCGTCTGCCAGCGCTGCGATCTCTGTCCCTAGCGGGCTCTCCTGCCGAGGCCGCTCTGGCGCTGCGATCGAGCGCCTGTCCTCCACTCTCCTCTCTCGACCTCTCCTTCGCCCGGTCGCTAGACGACGCCCGTCTGCGCGGTATCCTCGCGCCGCCGGAGAACTCCCGACCGGGAGGCGGAGCGCGCTCCGGGGCTGAGCCGTCTCGACTAGCTGCCCTTGCGGTACTGCGTCTGCCGGGAACGGATATAACTGATGTTGCCATGCGTTATGTAGTACAGGTATGATTTGTTTATACTGTTCTAAAGTAATTTATGTTCAGTTGTGTAAGTGATCGAGCTTAATTTGTTGCTCGATACTTCAAAATATATTTTGAAGTATCGAGCAACAAATCATTTTTATAAAAATAATTACCATTTGTTGGTAAATAAAATTATTTTATACCATTCTCTTCATTTTTTAAAGGAATAGCTTTTTAATTTTTACATTTTTTTTCGTAAATTATACAACTTGTTTGGGATATTTTGTGACGACTTCTCACAATTTATCAAAAGATGGCGCCAATGGTAAACAGAATCTGGCTATCAGTTTCCTCACACTGCATATATACAAGCTTCGAACAGAGACTATGGGAGCATAGCCGTTCTCCAGGCATGATCACTTGCAGAAGATCTTCTTTTGTCAATAAAATTATACTTCAAACGATGTTTCTTAAGCTCTCTTGTGGAATGGGTATATTTAAATAACATCAAAAACCAAAAAAAGTGCGTTTTTTTGGATATAAGAACGAGAAAGGTAATACACGAAAATACGTTCTTACGTACTTATACGTTCTTCCGTCCGTTTCCAGGCGCTGCCCAAGCTGGTGGAGTTGGACGCGTCGTCGTGCGCGCGGCTGACGGACGCGGGCGCGGCGCAGCTCGCCCACCACGGGCTGCAGCGGCTGTCGCTGGCCGGCTGCCGGCTGCTCACCGAGGCCTCGCTGGACCACCTCGCGCGGTGCCCCAACCTCGTCCGGTATGTGCCAGCCAGGGTTACCAAACGTCCGCTTTTGGCGGGACCGTCCCGATTTTTTAAATCAAAATCAAATGTCTCGCGCGGGACTGGCTGGATCCCGCTTTTAGGGAAGGACTCGACTTTTGCAAAAAACAGGTCGTAAATATAAGTGGAACTGTAGGATAGTAGCCAAATCTATATCAATTTAAGGAGATCTACAATACGTCGACCAAAAAAAAAGGTCGCTAATCCCCCGGCCCTCTCTACACCCAGGATTTTTTTCATGTGTGTCTGTGCGGCGCGAGGCGCTTTGTACCGCGAGGGTGTTACTCTTTTAACTATGGAATCCCGCTTATTTCACTCAAAAATTTACTAAATGGCGACTAGCCAGTGGTCTCCGAGATGCGAGGAAGTATAACTGTCCTCACGTCGCAAAGTTCTCAGGGTCATGACATGCATGGAAGAATAACTGCCCTCACGACGCAACGTTCCAAGGTGGTGGAACCTGTGTATTTGAAGCGGGGACCACCGCCACATCTATTTCTAGCTTGAAACAGTTGTTGTGTTTCGGTGGTGTAGTTGCCGACACACTGTTATGTGAAGCGATAATTTTAGTCCTCGGGAGCAACGTATCTGTGATTGACTTCTAATAGAAATCAGATTAGTCATAGTTAGTCGGATTTTAGTCACTTTCACTTACGCCTTCAAGTCGAAGACGTTTTAATTAATATCCGTTTATCTAAACGTTTTTCTAAAACTAGATCCACGGTAGATGTCCGTGTACACTTTCAACAACAAATCAGAAGTTGTTCTTGACACGGTGTTGGTGCGGTTTCGTTTTTTTTATGCAACCTTAATAATTACAGTATATGTGATAAATGGAATATTTTTGAAAGGGTATATATTGGGCATGATAAATCCTCCATCCTATATAACAAATAAGAAACGTGAAAAACATACGTAATGTACTAATTAAACATTGTAATAATCTTACAGACTGGATCTCCGACACGTGCCGCTCGTGTCAACGCAAGCGGTGATCAAGTTCGCGGGCAAGTCCAAGCACAACCTTCACGTGAAGGACGTCAAACTGGTGGAGCTGAGGAAGACTTGATCCGAGGGTAAGGCCGACGAGCCCAAAGAGGTCCAACAAGACCAAGACGTGATCGAAGCTAAAGAGAACATGGAGTGAATGTGTGATAGTATAGTGAATGTTGGTGGCATAGGAATGTTGTGTTGTTTAGTATACGATTACCAAATTTACATGCGTTTTAGAGACTTTGTGACAAGCTGTATTCTCTCAGTTAACTAACCGTAGTGTAAGTCATTTCGTAATGACGAGTATAAGGTATATATCAAATTATTTATATCGTCGTCAGTTGAATAGCCGATTAGTGCAGTCTCCTTACGCTTGAAATGTAGAAATATCTCCATCTTAAGTGTTTGTTTTTATCATCATAAAAAACGAAACTATCCGTATCTAATATAGAGAAAATATTTCTAAGCATGAATGATGTCTGTCTGTATTGAGAGCAGCTGAACTACATTAATAATTGATGGAGAATAAGGAGTAAAGTTGAATGTGCATAGTTGCATTACAAAAAACTTGAATAAGAATAATAACTACCGTTGATAAGTTTATGGACCATTAACATTAATATTTATTCTCACTGCAAAGATTAATGCAAAAGATACTTATCTACATACCAAGAAACAAATGTCATCAGCAGCAAAGTAATTATTTACTGATGGATTTTATTGTATCTCTTAAAGTAGTTGTAGATAAATTCCATAGTCTGGTTGGTGACTGCATTTTATACTCCACTTTAAGAATAAAAACTAACAGATTTTCTGTACGTTTTGAAAGACTTAAACTAATCTTAACATATTAGACGTAATTTTCATGTTTTTTTTTTATAAAACTGAAGTAGAAAAAAACATGCAGTCTGATGGCAAATGGACTTTTTTGACCATCTCCAAATAGAGCAGATGTTTTACCTACAAGACCCAGTAACGTGTGAAGGACTGTGTAGAGGAAGACCTTAAGACGATGGGAACAAAAACAGCTTAGAGGGGGGTAGCATTGAATAGAGCAAAACGCAGGGAGATTATTGAAGAGGCCAAGACCCGCGAAGGATTGTAGCGCAGTAGGAAGTAAGTTTTACCTAAAATCAGCTACAGTTGCACTGCTACTACTGAGGGCCCAGAGATGGTCGTCTCGTATCTAGGTCATGAACTTTTTCATCTTAGAAATATTTGTATTAGGTCGAATCATTCTACCGCTTTCCATAAAAATTCTCGCACAACATATCAAATTAGCAACACATTCTATGCTATCAACAACAGCTATTGAAACGTATTGTAGATATTAAAACAAAGACTTGATTAAGCGTACTATATAATGTTTGTTGAGATATATAAGAAACTTATTGTTAGGCATAGTTCTATGAAAGAACACTTTTAGATGAATAAAAATGTTCTACATATACAATTCGGCATATACTTACAAAACCAAAAATATACAACTGTCATTGTTAATACTTTCTATGTAACATTGACATTAGACGTTAGATTGTAGAAGCTTTTATTATGAACGCCGCCACGGATTTTAAGACTAAGATATTAAGGCGGGCCATGAAACGGTAAGTCTCACAAGCGTCAGCTTTAAGCGAATTTTCGAAAGTTTCGCTACAATTTGTAGTGAAATTTCGTAGCCTTAAAGATTAAACACATTTATATTCTTAACGCTGACGTTTACAGCGGCAAATGAATGACTTCAAACGAATGTTTTATGGCTCTCAAGTAAGGTCTCTTTTAAGGTACGCTATGGCGATGTGCGATATCAACGCAGCTTATACGATACATATCACATGTACGTGTAAGTGTAAAAATGTCTTGTAGAAGCAGCAAAGGGGCCATTTCTCAGTTCTTCTCGTAGAATGTAATGTATGGTCTAATAATATCATCCACAATATTAAATATTATTTCGATGTCGAAATATTGATGAGATTTTAATAACATTTCGTGGTTGCGGATCTTAAAGCCACCTTTACTTTTTGCTTGTCATTTTTAAATGCTTAAAATCCGTGTCGGTAATTGGACCTACTTTTGCAAAACGGAACCAACGAATTTACCTCCTATTATTATAAATGTGGATTACTTTCAATAATATCGTTGTATACATAAAACAAATTATTTTGTGCAACATTGTAAATAGATTTTATTAAAAATAACCCAAAATTATACAGTATACAAAATGTTAACAAAAATGGCTTTTTCTCAAAACCGTCGTTGAGTGGGTTGATTCTGTTTTGCATAAGTAGGTCCAATTATATAGTACTTGAATATCTTTCTCATAAGTAAAATAGATTTCGTTTTTTATCACTGAGTCTTGTATAGTATTATTTTTAAATATCTCTTAACATTTTTCACATGCAACTTAAATTATTGTTTTATGGATATATACAAAGTCTCATTTACTTTGGTATATATTCATTTTAATTCACTGTAAATGAAACAAGCTGATAATTATTTAAAATTTATTTGAACTTCCAATCAATATCAAGCTTTATATAAAGTGCCAATGTGTGAGTTAAAAAGCATATATTTTCAGTGCACGATAAAATTCAATATTATCGAAAGTTAAACATATAAGTTTTATTGCATGCTGTTGCATCGATATATGTATTATTGTTATTATCTTTCATTTTTTAAAACACATTTGAGCTTTGGAGGCTTGTGGTCATCGACTGAACTTAGTGAATGGAACAAAACATTTGTAAATATTTTTATTCTTATATAACAGACAAATTTCTGAGTAAATTTCATTGTTATTACAAAGGACATTCGTACAGTATTTGGTTATTATGTTATCAATTCGCACTGGCGTTGTATAGTAATTAGTTAGATTTTTTAAACTATTGTATCTTAAAATATACACGCACAAAAAACTTTAAATGAGATCTTTTGATCACAAAATATAAATTACATTGTTAAAGGACTCTCCATCAAATTAATCAAAGTTAGCGAATATATAAGGGTAGAAAAAATCGGTATAGTGTAAAATACAAGGCAAACATTACTGCATTTTTTAAGGTTGATTAAAAATACATACGAGAATGTTTTTTATAACTGCAAAAGTGAGCAGCGTAGTAAAAAGATACTCAATACTCGTGGCTAAACTTTCTGTTAACGAAGATTTAATTTATATTGAATATCCAATAATGATAAAGATGTTGGGTTTCGTCATCCACGGGGCATGTTTCAAGAGGATGTTTACTATTCGATTCTCGTCATAAATGTGTCATCATATAATTATTTTATTAAAATACGAAAAAAATAAATTCATACACAAAGAGTAAATCGAAAGCCTGTTTATATGAAAAAAAAAATAAAGCCGAGCTCGAAAAAATTGTTCCCCAACTCTTTGATGTACAGTACAAAATTATGTAGATAGACGTCAAATCACATAATTTTGACGCTACTGCATTATGCTGCCTTTCAATGTCAGATATTTTTGCTGCGTTCGTGTAGTCAGATATTATTGAACTCTTTCTTAGGTGAGATACTTTTGCCAATCATCCATAGTCACATCTTATTGTTCGTGACTGTACATAAGATGGGGACTTTTTAAGCCATCTTCATTTCTTTATTTTTTTGCTGAAACAGGTAATTATGTGAGTTTAACAGGTCTGCATTTAACCTAACTCATTATAAAAGTAAACCTCAATGTATTTTATAAGTTTACATTAACAATATATATATATTCGTAACGATTACGCAGGCTTTGTTGAGTTGTACTTTCGAAAAATGCTAAAATATAACGCCAGTGTGAATCCTCTAACTCATCAAAAACATACTAAAAAGTCGTATGCTGTATGAATGGTATAATAAAATACCGGTAACTCTAATAAAACCTTAAAATATATAAATCTATAACATAATTCGATATTTATAACACAAGCGGAATAAATATTCCCTATGTTTTATTTGTATTTTTATAACTTGACTATTTATTATGCATCTATATAAAATTCTCTATTTTAGTTTCATGACAATTCTAAATTGCTTAGGTTGTATTTTATTTAGCTCTAGTCGCTTTTTTAGATGTAAGCCATTGTTATAATAAATGTGACAGTGTATAATTTGTGTTACGATTTACGCTCTTACGTGTTTTGTGGATTAAATAAGTATCCATACATTAGTACTTGATTTATCGTATTTTTTTACATACGTAGCAATTTGGTATATCTCATGGTGGTCAATAAGAAGTGGCTTCTAAGTGAATTTATTTATGTATTAGTGATGTTACCAATATTTGCATTCGCAAGAATTGTGCGAATCATTTGCGAATATTGAATTGCAGTGCGTTGCAAAAAACGTCGTCAAATTTATACAAAGTGAAGTTCTAGATTTCGCGACTTTTATTTTTTGGTCGATATAAAAACCGGTCGCCAAATCTCGAACCACCAGCTCCCTACACCAAAAACTGAAAATATAACAATATTCGCATTTGCATTCGCGAATGTCGGTAAGGGATATACTCATTTTATATATTATTACGAATATACGCGAATGTTTAAATAATAAAATTTATTACATCACTAGTATGTATACGTTCATTAAAAATGACCACATCGCGCACAATAAGAAATTGTAAGCATACTTTATGTATTGCAACTCATCACGAAGGGCAAGCAAATGGGACACTATAAACCATGTGTTTATTGAGTGCCCCATTTGCTACTTCAGATGTAAAAACTATAGGCTACCACCTCTACCGAACGGAATAGATGAAACGAATTTTTGGAGATTACAATATATTATTTCAGTTATGTTCATATCAAATAACAAATTTCTTTACTATAATTGTAATGTACTTGTAATCATCATTGTTATTTTTAAATTGTATCATATAATACCTTCTGGTACATATATATTTGAAAAGTATTTCATTATTCGAATGAATCCATAATACATTCTCTTATCTGTTATTTTTTTATAAACGTAAGTGAAAACAACAGTTTCCTGACGAAAGTATTTGATCTCTACATGTTGTCATCGTAACTACAATCCTGCACTTTGTAAATAAATATCTTCTCGATGTATACTTATAATTGACGTTAGATACAAAAAACTTCTAGCAAATCGTCGCTGCGCCTAACAACTTCTATGTGTGAATTTTGTGAGGATTTGGTTAAAACACATATGGATACAATCAGCTTATATCTAGCGGAAATAAAACAGATAATTAAACAGATTAATATTAAAGCACGAAGCAAAAATGCACTCATGGAATTTGGCAGGCACAGCGAGTTCAGAGATTGTTTATTGTAAAAATTCAATAAATGTTATGGTTTTTTGATCCAATATTAAGTATAACAAAATAAAATGTATAACACGTAAGATTATAAAATAATTGATTACACGCAAATATCTTGATGTTTGTTAAATGATATTAAAATAATTGTTAAAACATTAAATCTGGTGAAAAGTAAGTGGAGTTTCAAATAAAAAATATGAATGTCTACATGAATATAATTTAGGAAGAATATTGTACATAAAATATGTTCTATTTAAGTTCATGGAGGGCGCATCAGTTGATGAGAAAAATAGAATATTGCAAAGTTTTGAATATGCGCGTGAGATAGTTTCGTTCGTTTTTGCTTGGGATTTTATGTGCGGGTTAGATAATTACAGTAGCCTTGAGCTAACAGATCCATAAGGCCACTAGCGAAATAAAACCAATATTGATTACGATGTAACGTCTGCGCGCACTAGTGAAATGATATATAACCGAATGTAAAATTGACAGGAAGATAATGTACATAGAGAAAAAGTAAATGTAACGATAAGAAACCGACTCTGGTAACAGTATGCGAGGTTGAGCGCCGCCTATAGAATTAGTGTAGAGAATATAGCAGCAACAATTTAATATAATTATAGTTGGAATTACTAACCACGGCTTAAAATGTTTCAGTTATTGTTTTTATGCACCACTTGTATGATTCCTATTAATTTGCAATGTTTAGTACCTATGTTAGTCTTTTTTTAACTTACTAATTTTATTTTACACACAGAATATTACATTTTACGAAGAGAATAAAGTTATTTTCGTTCTTCCATATATATTTTTTATTGTTTGACAGTATGTCTATAAAGTAATTTTATATTATGAAGTATAATTACTTGAGAAAGGTAAAAACATAGTTATAAGAAATGTGTGCCTCTGTGTATAGAAATTTAGTGATAGAGCAGTTTAAAGAAACTTGTATGTACGATATATTAATATTAATCACATTATAAACAAAATCAATCAAATTTAGGCAACATATGATTTTACGGATAAAATTAACTTGTAATATAGATATATATTATCTAGTTTTGTAAGAGGCCTTTTGTGAAAGTTTATATCTATAGGAAGGATATTTTGTACGGGCTAGACCCGCATGCTGGTTTGTCGGTTTGTGGATGGTGATATTTTGGCCAATGACGGCTAGGTTAATTTTGTGATGCGAAAATTGTTATCGTACCTCTAGCGGTTTTCGTTTGAAATATTATTATACAATCAGAAAAGTTTACTTCCGTAATGTGTTGTCAACGTATTATTGCTGGGTCCCTGTCTTCTCTTGGAATGAGAGATTTTATTAGGCCATAGTCCAACGCAATGGCCAAGTGCGAATTGGTAGACTTCACACACCTTTGAGAACTTTTTAAAGATTTCTCAGGTGTATAGGTTTCCTCACGATATTTTTCTTCATCGTAACGCAGTGAAAATAAATTTCTAATGCGCACATAATTTTGGAAATATCAGTGGTGCCTTCCGATCCCGACATCTTGTCGTCCGAGGATCAATCTCGGACCTCCAATCAAGAGGACTATCACTGCTATCCATCTTCCGAAGTATTAAAGTTTTATTTGGTAAGCAATTCATGGATTGCAGACTTTCACATAACAGTTATCAAGTATTATTACCGCTAGGGGCGTGCGTAATATTTGTATCGCGTTAAATAGTAACGATTTTATGTGAATTTGACACGTTAAGAGTCGTAACATTGTATCATTGGTTACCATAAGCACTCATAGTATTTGAAAATAAATATTTACATTGGAAAATAGTTTTTTTTTTAATTCTTACCTCTTCCTCACACGTTTCTCATTTTTTATTGATGATATAATATATAAAATATCATACGGAGTATATAAGGATCGCTTGGAAATTGTAGACATTTAAATTTTGACGATGATTATGACAATGCGAAAGATATATATCCTTTCTCATAAAGCAAATTCTTATGTTAACTGCAAATGACAAACTATTCAACATTATGACGGTTATTTAAAATAAATGTTACATAATTATATTCACCCTTACTATTCGTTTAAGATAAAATTGTAATGTTAAAAGGTCTTTCGAAAGTAAAAACTTAGTTCATGAAATACAAAACAGAATGGGTAAATGGAATAAATACGACAAATTTCCACTGTTGTAAACTTGTGATGCATTTGTCACACTTGTATAATAACAAGTATAGTGCGTATTTATATTATATACTGTGATCTAGTTAGTGTCGAATGGCAATTGTAGATGGCGGTGCAATACCGTTCAATTCAGGTATATTAAATTCTTTTTTTGACTGCAAATACAACCCAACACGTTTTAGCGTAATTAACTTTACGTTTGTATGAAGTAAAAGCACTTACGTACAAAATAATAATACACAATTATGTAATTCGTATTTGCACTCACACTTTTTTCATCATATTGGTGAAAAAAGTGTGGACACCTATATTATATCGGTATACTTACTGCTCGAGATATATCGTCGACTTGAAAAGCTATTCGTCATCAACCCATTATTATTCCACTGCTGGGCACGGGTCTTCTCTCGGAATGAGAGAGTTTTAGGCCATAGTCCACTGCGCTGGCCAAGTGCGAATGGGTGGACAAAAATAATACCTACGTATAAATTTGTCACTATAAATTATCGTAAAAATAGATGTGATTTAAATTGATTTTAATTTACCTATAGTTTATGAATTTATAAAACGAAAAGCTATTACCAGAGTATAATTCTTATTCTTCTATGCTATTACTTACCGTAATCAAGTTGGCGCCAAACTTTTTTTCTTAAAAAACTTATCATCCATCCATCAGCCTATATGTCTACTGCTGAACATAGACCCCCCTTAGATGGCGCCACTCCAACCGGTCCTGTGTCCTCTGAATCCAATGGTTGGTAGGGTGGCGACCTTACTCCGGTGTACTCGGTGTACTCCTTTTGCCTAAACGTGGTCGCCACTCGAGGACCTATCTTCCCCATCGGTTATCGGTCCTACGAGCAATGTGGCCGGCACATTGCCACTTCAGCTTGATATTAAACTTTTTGCTTGTTATACTTTTTTTTATTTTTTATTATTTTTAAAAATTCTTTTTATTTTTATTAATTTTAAAAAATATCATTAGGTACTAATAGAAAAAAGGATGGATCAACTTTTTGTATCTAATCTAATCGCAATAAATGAATAAGTAGATACTACTATAAGAGATAATCGAGATTTTAGGAACAAAAAACCCTACTGTGAAAACTAAATTATTTCAATAAGAAATAATGAGTTAATAAACGATTAATTATTTTAGTGGAGTAAATATATATTTTGAGGCAGAATTTCAGGAGAAACTTTTTGGCATTTTGATTTTTAAGAAAAAAAAGTTTGACGCCAACTTGATTACGGTCTATTGTAGGGATGTTAATAAAAAAAAATATCGATATTTAAATCCATTTAATATATAACGTACTAATATATGGAAATTTTTTCTTATAGGTACATATTATTATATTTAAAGTATTTCGTTTGAATTTAACTACTCTTATATTGATAACTATTAGATAGGGCTACAGGTAAAATAAGAAAGCCTGTGAGGAATGTACCTATAATTGTTACTTTTTCACATAACAACTATCTGTTGAATTTTGCTCAAATTTCGTACACACATAGTTTCTGGATTAACACATACCTAATATATCGTGATAGATGTGACCGAAGCGAAGTCACGGGAATAACCTATTATATTATAATTCATATTTTGATATATTTAACATATTAGAAATTATTTTTAATTAGTGAGATAAAAATACCTACAAAACATTTATCAGGTGGTAGAAACCAATGTAGTTCGACCGGAAAGGTATCATCGCCACGATAAAAAAACTTTTGAGAATAAGCAGCTAATTTTTGATTTATGTAATAGTTTGTTTTATTTACCGTTCTTTAGTAGTTTATATCAAAGTGTTACTACATCAGAGTTTTAAAAGTATAAATATGTGTCAAATGTTTCAATCTATCAAGCCGGGTTATAAAGCGTGCCGAAAAAATTGCCGACGTTCATACCTGCATACAACCATGCATACAAGATAACGCTCGAAAAACGTTATCCGCCTTCCGATGCAGTCGTGCAAAACGTAATAGAATGTTTTTTTTTAATTTTCACAATATTTGATATATCGGGATAATATCGGCACTATTTTCAATTATTTCTTAGATATATTCGATATTTTATTAGATATCGATTTATAACGTAGGTACACTCCTTTTTTTTCTCAAGGGGGAAGCCTTCAAAAGATACCTAACGCCAGCGAGCGACGCAAGGTTATGTGGGATTTTTACCGCCGTCCTCCGCGAGGTCGCCTGACCGTACGGTTGGAGCTCCCACTCTAGCCGCTCGCAACCCCGGAAGCCTCTTTTAGTCGCCTCTTACGAAAGGCAGGAGATACCGTAGCCCTATTCTAATCCTGAAACTACAGGGACGTTGGGAGGTATATTTACTACATAATATTTTATTATTAGATACCTAGAAGTACGTTACTTTGAAAAATAAGCCATACTTGTTATGTAGTGTACCTATGTACAGTACCCAGTGGTGCCTCCGAAAACATTAGAGGGTAAATAAGTACCTACTTCTATTTCAACACGCATTCGCCCCTTATAATATTCGAGAGGCGTCGAGATTAGTCCAGAATCCAATTACATTTTCTAAATTTCCCATTTTTCCCTCCGCGGGTTCAAAGCTCACAGAAAATTATTTTCCTCGCCCCTTAAGAAATGAAAAATAAACGTATCCCGATGCGGGTGGAACCTTGGGGCTAACGGTGAGGAGGAAAGAGATAGGAGATACAGAATACGTGGTGATAGAAAGAGATAGGTTGGAGAATTACTGAATACGTGCCCGCCTAGGGGGGATTTGTCAAATGAGTCAAATAGTGAGCGTTTTTCGTTTTTCAGGAGTGCTGTGAGTTCAATTGCAAATGAACCGAAGCAAACTGCTCGTGGGCATGGCTGATAAGGCGCAGAAACACTTGACTTAACGAATCTGGGTCGCCCGATAGCTTTATTTAGGCAAATTGGTTTTTAACTTTCTCCTTTTTTCTGTTAAATGGACGCTACGGTTAGTAAGATTCTAGAAATACGATAAGGGATATTTATTATCTATTTTCGGTTACTATTTAGGTACTAACGTACATACTTTTATATTTATAATAGGTTGGTTTATATTCGATGCAATGTCATCTTAATTAAAATCTTATTCTGTTCTTTATAAAAATGAATGTTTGACGGTATGTCCACTATATAATCGCAAACAATGCATTTGATCATGTGATGATCTTCAGCAAAGTTGTTATACATGAGCTCTGGTGTTTTCTTTTGCGATGGCGTAGCATGGCGCACACACTCGCACACGGTACAGCTAGTTTCTTATTAATACAGGTAAATAATGGTAAAGCGATACTCGCGTGGCGGAGCGGATACCATACCGCTCTGACGCGCAATGGATCCCGGGTTCGATTCCCGGCCAGACAGGGATCTGAATGATGAGTGTAGATTCATGTTCTGGGTCTGGATGTTTGTGTATTCGTTTTGTGTGTGCCCATGGTACACACGGCACAGGCGAAAATCCTAATATGAATTCAGAAAGCGTTATTTTAAACATATAGGTATGCGAGAAATTAAATAAAGAAAGACTTTTATATCAATGTAAATATCGTATGGTCTATATAAGTGTACATAACACATTTATAGAAATTTGAATAAATAAATACGACGACGTCTTATTAATCCAGTACGTAAGATATTTCTACGAATTTAGAATAAATTTTTTTGTTACATTTTATTTTTTTTTTTATTTAAATTATAATTCACTTAACTTTTCCGTATCGTATCTTTTGATCTTTTTATATTATAATTGGCGTAAGCTATGTAGGTGATCAAAAATAAATAAAGAAATAAATTTACCTGTGATAATTTGATAAACTCATAATATGCATAATGATTTATTACCGAAAGATCTACCTACAATAAAAATCAAACACTACTACTCAAAATTTATTGGTACAATAGTCACATAATTGTATCACACATCATTTACGGAATCACAAATAAGTTCCATTGGGCAACCCTAAGTTAATTACGTAAATTACCCAAAACGTTATTCGGTTTGCCACCCTCCAGTAGCAGGTGGCGAGTGACTCCAATATACGAACCAATTTACTTGAATTTATAAATCGATGGACCTACAGGAGCTAGAAATAGGCTGTTAATGGATTATGTTTCAATGCACAAGTTAAGTGAGTTTTTTTTGTTCGACGAAAATAAAAGTGTTTTAAATAAATCCATATTAATATTATAAATGTGTTATAAATTATAAATATTATTAATTTTGTCAAATGGTCCTTCGTCACTAAAAGGTTAAGAACAACTGATTTAGGTCATAAATTCTGTGTTTGTCAAATTTAAGCAAGTTGGTAATTTTTGCGTTAAAGATTAACAAACACACAAATCTACCTACGTGATTTTTTTTACATTTTATGTAACGTTTCATATACATTTATGATGGGAAGAACCTATTTTTTCAAGAAAGTGTTCTTAAGTGAACATTGCTTACCTATGGGTAAGCAATTGTTTATATCATTCTTAAAAAACACAATGATTTAATATTACCAGCGGAGGGATATAGACTGCCTCTGCGTGTTCTACCGGCTTTACAACGGTGAGTGTTCCGAGGAACTTTTTGACCTGGTGCCTTCGTCACCTTTTCTTCACCGCACCACTCGCCGAAGGATGAAGTTCCATCCACACCAACTGGACTCGTGGCGGTCCTCCACGGTTCGATTTGCGCGCTCGTTTTTGCCACAGACGTGCAAGTTGTGGAATGAATTTCCTCCTGAGGTATTCCCGGAGCGCTATGACATGGGGTTCTTCAAGAAAGGGGCGAAAAGACCTCTCCTTCACAGCCGGCGATGCATTGGCGACTCCCCTGGTATGCGAATGTCCATAGGCGACGGTGACTACTTTCCATCAGGTAGCCCGTCTGCCTAATCGTTAGGTTAAATTATAAAAAAAAAATCTATTATTTTCATTTTGTACTGACTGAATTGTGAGGGAATGCCGACATATTTTGAAATAATAATATTTGTATTTAAGCTACTAAATTCGCATCACCAAAGTAAAGGACAGATGGTAACGTAATTTCCTACTTTATGGTAATGGAAATCAGCCAATGCCATTGAAATAACGTTTATGTGAGTAAATTGGGAACTTCCTATAGTTTATTGACTCGTTTACTATTGACAGTACAATAACGGGTCTTTACGTATGCGATGAAAATTGACCAATAAATTTCTACATGTTATTTAAACCGTTTATTTATTTTTTGCATTTGTATTATCGATTGAATTTTTCGATTCCGAAGGAACACATCTTACACTCGAATTTCTGACATATATCTTTTTTTTTTTTGTTTTCGAGGGGGAAACCTTCGAAAGGTACCCGACGCCGTGGGAGCGACGCAGGGTTATGTGGGATTTTTACCTCACTAAAACCCCCCCGGTGGCCGTCCTCGGCGCTAAAAGGAGGACTCCGGGATCTCGAAACGACTTCAACCGGAATCCTCGAGCGCGCTGCCCCATCGGGCTCCTCCCAGATGGGCGGCTGGGCCCACCGCTCCGTCTAATCTTTACAACGATATGCGACCACACGTACCGCCGTCCTTCCCGGGATTGCCTGACCGAACGGTTCGAGCTCCCACTCTAGCCGTCAGCAACCCCGGAAGCCCCTTTTAGTCGCCTCTTACGACAGGCAGGGGATACCGTAGCCCTATTCTGACCCCGAGGCTACAGGGACGTTCTGACATATATCTAGCAGCAGACCTACGCGTATTCTGGCTTAAAGTTACAGAGAAACACACCAGGCATTCCTACTTAGTCCTCGCATCTGAATCCAACCTAAGGATTTAAGGATTAATTACCAGTGTCTAACAGTAGAAGTTGCGTAGTGTCAGGTGCGTTACATTCTCGCTACTGCTGTTATAATGCCAAAATATATAATAATACAGATGGTAGAACCAGTGTAGTTCGACCGGGGAAGTACCACCGCCACACCTATTTCTAGCGTCAGTTCTTGCGTTGTGATTCAAGGGTGTGGTTGCCGGCACATTTTTATACTGGTGATTGACTTCATATAGAACCCATGTTCTATGTCCATGGACGGCAGTGACCACTTACCATCAGGTGGACTGCATGCTCGTTGCCTTCTTCGATCATATAAAAAATGCACTTTGTACTACATACCAAATTTACTTAAGTTCTATCGTAATCGTTATTCAATATAAAATTCAATATTAATAATTGTTGTTCAAATTAGTAGCTTCATGTTAGGTAAACGTTGAAGACGACGGACAAATAACTTACCTAGCTTGCTAAAGTTGCGATGGTAAGCATATTAATAATTAAATGAAGTATAGTAATTGCAAACGATAAAAAGGTTGTTTTTTTAATATTCAAATATTATGACTTAGTTACGGATACCTGAATACCTAATAATATTCTTACATAATTAAAATCTTAGCTAATTAGTGTAAAAGATTTTGTATTTTTTTAATGAAACCATAAAGTCTTTTAGCTTACAATTTGCTTAGTATTTCAATAGGTCGTCCAAACCAGTGCAACGGCCTGAAAGATCGGTTTAGCGGCTAGTCAGTGAGGGTAGATATCGATCGGATTCGAACTTGGTGCCGCACGCGAGCGCTAACCACTGATTCGCGCGTCCTCGTTGACAAGTGACGTATGTCTAGCAGCTGCCTTGCGTACTGTTGTGAGGAAATTGGTTTTAATTAAAGGTAGAATCAGCGTGGGTTATAGGGAGGTACTACAGCACCTACCTATCTAGTCTTTGTGTTTTGGTTACAGGTTGCAGATGCCCGTCCCTGTAGTTTCGGGATTAGAATAGGGCTACGGCATCTGCCTGTCGTAAGAGGTGACTAAAAGGGGCTGCCGGGGATGCGGGCGGCTAGAGTGGAAGCTCGAACCGATCGGTCAGGCGACCCAAGGAAGGACGGCGGTAAGTGTGGTTGCATACCGTCGTAAAGACTAGGCGGACGGGTCCAGCCAATGCGCTCAGAGGATTCCAGTTGCGTTCCTTTGGTGATCCCGGGGTCCTCTTTGTAGCGCCGAGGACGGCCACCGGGGGTTTTAGTGCGGTAAAAATCCCACATAACCCTGCGTCGCAAATGCCGGTTGACTTGCAAAACATCGATACCCCAGGTTAAATCAATGTATAAAGTTGGTATATGTCCACGAGCAGCAGAGGTCAATTGTGATACGGTAGACTGCATGCTTGTCTCCTACTTTAATCTTTTAAAAAAACATTGGTAATGTAGGCTTACGCTTAATCCATATAATACGTTCTGGATTACATTCTATATGCACTTTCCTTCCACGGGAAGGTTTCCTCGAATTGTAGTTTCTGCGTTAATGTGGCACCTTACCTTACATAGTAATTACCACAAATCTGCCGTATGATTATGTTTCACATAATATCTCCATATCATCCATAGACGGAATCTCAGAATCAGTGTATAAACACTATTAATTTATCCTGAGGCATTTCTGCAGCGTTATGGCATGGGGCTCTTCAAAAAAGGTGCGATAAGAGCTCTCCTTCAAAGCTGGCGATGCATTGGCGACTCCTCGTTGCAAATGCATATGCGACGTTGACTACTTTCCATCAGGCATCCCGTCTGCCTTATCGCCAGGTTTAAGTATAAAAAAAAACTTGAAGCAAAAAAAAAACATTAATTTATTAATGTTAACTTATTACAGTAATTTTTAATGTTAATTTACTTCACAGATTGTGTGCGCGAGTGTCCGCTAAAGCCGCGGTTACACTGAGTGGCGTGCACGCGAGACGGTTTCGCCGACACGCATCATTCGTGTTTACGTTTAGATAATCTTTTCAACAATTTTATAGGGAATTTTCTTAGAATTTAACTAATTTGGGGTAGGTTTACATGATTTATACTTAAGTACGGAACGAATAGGCCTTATTTTAAAATAATTCGTGTTCTGTCTTTTTAGTATGTTCTACTACTCGCAGTGCTTATAATATCAGTCCCATTTTTTCCGAGAATTTTGTAGGAAGTTACTCGGGACAAAATTCAGGAGATGCCCCGTCTTCCATGTCAATATGACATCAATGCAAGCACGGTGAAAATAAGTAATAAGTTTGACCAGTGGAACCCGAAAGCATATAACATTGTCGTCTATTTAAAATCTTTTGGTAGTTTTCCAATGTTGTGGCAATTTGAATATCATGAGTGTTTTGGCAATTCCGTTTCTTTAATGTTGTATATCCATAGGGTTATGTGGCTATATTTGTACAAGCAACCAATAATTGTAGAAAGAGTAATTAAAGATATAATAAATATAATAATATTATATTAATATTACTGATTCTTATTGCTTTTTCATGCAGTATTTTCAGTTATTTAATACTTAAAATCATTAACTAGGTATAATATATATGTACATTTAACATCATTAACGAAGTATAATGCAATTTATGTTTTCCCTCAGTCATTGTTTATAGAAATGTATGGTGCAGTATTCTTAATTTCTCAAAAAGATTACAAATCGCTTAGTTAATAATTTGTTAGAAAAAATTGAAATTTAAGTGTACCTACTAATTCTAGCAGCAGAACTATTCACGAACCCTTATTTTTGTCTTTTACCTTAGTTCGTGAATGGATGTGCTGCTCATATATTTCATTTGGTGAGCTGCAATCGGCACATGTCGCGATGATAGATGTAGCAACACCACAAGCGTACTCTACATTCAATGAACTAGTGTGCTTTATAATACCTACATTAGTAATTCAGTAAAAAATTCGTTATAAAAAACAAAAATTATGAAGATACACAAGCAAATAGATCTTTGACGAACCGCGTGGCGGTGCAGTTACCGTACCGGTTTGACACGTGGGTCCCGGGTTCGATTCCCAGCCAGACAGGTATCTGAATGATGAATTTAGATTCTGGTTCTGGGTGTTTGTTTATTCGTCTTTGTGTGTGCCATACCCACGACACAGGAGAAAATCCTAGTGTGGGGCTATGAGTGTAGAAAGCGGTAAAGCGTCTGAAGTAACCTTTTAACACAGCAACAAAGAGCGTGTAAACCACGATGTAATAATATTAATTCCAGAGCTTCCTGTCTATATAGATCCCAATTATATCAAACTCAAATTTAAACCTTCTTATTTAAGATTGGCTGCATAAGAATGTGTGTTCATCTAACTGTAGAAATCAGTATCATATTAACAATAATGTGTAAAGCTAAGAAATATTAATTTGGAAAAATACTTTCTCAATAATTTATTGCCAATTCTTTTCCAATCATGACGGCTCTGGCATAAGACAATCATGGCACTTCTCCTCACCTTACCTCCTTTGTCTCCTTGCTGCCTTACAAAGATCCAGAAAAAGTATCATATCTTTATCAGTAACAAAGAATAGAGAACAAATATTATATCAGTAAACTAGCTGTTACCCGCGGCTTCATCCGCACGGTCAAAGGGAATTAACATTAGCATTGTATAGCGTGATTCGGAACTTGTAAATGAATTTTACTAACGCCATCTATTAACAACTTTTGGAATTATTAAATAGATATCAACTAATAAATCATGGATATTCTCATGGGAATGAGAGAGCGCGGTAAAACGTAGCCTACGTCTCTCTTCGGCCTACTAACTATCTCTCAGCATATAAACCTCATCACAAAATAACGTGGCGACGTGAAAGAGGAACAAACAAACACACTTTCACATTTATATTAGTATGGATTCCCAACAAGGAACAAAATAATTTCCATGCTGCCTTACACCCTTATTTATCGTGTGGGTTGTAAGCGGGTGTTAGTAGCTCTGCGGCGAGTATTCCCTGAAGTTATTATGGCCAGTGAACCGGGAAACGAACCGCCACTGTAAATAATACATCGTGTCATAACCAGCGAACACCTACTCATTAAACCGGGTACACAAAATAAGTCTTGGATTTCGCGTAACAAGTGTAAGGGGAATTGGTTATCAAAAATTGTGAGTAAATATATTTATTATTAAAGTATATATATTATAATATTGTCCACCAATTCGCACTTGGCCAGCGCGGTGGCCTATGGCCTATAACTCTCTCATTACGAGAGAAGACCCGTGCCCAGCTGTGGGACAATAATGGGTTCACATATTTATTATACGCGTAGTTTCTGATAAAATTTGTGAAACTGACATACACGATATATTTGGAAATGATAAACCCCTTTTCGGTCCGACTGCGGAGGCAGCTACGCTATAGGTATATTCATATAACCTTATACACATGCATGTATGAATGATTGTAACCCTTACAATTTGTTGTTTTCATATGTTTATGCACATTGTTAAGTTCGCTGTACTTGTCTATAATTAGGATTACATGTTTATCATATTTATGGGCCTGTATTAGATAGTAACTTGTCAAATATGTAATCTAGTTGATAAGTAAAATAAATAAATAAATAAATAAATAGGTATTTTTTTCTGCCTAATTCCAGCAATTTTATGTTTTATTATCTGAGAGGTTTAGGAAGGGTGTCATACCTACTACTTAATCCAAGACGTTCCCATTTGCTCCTCAGGAATAGTAATGTATCTTTGGACAAGTTCAGGTAAGACATCTTATCTGAGGTTGTCTATACAATGTCTACCTATTGCCTATGGACGGCAATGGTCACTTACCATCCACCACATACCATCGTGGACTGCAATGCATCTAATTTGTAGTTACTTCATTTAGAGTTTATATCACAGGGGTCTTACATTTAATATGAAATAAAACGTTGCCAGTAACGCTTTAGTAAAGTCCCCTATTTATACTAAAATATATTTTTATAATATTGTAAATTAGATTTGTTAATAATAAACAAAGCTAAACAAATCTATCTGAAATACAAAGTTTTATTGAGTGTGTTGGATTTATAACGACATAAAAATCAAATTGACGTACAGTTGTCGATATTGTTCATCTTGGAATTCATCATTCATTGGTTCATCTTGTACGAATTCTAACACTACTTTATAATTTTAGTACCTACAAGTTTTTCAAGTAACCCAACATTATTAATCAGAGCCCTCCTTTAAGCTATTTAAAAAGCAGTTTCACGATAAAACGTGCTTGAATACAAATATTAATAATAGCTAGCATGTCTGACATTCTGATTGTCAATTGTCATCGCACCCCTAGTTCCCCTAAACTGGTTATGATTAAGAACCCCGGACCCTGCCCCGTGGAGTCGTTGCCCACTGAACGTGTTTAATTTTGGTAACTATTAGAACACTAACTGTATTAATTATAACTGTTATAGCTACCGTTTGTAATATATATATTGTGTTTGTGTAGGTAAGTAGTAGGTACAAGTAGGTATCCACTTTATAAGGACTTATAAATAGAAGCGTTTGTAAGACGCAATTTGTGATAAATAAATCAAAGAATTTATGATTTTCTGTATACTATAAAAAATATACCGGCCGAATTGAGAACCTTCTCCTTTTTGAAGTCGGTTAAAAACAGGAAACGTAAACAGTCTAACGCTCATCACTTATTTGGCCAATTTCTCGGAACCAGAATCAAACCCAATGAAATTCTTATTGCTCTTGACGCCCATAAAACATGAAACCCAATATGTTAGAATAATTAGATTTTAATCAATTGCTGTGATTGATTGTATTGTTACAATGCTTTTAACTAATCTGTCTATTTCTTTATAAGAGTGAAGTAGCAAACAAGCATGCAAAAGGTACCCGATGCCGCGGCAGCGACGCCTGGTTATGTGAGATTTTTACCGCACTAAAACCCCCCCGGTGGCCGTCCTCGGCGCTACAAAAAGGACTCCGGGATCTCCAAAGGAACGCAACCGGAGTCCTCTAAGTGCATTGCCCCATTGTTTTCCACCCAGGTGAGCGGGTGGTTCCACCGCACCGTCTGGTTTTTACGACCGTATGCGACTACACATACCGCCGCCCTTCCCGTGGTCGCCTCGCTGGACGGCTCGAGCTCCCTCTCTTGCCACCCGCAACCCCGGAAGCCCCCTTTTAGTCACCTCTTACGACAGGCAAGGGATACCGAAGCCCTATTCTGATCCCGGAACTCCATTAACTAGGATTTTCTCCTGTGTCGTGGATACCATGGACACACACAAGATGAATACACAAATACCCAGACCCAGAACATAAATCTAAACTCATCATTCAGATACCTGTCTGGCCGGGAATTGAACCTGGGACCTATTGCGCGCCAGACCGGTATGGTAACCGCTCCGCCACATAAAGTTAGCCGACCATACCTTTTCACTGAAACGCAAGAGCCAGTTAAGCTAGAAATACGTGTGGCGGTAGTACATTTCCGGTCAAACCATATACATCTACATCTATAAATAATTGTCACCAAACACCAAGGGACATCTGTGTACACGGAGCAGATAGCTCAGTAATCGTATGTATATAATGAAATGAGTGCAATATGCGTCCGCCCCGAGAGACTTGGACGTTCACCGTAGGTTTAAGAATGTAAAGGATGAATGGATACGGTATTATTTTATAAAAGTGTTGGTATTATTTTATTGGTTACCGGTAGAGAAAATAAGAAATATGTTAAAAAAGCAAGAGATAAACTTTTCGTTTAAATTTAGTTTATTTACTACGAAAAAATGGATTGAATATGATAAAACTTCGTGGTTCCGCACACCACTACCACAACTATTTCTGCCTTATATCAACATTGTTAGGCATAGATAACATTTAAATTGATCGTTTTCCTAAAACTAGTCACCCGTCGCAACGGTCGAAATTCGACCGTAATTTAAATAATAAAAAAGTTAACTTCATATTGCCTAAAGTAGCACGAATATTTCACCAATTAAAATTAATTGTAGTAATTTTCAAGTTATTTTGAACGCACCCGTTGAAGGTAAAAATAGGTTTAACGAAGCTGCATTTAAAAGCAATAGCGGGTATTTTGACAAAGACATCTGACATTTTTGACGTTATGTGTTTTCATAGTAAGACATTGAATGTTCTATTTCGTTTGTTTATTATGTATGTGTTTATTTCGTTTGTTTATTATGTATGTGTTTGTGTCAAATACAAGGTAGTGTGTGTAACGTGTTTTTAGTTGATTTTTTGTATGGCTCTACATCAACTAGACAAGCGGCAAGTTACTCGTTTTTAAGAAACTTGTCGCGGGTGGAAGTGTATGAAATTATGCATATTTATAGTTTATGTAGTGAAGTAGAACGAAATATTAATATTTTTTTCAAATAATGCAAAAAACATACACAAAATCACCTAAAAAAACATTACGCACACTACCACGCATTTACAAACAGCAAACACATATAAATACTTAATAAACGAAATAAAACTATTATTAATTCGTTACTACGGAAACACAAAACATTGAAAATGTCAGATGTCTTTGTCAAAATACCCGTTTTTTTCTTTTAAATGTAGCTTAGTCGATTATACCTTTTTTGCCTTTTTAGTCTTTAAAATTAACTCAAAAATTAATATAATTTAATTGAATTTTGTGAAATATTCGTACTACTTTGGTTAAGATCAAGTTCAATTTTAATGTTGAATTACGGTCGGATTTCAACCATTGCCATGGGTGACTGTTTAATGGAAATGCCACCTCCAAGCAACCCTACTCGTTTCGTAGCCCCACGTCGCAGGTCTCTAGAGAGACGGTCCCGTGCGATCTAGCGCTGATTTATTTGTCCCGCGCTGATGGCACAAGTGTGTTTACACCCGCTTTGTTTACTGTTAATTTATTTTTTAACACTGTTTGAAGTTTTCACAAAAGTGTTTTGAAAGTGTAGTGGCGCACTTTAAAGCTTTTATGGCGAATGGAGTAGAAAACTTGAAATTTTGTTGGTGTTTAAGTGTGGTCTTGCCTTGGCCGTTACCACATTTATTTCGGAGATATATCAAGTTTTTTTTACTTATTATCTTTTTTTGTTAAAGGAGCTGAAACAAAACAGCCTTAGTAATTTCCATTAGGTGTATTAAATATTTTTTCTAGTATGGAACTTTAAATTAAATATCATTTTTATAGTATATCATTCGCTCAATTCACATTTGACGGATTTTCCGAGTGAAATAAAAAGCAACACAGAATTAACCTATATTTTTTGCAGTGTTAGAAAATACACACGCGCGACAGTTGTGGTAGGCAGAGAAATAGCCTCCTATCAAAATTTCATAAAAATATAAATAATTTACATTAAAAATAATAAAAATGTTTTATTGATCAAATAACTGTTGCAAAACAAGACGCATTGCTACAAGACAGATATTGATCTTAGAATCAAACAAAAAAGTAAGTAGGTACATGTATGCAGTGCTAGCAGTTAGTAGTTGAAATCACCTTTAATCTTTACAAATATTATAAAGAGGTAAAGTTTGTTACATTGTTTATAAGGTGTAAATTTTCGGAAATACTAAATCGATCATGAAAATTCTTTCAGAATCTGAAAGTTACACTAGTCAACTAAATTAATATTAACAAAATATAATTAAGCTCAACGAAGTGGGCACGGGTCGGCTAGTATTTTAATATAGTATGTTATAAAATAATAACCCTCGTATGTCTTTTATCCAATATCCTTTACAAACTAACATTATAATGAGAATTGAAGGTAATTTGCTTCAAATAAGAACTGTGAAAGCGGATATGAATGCCCGTGGGATATGCAAATAAAAAGCGTTAGTATTCGCATTTATAATTCGAATCCGACCGAACTTAGCGAATTTCCTCCCCCAAGCCGCACACAATTGACGTTTCGCCCGCCAACCCCGCTTTGTGCGTGCGACGTGAATGCGCCGCCTAATCTCGATCACGTGGCCGCCACGCGCGTCTCTGCACACGACAACCCGTGTATGTGCAGCTTTATAAATGTTTTTTTCTATCGCTAACGACTGTTCTAAATTCAAACGTATCACTAGGAGTTATGACGCAATGTCTTCTACTAAAACTTTGGTGGTTACGACCTAACTAGATGGCGCTTTAAAAAAGCGTGTCCTTTATCTTAACTGATTGGATAATCTGTGCTCAAACGATAGTATATCGGAAACTGAAATGTAAGCTTCAAGTTTCTGATTAAGTTCTGGTAGGGTCGTTATCCGTATAAAATTATAGTGATTTTTGACGTTGTAACAGGGTATCTTTTGACGCGATTTTTGACGAAATCTGACAAAAACGGAAGGATGTTATATAATTATTGGCTTTGTTCATTCATGCGTGGTTTTGTGGAGTCGCCAGCGTAATAATAGATGCAAGCACTATAATAATATAGTAACAATAGACAGCCAATCTATTGTAGAAACATAATAATTTGGTAACCTCAGAAATTATGGTTTATTCTGTATTTTCAATTATTATTAGTTAGTATACCTAAATTTTAATAAAATGATCGTCGTAAACCCAGTTTTGCCTACAGGTAGGGTAGGCTCATTCAAACGGATTTCCTCATAGTAGGGGAGACCAAGGAGAGTTGAAACAGAGGTGAGTTGAAACAATCGAAATTTTCGGAATCTAAAACACTAGTGAGCTGGAAATTTTATTAATTTGCCCCCTCTACTCAGTCCCATTTCCCCTAAGTAATCATATATGCCCTACAATAAGCGCATACGATTCTATCAAAATGACAGGTAAAAAAACTGCTTAAAAAACTGATTACCCACATAAAAAACGTAAAAAATATCAAAAGTAAGTTTTCATCATAAATGTATCTGTACGTAAATTTAGATTAATTAAGGGATTTATTCTAAGTGTTAAATGTTATTTGGCAGCTTATTAATTCAAGATTCAAATTGTCGTTAATATTATTCAACACTTACATGTGTCATAAAATTATTTCAGCTTAACTGTAAAGGGGGCGGATTTTTGTACCTGAGGTGAATTGAAATAGTCTGTTACAAATGCTGTATTTTAATGAAATACGCTATTTTAATAATGCAATTAGTCTGTGAGATGTAAGACATGCATGAAACGCATGAAACCAAAGTTTTAAACCTCTGTATAAGACCTCTGTATAGTAACGACTCTTATACATAAAGGAGGTCAATTAAATTGGATTTACCGCGCGAATTATAATTCAAACACTTATCTTGAGAACAACTGAACGGATTTTAATGCGGAGGTGGATTTAAGGCTATCGGCTTCTTAAAATGATGCTTATAAATAAGTCTAAACTCAACATGAAAGATCTTGCTATTTCAAAATTAAAATAACATTTGCAAAATAAAGGAGGTGCAGTGGGGTGGGTAGGTACAACCTATTATTGGCCCACTGTTGGGCACGGGTCTTCTCTCAGAATGAAAGAGTTCAGGCCATAGCCCACCGCGCTGGCCAAGTGCGCTTTGGTGGACTTCACACACCTCTGACACCTTATTTTTTTAAAGAACTCTCGGGTGTGTAGGCTTCCTCCCTATGTTTTCCTTCACCGAAAAGCAGTGATAATTAATTTCTAATGCGCACAAAAGGCCAAGGCGCTTAACGTGTTTATTTTAAAAATACGTTTTACAAAATTGTTCATTAATTTATCCACTCTTCATTAAAAACTTTTATTTTTATTTAGGGCTATATAGATAAACGCTAAGTAAACAATGCCCTGCGACCCCGATCGCGCAAATATTAAACAGTTTGACCCCCGCATATAAATGAGGTATTTCCCGCGCCGACGACCAGCCACCTGATCACATATTCATAGGGGAATACAGATGCTATCGTAGAGATTTTTTTGTAATACTTTAAGGGTGAAGAAAGATATCGAAATGTTGGGCATAACTTTCTACTTTTTTTCAATTTTATTTTATCAATAGCTTTATTTATTAATCTATTTACAGTATATACAAAACAAAATATTAAAAATAAATAAAACATTTTTTTTATAAAATCTTATCCGAAAAGTATAAGTAAAAATAAATTATAAAGAAAACAAAGAGCTGCCTCTTGGGAGAGTCAAGACTTTTTTTGAATTGTCAAGTTAAATAATTTGCTAGGTCAAGAGATTAGGCATAATTTAATATAGCTTATTAAGTAAGTCCACTTTACACCATACTTAGTAAAATGAAATATTTTAAAATAGCAAAGGAAATCACTGCACCGGTTGGTAAGTGGCGATTGCCGACCATAAGACATCTGAATTTTGTATAGAATTGGCAAAGATGCATTGCATTGAGGACTGACACGCAACACCTATTTTTTCTTTTGTGAGGGGTAAACCTTCAAAAGATACCCGACGCCGTGGGAGCGACGCAGGGTTATGTGGGATTTTTACCGCACTAAAACCCCCCCGGTGGCCGTCCTCGGCGCTACAAAGAGGACTCCGGGATCTCCAAAGGAATGACTCGCACCGCCTGGTATACTATTATCTTTCTCTTATCAAACCCTCAAAATCAGTACGTAGCAGTGAGTCCTTAACGTTTCTGTTTTTATTATGGAATGAGTTGGTGTGGTGGTGGTGCTACACTCATAGTAGAAAGGGATATAGATAGAAGAGATATCGATACTATTATATAAAATAAACAAAAATGTTGAAATATTCGGATTTGCTATGGAAGATACCTTCTTGTAGTTTGTGAAACAAATCACTGCTTGGATTAAATAAGCAATAATACGAAAACGCTAATGATAAAGGAAATCCAGGTAAATATTAAACAATGTCTTTTGTTTTTAAGCTATTGCATAGCTTTTATCGCGGGCTTTGAGCGCGGCGACCGAATGAAGAAATTCCGTAACGAAAAAACCAAATACTCCACACCCTCCAACCATGTAGAGCGGGCGAGCGTTCGCTTAACGTGTATGTATATGTTACGACAGTACGAAGCTCACGCGGATCGAGACGAACTGTTAGAAAACTGATGAATATGTAAGCAGCTATTTGTGAGAAAATATATAGTATCAAAGAAAAAATTTGAATTAATATAAAAAAAATATGATAAAAAATTCTATGTAAATTAGAATTATTATATTAATTAATATATATAACTATAATAGCTTTACCGCGGCAGTCCCCGAGTGCCGCACGTTTTTTTTATCTTCTTAATAATTGAAGTTAAAATTCATGCAAAACAGCGAAATTTAAAATACAGTTGTTCTAGGAAATACTCGTGTATGAGGGTGGGAGGGATCCAGTCGTAAGCCCAGTAATCCAAGCAGCAAATCCTCAGTAATGGATAACTCCTTACTAATCACAACACTACAATGGCGTAAATGTTGAACCTAATGACAAAAGAAATAAAACTCACATTGCAAAGGTACCCCAGAAAGGGTGGATCCACGGGGTGGTTATTTGGCGAGGATTTGAATAGCAAATGCTGATATGATAGCTCAAATATTTGCTCGTGATGTACTCGATACAGAAGCGATGTGATTAAATATGGATTTGAATATTTCTGTCTACATTTGTCCAACAATATTATTTTAGGCTATAACTTTTTCTTTTATTTTGTATTTTCATGGAGGAAATGATCAGGCAGTTTTCCTGATCATAAGTAGCAACTGCTACCTATGAAGATTGTTTTATCTTATCATCTCATTGTTAAGAATATGATTAATATATATAGTTGGAATTTTAGAGTATTTACAGGCGCGTAATGATTTTTACAAATTTCTCCATCACTGTTAAAGCAAGTCAATAAATATTTGTGTAGTGATGGGCTAAGTAATTAAACATTATTTTTAAAGAATTATTTATTTATTTGCATTATTATCATATTTTCACTTAGGAGTGCCAAAACATTATTTAGTTTAAAGGAAAAATCTAGAGCCCTAATAAATACTTACACCGGGATACATTAAGTATATTTGGTTTTATTAATTGCAAACAGACTACACTTTTATAAAAATAGCAATATGTTTCATTTAAACGAATAATAAAATGTAAAACTTAATCATATTCGCGCAAATGTTCAAACGAGTCTAAAATACAAAGCTTGTAACTAGTACAACGTACTTTGGGACTCTCGAAGCTCGAGTGTTATAAAAAATTATCCGCCATATTGTAAGTATAAGGACCCTTAGCAATATTTGGGCCCGAGGCTACAGTATGGCAGCGTGACCCGCTGTGCTCAGTTTGCTCAGTGACGAGTACCATCACTATCCAGTCAAAATAGGGGTCTTGTAAAAAGGTGCGTTTATAGTGAAGAAGAATTTTGAAATAGAATGTTTTGTAAAGCTTGTACTTAATGTTAGGTATACCTGTAACAAACGTAAATTCAGTTTCTATTATTTACAAAAAGAGTACATGGTTTTAAAATTACAATATGTTTAATTTAAACGAATAATGAAAAATGGTAATCATATTTGTCACGCAAGAGTTCAAACATTCTAAAATAGAGGCTTGTACCTAGTACAACGTACTTTGGGACTCTCGAAGCTTGAGTGTTATAAAAAATTATCCTCCATATTGTAAGTATAAGGGCCCTTAGCAATATTTGGGCCCGAGGCAACAGTATGGCAGCGTGACCCGCTGTGCTCAGTTTGCTCAGTGACGAGTACCATCACTATCCCGTTAAAATAAGGGTCTTGTAAAAAGGTGCGTTTATAGTGAAGAAGAATTTTGAAATGGGATGTGTTGTAAAGCACATAATCTATAACCCAGGGTAGTAAGCTTTGATCTTAAAAAAGTATATATAAGAAAAACATATTTTTATTTGAAAAATATTATCATTTTAATGTTTAATTAATTGATAGGATTTTGAGTTAAATGATCTTGAAAATTTTCCAGCCACCCAGGGTTGAGATAGAGGTTGTTTGTCATGCCAGAAATAAGTTATCTTTAATAATATCTCCATATTTCTGGCACTTGCGGATTTCAGCATCGCTCGCCACGACACCGGCTGCCCTGGAAGAGATAGTAATATGAGAATGTACCAGTGTATACACAAGTAGCGTCCCACACTAGACACCTTCCATTCTTCTAGGGAATTAAAACGTCGGGAAATTATGAAATTTAATTTAATGTTAACTGTTCAATATTTTGTCATAATCAAATTAATAAAGAATTAGTCCATTGAACTAAGCCTTATGACTTAAACCGCGAGCTTCTAAGGGCTGATAGATGGGATTATAATTTGGTCATATGTTGTATTACCGCGTATGATGCGCACATCTGCGAATGATACAAGTGGTTGAAGCGTTTGAATAGATGAGGGATATATTTAGTCAAGGGTGCTTCAATGCAAATGATGAGAAATTATAGCAAAATGGTGGTTTTATGAGTTAAAATGAAACATGATTGAAGCCCAGAATAATTATTAGTCAATTTTTGTTCCGAAACTTCATCTATTTTATTTATATATTTTACATTTTTAGTACACCGTCCATAGACGGTTTAACCACCTACCATCATAGGATAGGACCATCATAGGGTAGGACATATATGAGTTACTTTATATAGGAAAAAGTACATCAATTTATCTAAAGTCAATTACAGATGTGTTAGACTGAGCCGCAGGAAAGCAGCCGTTCCGCTGTTCTTATGTGATAGTTGCAAAGGAATTGGCTATTGACTATGCTACATATACTACAAAAGATAAATAGATACATGTTATAGTTAAGATTATGATTAAAAATTGATAAATCACTGATCATATTAGAAAGCTTGAACTAAATTTCAAACTTGTGCGTAAATCCGACTCTACTATGGTAGAGTTGCTGAGCTTCATAACATTGTAGAGAATAGATTTACCATGTACCTTATTAGCCTAATAAGGTGTGTCACCCACCCTTTTAACCTGTTCCAAGGTAAATGCCAGTTACCACACTGTCATTACGTTTATGGAGGAGTGCCGTTTGTACTACAATTATTGTAAGAGGCCTAATTATTGCACAAAACATGCCTCTTGATAGACCCTCCGTGCGGTGGGCATTCTACGCCTATTTAGATCAGAAGTCTCATAGAGTATGCAGGGGATAAATATAGACGTGTCAGTTTTCTTTTGCACCTTCGTCTTTTTTATTTTGTAGCGACCTCATTCTGTATATACTTTTTACTCTTTATAAAACTATTTTTATTTTATATTTTATGTACGAATTTAGAATACTATTATTTTGACATGTAAAAAGTGGATTATTGTTTTGGATAGGAATGGAGATAATGTTTAGAGTTTATTATTTCTTATAAATACTTTTATTATTGTAAATATTAAATATAGGTGCGATTTAAGAAAATACGTTTCCTTACGCTCTATAGTCTTAAATAATAATAGAATCTGTCTTATTTAGTATGTAGGTAATAAGGATATGTAAGCAATCGTATTTTTTAAAACATGTCATTCGAAAGGTAATGACTATGGACATTTTTTACTTTAGGTATATCTTTTTATGTGGTAAAATTAATGTAAAAGTGTTAATGATTTGTTATGATATCATTTATAATTTTAATGACAATGGATGCAAGTCAGATTTAAAGCTCCTTTTAACAGTACAAGATTCTGTGATGACAGATGTTTCGTAAATGAATTAACATAAATTTAATTTACTTCATTGTCTCAGAGAGGCAAGACATATGTACGTACAAATCTTGTTTTGTCTACTTTATCTATAAATGAATCGTGTACAAAACAAATCGGTACAGGGGGAGGCGTGGCGCCCCGCAGCGCGCGTCTGTCGTGTTGCCAACAACAGAAAAATTATAATTCTAACAATTGTGGCCTATTGTGCTGGCAACCCCGATGACAGGTCGCCGTTGGACACATGTTTCGGGCATTTTGGGGCAATTCCTCCGTTAATGGGCGGTGTTCTAATGTGCTTCTGAAATTTATGACGTGGGGTACCACCCTCGGCTTAGTTTAACGGTAACATTACCTTATAACAAATATTGGAAGATATTATCCTGTTTCTTTCGAAATTTGAATTATAAACGAACCTCTTACCTATTCCGTAATGTGTTTCAAGTATTTGACGAAAACATTTACCGGATAAGAATATCTTATTTTATAACAGTTAAATTAATCCTCAACGTACTTGGTAAACGTGGTGGATTCGGACGTCCTCTGACCCTAAGAGAGGACTTGTGTCAAGTGTCTCACATAAGTTGTTTCAGAGTTCCAAAAACCATGGAGAACAAAACAAACCTTCTCCTATCCATCTTAGACTAAATATATAATATATAATATCGTGGATTAAAGACGTATTAAAATACTTATGACCGTTTTTTTTTTATTTTTGCTGATTTTCGGATCTTGTTACATGGAGCGTGGTGACGGCGAAATTGCAGAGAGGAGAGCATCGTTGACTAGGACGAGTGTTAGACTAGGTAACCTATTTACCTTACGACTTCTTAAATTTTCTTTTTTTAGGTACCATATTATGACACGCAATACTCACAATTTCTTTACGCTAAACTTGCTTAACTTTCCAAGGTGGTAAAACGCATGAAGCATTTCTTGCGTTTCGATGGAAGGATGTGGCTGCCGGCACACTTTCACATGAGGCGACCATCATAGTCCTCGGGAGTAGCAACGCATCTGTGATTGACTTCAGATTGTGTTCTGTATGAAGTTGATTACAGACGTCCATGGGCGACAGTGACCACTTATCATCAGGTGGGCTGCATGCTCGTTGCTACTTCAGTTAAATACAAAAAACAGACATATCTAGTGGTGCCAACCCATATCTTCCTAATTCATCAATAAAATTGTTCAGTTGTTCTTTAAATGAGTTATCGGACAACTCAGTAGCATTATTCGTATCGATTGGAACTATAAAAAATATTTATGGAGCTATGTTAAGTTTTAAGTACATTAAAGGGCATACTAGCCACTTATCAAAGTAATTACTTTAGATAGTATCAGTAGCATTTGAAATGAAATGGTATTATTAATTACAGTTTTGTTAACAGACTTGTACCGTTTAGTGGAATTCGGCTCGTTTAATTACTAAGCCGGGGATTAAAATTTTTGATACTTTGCGCTGTCGCATGTATATTTTGGGAAACAAAACCTGTTTGCAAGGTGGTTGAAGCATTTGTTTCATTGGCTTGGATTGACATTGCTTGGAGTGGCATTGGATGCAAATGAAATGAAATGTCTTTATTTTGTATAGGCCTACTGAGAAGATCTCAACTGAGAAGATTCGGCAAGAAACTCAGCGGGTTTGTCTTTTTTGCTATGTTGTATTATTTATTTAAATATATGTATATCTTTTGTTTTTTGAGCAAGCTGATCTTAATACGAGACGAACATACATATTACTCAACCACAACAATTAGGCGCATAAAACAAAAGTGGTTCAATACCCCGCATCTCGCTTCTTACCCTGCGCATCCCCTAGTGACGTGCAGTCGTGTATCGTCTAGGTGTTTACGTTAGCCAGCACGTATTTAATGTTATTTCGTTATAATGTTAGTTTAATGAGTGATTGTTGAATTCTTAAAGTTATTATTAAATTAGTTGGTTATTCGTCAATAAAACTCAAAATAGGTAGGAAAAAGACTATTCGTGGAGGAGAAAGGATGAATGAATTTGAATGTAAGAGACATTCAAAATATGTTTTTTTTAACAAGAGAAGAGTATTGGGTTCAGTATTCCTGTATCCCAAGTCGAAAATCGAATGTGTGCTGCAACAGGAATCAGTCTCTTACACAAATAAAAAAGAGAGAAAATATTCCATGTCTGCAAATTTAATAAACACATGAAAGTGCTTTAATAAATACTCGACTATTGAAAATAGACCACTATGGTGTAGGTTTTAATAATGGTATACCTACATACTTTTGGTATTTGGTAATAGAATATATTTCGTATCGGGATGGGAAATCCCTAGTTCTAATGACGTTTCAAATGTCGTGCGCCTAATTGTTTTGGTCGAGTAGTACATGTAAAATCTGTTTAATTTTAATTTAATTTTAATTTTAATTTTATTCCAGAAAAAATGTTTCTTTTCTTTATTATTATTGTTATTATCATTTGAATTACATATTACTCGCTCCTTTTTGCAAGCAGTCTTCGCCTAATGTAGTTGCACTTAGCTTTTCCGTATTGTAGACTTTTGTTCTTTTTATATTACTATTGTTGTAAACTGTAGGTGATCAAAAATAAATGTATAAAAATAAAAAACATCTCAATCCTCAGGAGTGATAACGCATCTGTGATTGCCATCAAGCAACCCCTGTTCGATTTGGAGTTGGTATATCAATATACCAACTCCAATCATATAAAGACCACTTATATAGGACTTGTGACTACTACTTGCAAATTTGACACTTTAACTTTATATAAAACTAGTTGGCCCAGCGAATATCTTTCCGCCTAAAATTTAAGAAATCAAATTTATTAGTGTTCCTCCACTATTTCATACATGTATTATACATAAAAACCTTCCTTTTGAATCACTCTATTTATTAAAAAAACTGCATTAAATCGGTAGCGTAGTTTTAAAAATTTAAGCATACATAGGGACAGACAGCTGGAAGCGAATTTGTTTTATGTAGTGATAATGCGAATGCAGCAAAAAAATGCATTTGGTTCAAACTTTGTTCTGTGAAGTAACGATGATCGCGCCTCGCACCCTACGAGCACCTTTTTTCTACTTACTGTCGGTAACAAGTACAAGTGAAGTGTCATTTAGTACTGGATCGCGTGCATTTTGATTAGTTACTTCAATTTCATAAAATAGACATAAGCTATAGTCTGAATGACGTTCTTGTATTGGTAGATATTCGTGTCATACAAATGAGCTCATTTAGCTTTGAATAAAAAATATTCAGAAATTGTGACTCTAATTTATATTACATCTGTTATTTAGCACCTTTAGGCTAAGACATTTTCAATAATCCTGTCATAATATTAATCCTGGTTTGGTGCGTGGTGGTAAACATTGCGGTTTGAGCGGGGAGGTACTCATATTACCGCCACACCTATTTCTAGCGTGAAGCATTTCTTACGTTTCGATGGAAGCGTATGGTTGCCGGCACACTTTTATATGAGGCAACCATCTTAGTCCTCGCGAGTAGCAACGCATCTTTCATTGATCTCTGATAGAACCTATGTTCTATATGAAGTTGCTAACAGATGTCCATGGGCGCTTTTGACCATTTACCATCAGGTGGACTGCATGCTTGTCGGGTACTTCAATCAGATAAAAAAAATCGACTTTTATCGGTTTAAATTCTGCGTCGTCCGTCCGTTTTAGTGGTTTAATAAGTTGTCGTCCACCATGATGGTCAAGTGGTGATTGGTAGACTTCACACGCCTTCAGGAACATTTTATTTTAAAGAATCCTCAAACGTTTACGTTTCTGTGATAATTTATACATAAATATAATAAAATGAAAGATTCATAATTCATCTTTCTAAAATGAAGGATTATATAATAACAGATATTACTACGGTTTTTATAATTTTTGACAATATTTAAAATTGTAGGGCAGGATACTGGAGCTAACTTTTGTTACCCATGTAAAAATAAGATGGCAAATAAAAAAAATAAAAAAGATATACAAAGAAAAAAGACAAACCCACTGAGTTTCTTGCCGGATCTTCTCAGTTGAGGTCGTGTTCCGATCCGGTGGTAGTGTAAAAAAATATATATAAATATAACTGACAAATTGTAAGCGCCCCCGAAGGCCTATGCAAAATAAAGACATTTCATTTCATTTCATTTCATTTCAATTGTACAACCCAAAACTGCTTAATTGAATTTAATTGATTGAAAATATTTCCGTTGTCCCTTTATGGTCTCAAAATTTAGACATTATATCATTAGTATCGACCACTTATCAGAAGCTATGGCATCTTAAAATAAAAGGTAAATAAAATAAAAATAAAAAAATACAAATAACATATGCTGGACGACCCGCGTGGCGGAGCGGTTACTATACCAGTCTGACGCGCAAAGGGGCCTGGGTTCGATTCTCGGCCAGACAGGTATCTGAATGATGAGTTTAGATTCATGTTCTGGGTCTGGGTGTTTGTGTATTCGTCTTGTGTGTGTCAATGGTACCCACAACACAGGAGAAAATCCTAGGGGCAGTATGTAGAAAGCGTGTTTTATATATTATTTTTTAAGCGCATCTGCTGGGCACTGCTTGTTTCGACTATAATTACAATTTTTAAAAATAATAGGTACCTGATTTTAGACTAGTATTATCGCGGAATTGATACATTATAATACTTAACGGGTACTCACGATATGCAATTTATGAATTCTTATAGAATTCTTTTTGCCGATATTTCGACCCAGTTGCAGTTGGCCGTGACCACGATCCATAATAGGTACCTGCCCACGATTCGTTTTATTAGGTACAATTTTATGATACCAAATAAGTAGGTAGTACTTTCGAAACTCATCGCTTCGTCGCTTGAGGTCAAAGCTCAGGTACAAAACTAGACAAACCAGTCGGCCTGCTTTGTGAATGAACTCTCCTCGCGTCATTAATCAATCATTGATTATTTTTTGTATGATTGACGCTTAGACAGAGGCAGCCAAATGAGGTAGAAGGCTCAAGACGCTTCAAGGCTATGTGAGTGCGTTAGGCAATATTGTTCAAAGTTTTTTTTCGCCTACATCCATATCCATACTAATATTATAAATGTGAAAGTGTGTTTGTTTGTTCCTCTTTCACATCGCCACATAGCTATTATATGATATGGTTTATATGGGGGGAGATAGTTAGGAGGGCGGAGAGTGACGTAGGCTACTTTTTACCGCGCTTCCCCATTCCCATGAAAATATCGTTGTTTTGTTAGTTGATATATATTTAGTAGTTCCAGACGTTGTTAATAGATGGCGTTAGTAAAATTCATTTGCAAGTTCTAAATCACACTGTCAAATGCTAATGTTAATTCCCTTTGATTGTGCGGGCGAAGCCGCGGGTAAGAGCTAGTAATAATATACATGGATTAAGATCGATGAGATATATGTGATAGGCTTTTGATATGATGCAGCCTCTACCTACTCTATATGTTTAGAATCGCGCCTCTCATTTTTCCAAATTATAAGAGTATCTTCGTAATATGTATAATAAATGAGAAAGTTGTACGTGTGTCTGTTGATGTGTTTGGCGATATATATGATTGTTACCCTTTGACGCAATGACTAACGGTCGGATTTCGCTGAAATTTGGCTCGCACATAGATTATGACGTAGATTAATACATAAGATATCACTTATGGTAAATGTGACTGGAGCGGGCGAAGCCGCGGGTATTGACTAGTTCAAAATTTTTATTGAATTATGGTTTATAACAGAATTTTATTTTATACAATGCAGTAATGTGTACTTGCATAAAACATGTACATGTGTAGATACCTGTATAACATTGTATATAAACATTTGTTAAAGAAGATATTTATTCCCCTATCGATCCATAATATTTGGCGTATTTTAACTGTTAATAACATAACAGCTGAGAGCCCTTTAAGCCAGATTAATCCCATCAAACATACCTAAACTCGTTACCGAAGCATTATTCAAATTTAAATGCCTCTTTTCTCGATTTATTCCGTCATAAAGTCAATACCGATATCCCCCTACAGCATCGCATTACAGCTTATCTGCGGATGTTGCAGGCGTCTGCACCCATCGACTGTTATCGCGACACTGCCAGATTTCGTAACAATAACCTACCCTATCCCCCTTTTTATCTTCGCACCAATCGGAGGGGATGTGCGTTCGAAATTCGAAAACTAAAAATATCTTTAATGTCTCGCGCTGTGCGGGAAGAAAATATTTTACATTTATATCATGACTATTATTGTGATTTATCGTTTCTGAATTTATTATTTTCAAGACGGTCTACTTTGAGGACACGTAGGCGAAAAGGAAAAGGCATATGTTGTAAAACTAAATAACACTTCTCAAATAAAATTTATTTAATTATAGGTAGGTATATTATACTTGTATAAAAATACAACTAAAGATACTCATAGATTTTTAGATTGGGTTAGTTAGTATCTACTTAAATAGTGCAAAGTGCTTTAACGCATTTTTGTTTTTTGTCAACAAATTTCTGAATTTATTTACTTCACCAAATAATTACCGAATAGGGATAGACCGCTTAATTTAAGAAGAGAACAAAAAATGCGAATTCCAAATAGAAATTTAGTTATTACGGACCCCTTTCTTAGTTTAGTGAGAGAAAGAAATAAGAATAGCCGACTTTCTTCTATTTCTCTAAAGCAAAACTAGGATGTTTCCAAAACTATTCATCACAAGAGACACAAATTAAAACAGTCGTTCCAGAAATGGATTTAGCTGGCCGTAATCGTCAATTGATAAGCATAATCGAATAGCATCCCTTGCGACGCCATACGGCCATCTGAGCACACCCTTGAGGGCGGTTAACGTGCGTGAACATTGGGCACAACTGTTGCGATACTGATATGTTTTGTATGGATTATTCTTGTTCCACTGGTGCTTTGATGAATGGGTAAAGTAACTCGCATTTAATTACGACTGTCTATTAATCCATAAACTTGTATTGTATTGTATTGTATTGTATTGTATGAAGTACGCTGTGTTAGTTCATAGGCTTTTTTATCATTACATAGTATAAAACAAAGTCGCTTCCCGCTGTCTGTCCCTATGTATGCTTAGATCTTTAAAACTATGCTACGAATTATAATGCAGTTTTTTAAATAGATAGAGTGATTCAAGAGGTTTTTATGTAATACATGCATAATATAGTGGAGTAACACTGATAATTTTACACTTTTAGGCGGAACGAAATTCGCCGAGCAAACTAGTAAGATACAAAACGATAATGTAGTCCATGCAGTCGCTAGTGCCGCAAGTGGATTTGTAATTGGCTTCAAACAAGATACAAGTTCCGTATAGAATCGATTAACGATGCGTTGCTACCCTTTACAAATAAGATATTCGTCTTATATAAAAGTGAGGCGTTTAAGTAGTTACTAATATGGATAAATGTTGAAAGTTTCATTCATGTGGAGACACCCACATAATTCTAGTGTAATGTCGGATACATTTGGTGTGGAATCTCGGTGACTACTATCTGTACTGAAATAAATAATAGGTGGTAGAACCAGTGTAGTTTGCCCGGGAAGTACCACCACCACCACACCTATTTCTAGCGTGAAACAGTTTTTGCGTTTCGATGGAAGGGTGTAGTAGTCGGCTCACTTTTACATGAGGCGACCTCCTCGGTAGCAGCGACGCATCTGTGATTGACTTCGGATAGAACCCCATGTTCTGTATGAAGTTGCTTACAGATGTCTATGGGCGGCAGTGACCACTTACCATCAGGTGGACTGCATGCTTGTGTGCTACTTCAATCTTATAAAAAAATGTATCCAAGACTAGCAGAATTATCTGTGCTACGGGACATATATGTAGGTCACAAAAATAGTCGCTATTTTTAAATAGTGCAACACATTAAAATCAAAAGTAGCCTATAGGTACACGGAATAGTTAAATAAGCAACATTGATACAAAAGTTCTTAGGTGATTGAGTAACAAACACAAGTGATTGGGACACAGACACACATCATCTCATTTTTATATGAATATAAGTATTAAATAAAGATCCACATTTTTAACTTTAATTTCCTCTATCATCGTTATGTGGTGTACCACTTTTTACCATTACTTTAGTGGTAGCAATATTTGTATTGTGATTGTGAATGCTCTGGAAATTTACAAAGAAATAAATCCAAGCACCTGTATTAGAAATCTGAATACATGATTAAGTTGTATGCATCATGGATTGAACCCGCAATCAACCACGCGATTCTTTTGTTTAACTTCAAATTATTGAATACAATACAAAATATCACGGTATTTTGTAATTAAAAACATAATGGGACAGAAACAATACCATCACATCAATACATATATTCAGTGATCAAAAGTTATCGTGGTATCGACAACAGCACGATTTTCAATATATTTATACATATTTATGGCGGCAGGAGTGACGTAAGGAATAATCGCATTAGAAAGTATTGTACCAATGTTTTGCGAATATTTCATTGCAGTTTGACGATGAAAAAAGAGGGTCACCAAATACTATATCCTTTGGTCCCCTACACCAAAAACTGAAAATTACCCTGGCGGTGCCCATGTTGGCGTCACGTAAAAATAAACGAATATCTACAGTAATACCTCGACTTACGCTACCCCGACTTACGCGAACTCGGAGTTACGCGGTTATAAGATCTCAATTTGTCTTTTATTGAATGCCAGCTGCGTCACAAAATCTCTATATTAAGGATAACATAGCCTTATTATCCTACTATTAAATAAGAGTGTGGAATAGTAAGACTATGTGTGACAGCTACATTTAATTTTGTGTTACGTATTTCTTGTACCCCGACTTACGCGAATTCGACTTACTCGGTTATCAGTCCCACCTATCGCGTAAGTTCGGGGTATTACTGTATTCGCATTCGTATTAGCGAATGTCGGTAAGGGATATGCACATCCGCCTTCTTAATGCTCAAATATAACATTAGTTAGGTACATCACTAGACGTTCCTGTAGTTCCGGGATCAGGATAGGGCTACGGCATCCCATGCCTGTCGTAAGAGGCGACTAAAAGGGGCTTCCAGAGGGGGTTGCAGACGGCTAGAGTGGGTGCTCGAACCGTTCGTTCAGGCAATCCCGGAAAGGACGACGGTGTGTGTGGTCGCATATCGTTGTAAAGACTAGACGGAGCGGTGGCCCCAGCCGCCCGATGGGGCAACGGGCTCGTAGGATTCCGGTTGAAGTCGTTTCGAGATTCCGGAGTCCTCCTTTTTAGCGCCGAAGACGGCCACCGGAAGGGTTTTAGTGCGGTAAAAATCCCACATAACCATGCGTCGCTCCCACGGCGTCGGATACCTTTTGAAGGTTTCCCCCTCGATATCAAAAAAAAGGTACACCACTAGAAGGTAGGTAATAGAATTCTCAAGAAAATATGATGTTGTATTTTTTCATTTGCTGCAATCGGTGTAGGGTGGGTAACATAATCACATCTTTTCGCAATTTCCGCTGTGGGGGTCGTACCGTAAGTTGGAAATGTGAATAATGAAATGAAGAAAAATCTTGGCTGAAATTAAATCAACTTAACCTTAAACTAAATATGTCTGACGTATTTTTTGGTAATTATAAGAACTGCTTTCTGTTAGATAGGGTTCCTCGAATTTAATACTAAAGTATACCGTCATTTACCTACTATTATTTGTAAAATGGTTAGTGTAAATAGTTTAGTTACAAAGGTAAGTGACACTTACACAGACTTCTTGTCCGATATTAAGTTAAAATTATTCGGTAAAACTATAAATTGTAAATTACTAAATTTTTACTCAATGTACATAATTTCGCGTATGTAAACAATTCTGCGCATATTTTATTTTCTTGACATACTTATATTATCATTACTTTGTATTTCCCAATTATTTATATAACTAATTGACTCGGTGAACTTTGTTCCGCCTAATAGTCTAAAATTTTATCAGTGTTTCTCTATTATATTGTACATAAAAATCCTCTTGAATCACTTTATCTGTTTAAAAAAAACTGCATTAAACACCGTAGTTTAGTTTAAAGATCTAATAAGCCCTAAGAATAAAGATCTAATAAGATAAGTATGTATGGGCAGACAGCGAGAAGCGACTTTGTTTTATACTATGTAGTGAAGAAATAATAATGCATTGTACACAATTACACATATAGACGCATTCTACAATATTTGCCTATAGCTTGATGCCATAGACATACACAAAGACAAATATAAAAACATCCCAGAACAGAAATCTAAATTAATCCGGGGATTGAGTCCAAGTGCTTTGCGACAAATATAATTTCGACTTAACAATCGTAGCCTTTTTAGTTTAGGGTTAAAAAGCTACACAATACCACAATAGGGTGTCTTTTTAACACCGACAATTTGACAGGGCTGGTCTTCTACCCCCGGTAAAGAAGGGTTGGGGACATTAGCAAACATTTTTTATTCTATTTTGACATGGCAACACTGATTCATTGTCGTAAACCAATTTGAAATTGGAAGACGCTATTGTTGAATCGAATATTGGGATTATTTATCATTTTAATTAATGAACAAAATTTTGGTCTATTTAATTGGATGGTGTTATGAAGTGTATTTCTGTAATTGTAAAGTTTGAGCCAAGTTTGTTTAAAACAACTTTATATATTGAATTAAATTGAAATGTATTAATTTACATTTTATTGGACTATGAAGGCGGTTACAAGTTTTTAGGTGTTAATTTTTTTATACCCTCTATTGTATTAAAATCATTTATTTTCTTAAAAAAGTAAATTTTCTCGTGAAGTAGGTATTCACCAATGTAGCAGGCGTTGTTGTACCTTAGTTGTACAGGTATTAGTTGGATAGCACGATGTTGCAGATTTAAGGCGTTTATTTAAAAATTCTATTCAAAACTTTTTATTATTTAAGAACACAATAATCTATGGTAGACAAAATTATTTACTGTATGTTTACAGCTTCACAAAAGAAAGAGGATGGGTTATCGTCGCGTATATTTTTCCTACCCCTATTTCGCACATGGCACAACTGTTGTCCCACACTGGCGACTTTATAAACGGCACTTGGTGGCAATACCACAGATGCGCGGATGAACGATTAGATTTGCCGAGATTACCACTGGTGGTCTGTGGAGTATTAGTTTATGACAAATGTTTACACGGATTTGTTGTATGTGTTTGCATTAGATTAGTTTTTGCATTTAAGTGCATTAACTTTGCTATAAGTGTTTGCTATGCAACATTTAAAACACCTTAATGTGCATTTCATTTTTTTATTTGCAATTTACTATTTTACTGCGACCCAGAGTAATATATCATTGTCATCTAAAAGCGACCTAAATAAAGATTTTATAATTTTTTTAAAATAATAATACATGAAGCGAAGACTTTGTAAGAAAATTACTTGGATTCCGACCTTGTAATTTTCTTACAAAGTATGAACTTTGACACGGTTATAGTTTATACACACAATGAGTGCAGATGTTATTTTTTTAATAATGGATAAAAATACTTAAAATACATTTGACACAAATAATAATCGAAATAAAACGTTCATTGTTTTTTTACTATATAAATACAAAAAAATCATATCGATGTCTTTTTCAAAATACGCGTCATTGCTTTTTTGTATTAAGTATTTTTAAATACAGCTTGGTAAATTAAAACTTATTTTCCCTTTAATGAACAAAAATACATTTATACAAATATATAATGAGAATATTAAGTTTATTTTTTCAGTTGAATTATGGTCCAATTTTGACCATTACGACGGGTAACTAGTTCTAATTAAAACTTCATAACAATACTACTTATTTTGTAATTTTTATGATTTTGATAGGATGATTTTGATTGACCTACTTATTTACTATACTACATTTATACGAGTATAAATCTGATCTAAAGAACGTGGTAATCTAAATATGTGTATCAAAACCAATTATTGTTTATCTATGTTTTCAAACATGTGCTGTAAAAAACATATCTTAATGTTTTATATTAGGTGACAAAAAATTGCCTTTAAATTGATCAACCCTTAAAGAGCTTTGTAAATCGTCGTAAACATTGAATTATAGCTCAATTTAAAATTGAATTTCCACATCAATTTCCCGAACCCCGTATTGGGCGTCATTTTAAATGATTTCCAAATCGATTTTTTCGTCGTATGATACAATTTGTCATTCGGGGACCGAGGGCGAAATTAAATGGGTCCTTTGTTGAGACACTTGTTAGGGTTCATCCACACAACTCAGGGTTTAATTGCTTGTTTACATTGACAAATGTTTGTGGAGCTTCCCGGTGTTGTACTGTTTGCTTTTAGTTATTTTAATCATTGAGTTTATTTCACAAAGTTGAGTGTTTTATTTTTGTTATGTTTTCAATCTACAATTTTATAGCTTCCAATAAAGGTCACCTGCAAATATTTTTGGTTACATTTAGGCATTTACTTATGTGTCACCAATGTTATTAATAATGACTCATTCAAAGAATTGAAGATAGAAAATTTGTAAGGAAAGTTAAATATCTATACTAATATATAAAGCTAAAGAGTTTGTTTGCTTGTTTGAACGCGCTAATCTCAGGAACTACTGGTTCGAATTTAAAAATTCTTTTTGTATTGAATAGACCATTTATCGAGGAAGGCTTTAGGCTATATAACATCACGCTGCAACTATTAGGAGCGAAGAAATAATGGAAAATGTGAAAAAAACGGGGAAAATTATTCATCCTTGAGGGCTTGCGTTGCGTGCCACGCGGACGAAGTCGGGGGAACAGCTAGTCTAAAATAGATCTCAACGTTTACGAAGTTCAGCAAAGCACTTTGCCAACGTGTTAGGTAAAAACAAGTGAAGGAATTTTATCTAACACTGTAATTTTCAGGTTAAATATCCTTTTTATTTATCTATTTTTCCGTTTTTCCATTGTTTTATCCCCACTCTCTGTATTTCTCTTGGTACCTCTATTCTTTCTACTCTAACTGAAATGAAATGAAATGAAATATCTTGAAATGAAATATCTTTATTTTGTATAGGCCTACGGGGGCACTTACAAATTGTCAGTTACATTTTTTTTTCTTACACTACCACCGGATCGGAATACGACCTCAACTGAGAAGATCCGGCAAGAAACTCAGCGGGTTTGTCTTTTTTCTTAATTATATCCATTTTTTTTATATAATTACAATCATGTTTTTTTTACATGGTAATGAAAGTTAGCTCCAGTATCTTGCCTTAAAGTTCAGTAAAAGAGAAACCTATTTGGCAAGATACGCTACACTTTGACTGCTTTGTATGTCGTTATTGGATGCTGATACAAATATATAAATATACAATGTCCGTATGTTAACCATTTGTACACCCCTACCCATTTCTTTCACAAAATTTGTTTCTTCTACAAATCTTAGGTTGTCTGGAAGAGATCGCTATTTTAGTGATAAGGTACTTAATATGTTCATGTTGTTTTTATTTTTGTTATTTATTTTGGTGTGCAATAAAGTTGTTTTGTATTGTATTATTCTTTACTACCATATTATGTGATTTTGAGATGTTAAAAAACGTCAATAAAAAACTAACTTGCGACATAAATAAATAACTTAAACCAGTTAACATTTCAAGCTGTGAAGAAACAAACTGCATAAGGATAAAATTAATCCACCATTTACAATTACAGCAAGAACAGTTAGAACAAAATGAGCGTTGCAGCGTAGTTATGCTCGCACTCGGATCAGGCACTAAGCTAAAAGGATTTACCTAATTCGACGTGACGGGCCTGACGGGAACTAAAAAACGAAGTGGCAGCAACGACATCGTTAAATCCCTCCACCCGATAAAGATCTGTGACACCTTTACTTAAATAAAAAAGTCGGCCGACACCTGGGCTACTGTATTCAAATTAATTTTTTCTCGAAACCCTGCGGTTTTGGGAAACCACCCTCGTATTAAGCTCATTTCGATAGTTTTTGTCGTTTGTCGCGGGGTGAATGACATCGTTATAGTCGCGACTGGACGCTTTTGATAATATCAAGGACGTACTAGATTTTTTGTCTACACGGAAAAACGTGCAATTGTTCTCTGAATAAAAAATGTTGATCCTGGTACGTATTTTAAAAGCGACAAGCAAGGAAACGGCAAAATCCATCAGACGGAAAGCGGTCACAATAAATCGAGGTCATGCTCCTACCAAAGAATTATTACGTATTCTTTGAAATATGACATACATCGCGATGCGCGATGTGCAGCTTACTTCATTAATCTCTAATTTTTATAATTACGTTTAAATTACATTACGCTGAAAAGAATAGAAAAAGATATAAACAAAGGACAGTCTAAAAGTGTTAGGTTTGACAAAACATTAGTCACAAAGAAGTATTAGTCTCAATTCGATCAGAATGGGAGTTCCGACCTGACCTACACAGGGAGCACGGATCCTAAGAAAATGTAGAATATCTACAGAAAGTGTACTGTGCATTAAAAATAACTTAAATATTTAAAAATATGTAGGTCCTTTCAAGCAAATTTGACCTGAAACAATCAAGATATTCAGTGGTGTGAAAAATACTGTCCACTTTAATCAAACAATCCAAAAACGTCCGAAGTCACTACAAACTGCTGTCTCTATTTTGTATTTTAACACACTGTATTAAAGTAAGAATTTTAATATAGTATTGTTGAATAGATCCGTCGCGCCCATCCCATTATTGTTACGGGTTCGATCTCGGTAGCAGCATTGTATTCAAATCGTCAGAATTTAAATACAAAACCGCGATTATGTGACGAAGTCCATACAAGCTGACGCATCCGCTCGTAAGATTGGCATCTTTCTTGGTACACGCACTGTACAGAAAACGCGGCGTTTATACGCTCGACATTTTATAATACTCAAGTTCAAAAAGATCTACATTCCCAGTTATTAACGTTTATGTATTTTTTTATCCGATTGAAGTAACAAACGAGCATGCAGTCCACCTGATCGTAAGTCGTCACTGCTGCCCATGGACATCTGTAAGCAAGTTCATATAGAACACCTATTTCTAGCGTGAAGCATTTCTTGCGTTTCGATGGAAGGGCGTGTTTGCCGGCACACTTTATATGAGGTAACTATCTCAGTGACCATTTACCATCAAGTGGACTGCATGCTCGTTTGCTTCTTCAATATTAAAAAAAAAACTCACGCCGATTTACCAAAACAAGAGCTGCTCAATCTGAAAATAGGTGTGGTGGTGATAATCTCTGGTCAAAGTTTTTTATAAATTTTCTGTAAATACGTTACTCTAATGTCCGTTCTTATTGAAGTTAATTTATATTCTATACTTATTGGAAAATTGTGTAAGAATAAAATTTCTAATAATGCAGTATTTACTTTTAAATCTAGCATGAAGTGTTTTATGAGTTGAGACTGCAGTGTTTTTACCATTCCATTTCAAATATATCGATCACTATCTAACTCTGGGTCTCGTAAAAGTAGTTGTACGAGTTGCAAAACAAATAAAACGTCAGAAATAGTACATGAATATTATCATGTAAGATTATTGTATTAATTAGAATCATGTCCAAACATTTTTTAATTTACTTAATGCTTGATATAGTAAAGTCGATAACTACCTAAATTATAAATGTGAAAGTGTGTTTGTTTGTTTATCTTTCACGTCGCCGCATAGCTATTATATGATATGGTTTTTATGCTGGAAGATAGGAGGGCGGAGAGTGATGTAGGCTACTTTTTACCGCACTCATTCCCATGAGAATATCTGTTTTGTTAGTTGATACATATTTAGTAGTTCCAGACTTTATTAATAGATGGCGTTAGTAAAATTCACTTGCAAGTTATGAATCACGCTATCAAATGCTAATGTTAATTCCCCTTGACCGTGCAGGTGAAGCCGCGGGTAAGAGCTAGTAAAATATATAGACAAAACTGAGCTCTTCTCTAACTACCACCATTACTACCACCACCATCATCATCACCACCACCAACGAACGTGTCACGCAACGTTTGCAACGCCGCGTTTTACCTCAAAAGTGCGTGCACTATAATACCAACCCTTCGCTTGAGAACCTACCTAATCTGGACAGTGGATTCTGGTACTAATGTCACACGATGTATTGTTCGTGCTTCCGGTTCAACTCTTTAGCAGATGATCTGATCTGATAACGCCGCATTTGCATCTTGGTGGCTCATTCATGGATTTGGATGCACAATGACACAATAAAGCCCACTCTGTTTTTACGCGTCTACGCTTTTTTGGTGACATGCTTAGAGTATCTACTATCCTGATATAGATACATTCGAAAATATTTATTTATCTCTGTAATATTTTCTTTACAATATAAACCATGGTAGAAAACACCATTTAAACATAAACATATGTGTAGTGATTAGTTAACTGCTTTAGAAATAGGGTAATGTTTTTCGAGCCTATGTATATGTATACTCAGATAAGTAATTTCATATCTTTTGCACGCGGACACAAAAGTAAATATTAAATTATTTCATTCACTTACATACTTCCGTCCGTTTTTGTTGGTCAAAAATATTACTCATTTTCATTTAAAAAAATCTACTTTGCAATGGAACGTGTCCCACAATTATCTCATTGTGATCGTACATGATTCCAATTAAAAGTAGTTAAAGTTAGAATAAAGGAAGATTTAAGGTAAAAAAATACTCTATCAAAGAACGAAACATTCATGAAAATTGTGGTTTAATAACCTCCTTAACCACCAATTCGCACTTGGCCAGCGCGCTGGACTATTGCCTAAACTCTCTCATTCTGGGAGAAGACCCTTGCCCAGCAGTGGGCCAATAATGGGTTGATGCGATGCGATGCGATGCGGAACCTCCTTAAGAGATTCATTAACTCAACAAATAATTTAAGAAATACAAAGCCGAGTCACAAGAGTATTTAATAATTAGAGATGCGCCGAATACTGGTTTCACCGAATACCGATTATTATTCGGATTAACTTTTACCGAACTGGATATTCGGCCGAATTATTCGTTTTAACATTTCTTATTGAGAAACAACTGCGAAAGTGTGTTCATAGACAAATTAATGATTATTTGAGGTTTTAAAATGAATGTTGGTGTAAGAGTTTAGAAAGAATTAAAAAATTCATTGAAATTTCAAAAACGTTGATTTGAAGATTAATTGTTTTATATTATTGGTTCTATTCAACACACTATATTTGACTAATAATATAGGTTTTACGTAAAAAGGTTTTTCTTTTTGTGCTATACCATGACGTATAGCCAACAAAATAGGAAAAACTTGAACCGAATATATTCGACACCAAAACAAATAATTAGTCCGAATACAAATAGTGAAAAAGATGCCGAATATGCCGATTACCGAATAACAACCGAACATTCGGCGCATCTCTCGTATTAATTGTATAAAAAATTAAACACTCATACTTATCCAAGGTATTCCAATTTAGTCCTTATGGGAGCGCAGCGGTGGCAATATCAGGTAAGTCGTTAAAATTGTAATGAAGTTAATTATTTATAGATGTTCGTGGAAAATGGCCCCTTGACATCATTTTTAATAAGCTACGAATAGCTAAAGAACAATGTAGTCAACCTGATAGTGAGTGGTCACTGTCGCCCATAGACATCTATAAGCAACTTCATGCAGTAGCATGGATTCTATCTGAAGTCAATCACAGATGCGTTTCTGCTGCCGAGGACTAAAATGTTCGTCTCCTAGAAAAGCGAGCTGCCAACCACAGCCGTCCCCTGAAACGCAAAAACTGCACCACGCTAGAAATAACTTTAAAACCTTTATGTTCCAAGAAACAAGTTCTTATGTTCTAAGAAACAAGTACAACCATTTATGTTTTAAGAAACAAGTTCTTAAATTTACGATTTAATTTGATTTAATTGACGAATTCTTATTTGACGACCTGCGTGGCAGAGCGGCTACCATATCGATTTGACGCGCAATGGGTCCCGGGTTGGATTCCCGTCCAGACAGGTATCTGAATAATGAGTTTGGGTTCATGTTCTGGGTCTGGGTGTTTGTGTATTCATCTTGTGTGTGTCAATGGTACCCACGACAGAGAATAAAATCCTAGTGTGGAGCTATGAGTGTAGAAAACGTGTTTTAAATTGATTCTGCATCATGTGGACTGCATGCTACATTTCTACTTTTTTAGAGTTTGTTTGTTTGTTTGTTTGTTTGTTTATTTGTTTGTTTGTTTGTTTGTTTGTTTGTTTGTTTGTTTGTTTGTTTGTTTGTTTGTTTGAACGCGCTAATCTCAGGAACTACTCGTTGGAATAGAAAAATTATTTTTATTTTGAATAAACCATTCATCGCGGAAGGCTTTAGGCTATATAACATCACGCTGCAACTATTAGGAGCGAAGAAATCATGGAAAATGTGAAAAAAACAAGGAAAATTATTCATTCTTGAGGGCTTTCGTTGCGTGCGCTGCGAAAACGGTTCAAGATGCCAAAAATATATGTATGAAAGAAATATTCCTCTTGAATGACTATGTCTATGTCTATGTATATGACATGTATTTTTTAAGCGCGGGCGAAGCTGCGGGTTTCAGGTTTATATTATAAACGTTTAAAAATAGTTATGACCATTTTTATTTTATTAAATTAAAGTGATCGGTAATAAAAAGGATAAGCGTGAGAAAAAGTTTAAAGAATGATTCGACGTGTGCTATATCACACGTTTTATAGAGTAAGGATTTCTATAATAAATCCACTAAGAGCTCAATACATACCAATAAATGTTTTAAATCGTTGGTGTCAGGTAATGTGAGGTGTGTCAAAGATTATAAATTTGTGTAGTAAAGCAGAAGTCTACAAATGTAACTTATGTAAGAGAGAAGTTGAAATATTCACTTGATAGTAAGTGGCCACTCTCGCTCATGGACATCTGTAGTCCAGTAGATTATTTCCAGACAAGATTAGTCTTACCTGATGTTGGCCACAGGTGCGTTCTACCGCTGAGGAGTAAGTTAGAAGGTCTTGGATATCTATTTCTTCATTGGTCTTACTTTTTTTTTCGGTATATGTCTATTTGAAAAAAATAGTCCTTTGTACTATACTTATAAAATATTTTATTAATTAATTCTATGAGTACAAAACTTACAAAATAAATAAAATTGATTTAATAATACAGTAAACTTTGTTAATGAGCTGCTGCTTTGGTAATATGCTGAAATAGCAAACAAGCATACAGTATACGTGATAGTGAGTGGTAACTGCTGCACATGGCCAACTTCAAGCAAATTTATACTGGGTAGTTAGTACAATGGTACTATCTGAAGTCAATCACAGAGACGGGCTCCCGAGGACTAAGTCGCCTGATAAGAAAGTGAGCCAGCAACCACACCCTTAACTGAAACTCAAGAACTGCTTTATGCAAGCAATAGGTGTGGCGTACCGTATTTGTTCTACCACCTGACAATATCCATACTAATATTATAAATGTGAAAGTGTGTTTGTTTGTTCTTCTTTCATCCTGCCACATAGCTATTATATGATATAGTTTATATGCTGGGAGATAGGAGGGCGGAGAGTGACGTAGGCTACTTTTTACCGCGCTCTCTTATTCCCATGAGAATATCGATGTTTTGTAGGTCGATACATATATAATAGTTCCAGACGTTGTTAATAGATGGCGTTAGTAAAATTCATTTGCAAGTTCTGAATCACGCTATCAAATGCAAATGTTAATTCCCTTTGACCGTGCGGGCGAAACCGCGGGTAAGAGCTAGTACTTAAATAAAGTTAAAACCTAGAAACTAAATGTAATATAAGTACACTATTTTATTGTCTACCGGATATCTATAATTGAATAATACAGTTGACTAACACATATAATCGATTCTGGGCACATTACATGTTCTTTGCCACTCGTGTGTCACTCGGATTAAGCGCGCGCGCAGGTAGTCCGAATGAATTGTCACTGTCTGCCTCTGACAGCCCGATCAGGGCTGCCCATTGATGTTAATTTCGTCCCTGTTTTATTACTTTTGCCTGTAATGTTATGACATTACAGGTAATGGTATGCCATTTACCTGTAATACTCCCTAATAAATAAATTGGTTTGATTTTATTCATAAATCGGCATTTAAGTTCTTATAAGTTCTACAAAGTATGGCATGGATAAATATTAATTCTTGATTTTAAGAATTAAACGTGCAAAATCCTCAAAGCAAAAAGTTGTATCTCAAAAAAATGCAATTTTACACCAGAACCAAAAAACTAGTTAAGTGACACGTAACATATTTACACATTTCAATTAGATGATATACTAAATAGAGTCTTATTTAGTAAATATCGAATTTTAAGCTAAAATTTTCATATTTTACTGTTACTGTGATTGAAATACTGTATATAAGGATTAAATGTATAAAATTCGAAAGGCAATCCTGTTGTATCTCAAAAAATGCATTTTTTGCACCAGAACCAAAGAAAGTATCTAAGTGACACGTAGGTAATATATTATACAAATTTTAAATAACATAGCGTCTTATTTGTATATATCGAATTGTATACTAAAATTATCTACTTTTATATTTTACTATTACCTACCGCAGTTCAAATATTGTATATAACTTAAATTCCTTTCCAGATATCACTAGCTTGCTTTCCCACGTTGGTTATGTACCTATTTTACTTAACACGTTTTACATCCGCGTTTATAAGTCACTTTATGCAATCCTTTTCTGCTTAGCACCGCCATAGTTATTAGGCCTTGAGAACCTGAGCCACGCCGAATAAATAGCTCCTAGATCCTGCATCAATCCAGGTAACTTTTTAATTGTTGTTTATCTAAGTCCATTACTACTAAGCTTTCAAAAATAATAATATCTATAAATAAGAACTAAAATTAGGTACAGCAACCCTGACGAGCTAGTCTCATATAATCCTCGTCAGCTTAGCCCCAACACGGGTAGCAACTCGTGAGAATTGCCCCAAGACCCTGCACTATCAAGGTCAGTCTATCTCGTTTTTACCTATTTATGTATAGCAATGCGCGAGGTAGAAGCTGGATTTCTTGATGTTCACTTGTTGCTGGTGAGTGTATTCTTGAACGTTCATTTTTGCTGCAATTATTTCTGGAATATACAAAGGAAGTATGGGCGTACTGTATTTCACTATTTGGTAGGCTAGATTAATGTTTGCAAGGCGTTTTGTTTTAGTCTTTATAAGGCTAAAATCAAAATGATTTTTGACTACTCAGGTTTAAAACATAAGACCTCTAAATAAACAACATTAATATTTTATTATAGCAACTTTAAAGCATTACAGCAGCCCTGACGAGCCAGTCCCATATAATCCTCGTCAGCTTAGCCCCAACACGGGTAGCAGCGCGTGAGAACGCGGCCCGTGACGAATGGCCCCTGGACCCTGCACTAATCAAGGTCATTCCATCCCGTTATTACCTATTTATGTATATAGCAATTCACGTGGTAGGTGGTAAAGGGTAGAGCTCTCGATGTCCTCTTGCGGTGTTCTTGGATGGTAATTTTTGCTTTTTTTAATCATCTAATTGAAGTATCAAACGAGCATGCAGTCTACCAGATGACAATTGGTCACTCCCGTCCATGTACATCTGTAATCAACTTCATATAGAACATGGGTTCTCTCTGAAGTCAATCACAGATGCGTTACCACCTTCGACGACCAACGTGGTCGCCCATGTGGTAGTGTGCCAGCAACCATACACTTCCATCGAAACGCAAGAAAGAAATCTTTAACGATAGAAATAGGTACCCTCGGGTCGAACTACACTCATTCACCTGAGGGCTCAGCCAAGTTGACAATCTACATTCGTTTTCGTCATAGAAATTTAAATCCAATGAATGAAAATTAATATTCAAATCGTTATATCTCGTATCACTGGTATTAAGACAATATTATTTCTGCTATATATAAAAGTGTAGCGCTGCTGTTTTTTTGTGCTCTTTCATGATTTTATTAAGTTTCCTTAAAACATTCATTGTTAACGTGTACTTCCATCATTCCAAAGTACATTGCTAGGTATGGCTGGTAAGGTTTAGAAAGGATTTTTTAAGGCTTTTTTGAAGTTTTTTTTGAATTTTTTTTTAAGGTTCCCCCTCGATATCATAAAAAGGCAGGTATGGCTGGTGACGAAAAGTTAAATGTTTGCTTGCAAGGCAATCTATTACATTTTTTATGAGTCTGCGATTCGTCTGAGAGTGGGCTTTATACAATACAATAGGTATGATGTGTATATGTGCTCATTTCATGTATTTATATACTATGAATATCAGCAAACCATTGTATGTTCATTTTATTTTCTTTAATCTTTGTTTAATATTTTTCGGTGCTAGTCACATTAAATATTTTTGGCATCCTAACTGGATTATATTACTTGTTGTAATCTTGTCTACATTTTCGCTAAAGCCCCATTCAAGGCAAGGAATTAAATATGGTCTCAGACAGACACATTTTTAAGCTACTATATTTATCAATGCAAATGTTTTATTACGAGTTAAATTTACCACAAGTGCACAGAGAACAGACAAAAATCTATTTGTGTCTATATTTGTATGTGTAAATACAAATATATACATATTGGTATATACTCATATTATAAACATAAGTATGGGATAAGCTAGATTAGTGTGAAAATGTATATATATTACTGTGATATGTGTGTATTACTGTGACAAAAGTCCACCAATTCGCAACTTGGCCAGCGCGGTGGACTGTGGCCTACACTCTTTCATTCTGAGAGAATACCCGTGCCCAACAGTGGGTCAATAATGGGTTGATAAGAGGGATAGCAGTGGCCACTTACAATTAAAAGTGCTGTTCGTTTGCGTACTTCAGTATTCAAGAAAACATAAATTTTACGGCACTTGTCCTTGGTAAATTTGAAGATCGTGGAATCCTCGCTAAAATCCCGAGGCCTGAGCATTGCACCTCTGAAATCTCGCCAGACGTGCCTCTGACGGCGGCTGCCAATCACAAGGGCTTTAACCTAATCCCGGTTAGGATTAAGGAAAAAATAAACCGACGGACCCCTTGTGTCCCGCGCAAAGCGTTCACGCTTCACCGCTTACATGTTCAACTTTGACAACATTATTTACACTTAACAAACCAAAAGTTACACCAATTTGCCTCTTATTGGCTTTGTATAAGGATGAATAGTTAATTTGGCAGTTTTGTCATTAACTTTGTAAAGAATAAGTTCGGTATTTGACGCTTGAGGTTTCGCGTAGTAATGTAATTGTTGTATAAAGGCTGGTAGAGTTTTTTATTTGTCTCGCTGATTTGCGGATGACTGACAAATAAGACTACGTTTATGCTGCATTCGCCTTATCCTTATACATCCATACCTACTGTTTTTATGCTTATACAAATAATACTTAGTAACACTGCTTATATTCAAATATTTTATAAGATATTCGTGTCTCATGTGAATGATGAAGATTTTTTTGACAATATTATTAGATGGAGGTAGTCTAGGTATTTATTAGAAGCTTTGATTGATACAAAGCATCTTTTAATATAAGAAAGCAGTTATAACACAAATGAAATTTGGAAAATCCAAGGCAATGAAATCCAAAAATCTGAACCGTTTTAGTTGGAGGTCTCCTCTCTTATCAATCTTTGTTAATTTAATCAACTTATAAACTCGTTCTAATATCTAAAAGTGTTGGAAATGGGTATCTATACTAGACAAGATTATTTTTAATCTTGTTAACGTAATATCTACATCCTGTATCACTCGTAAAGTAACCACAATATTGAATTCACTTTCCTTACAATTTGCGGTTACTTTGAACCAGGAAAATAAAAGAGAACGGCTTAAAATGCAATTATTTCGACAATTGAAAGTAAAAGCTAGGAGCCCATAGAAAGTCCCCTTCAAAAATGTCAACTGTCAAAATTGAAAGGACCACACATACTAGAATTATTCGCAGATCAACTTATCTTCCCTTACCGGGAAAGACCTTTATTCAGTGCGGATAAACAAACAAAGAGGCGTCGAAATCCATACCTGTGTTAAGCCGTGAAAAAAAGCAATCCCGCAAAAGTTGCCAGCGCGAAAAGCAGAAAAGGCGCATCCAAAAACAGATTATGACAAGCCCCTATTTTGTTTGTAAACACAACTACGTAGCTCACAATGGGTCCGTAATGTGACACCTTTGCCCATTGGCTGGTTTATAAGTAGCGTTATTGATACATTTTGCATTATGCCGGCGAAATAGGCAAATTGTTGACGTTTCCAAGTATTGGACATCTGCCTTCCTGTTATTAAATAATTTGATCATCTTTTGTTGGCAACGCTTTAGAATCGGATGTGTGGATGAACGGAGATTTTTATCATGATGCAAAATCCACAATAAGCCGACGCCATTGTCCATCAATTCGCACTCGGCCAACGCGGTGGACTATGGTCTAAACTCTCTCATTCTGAAAGAAGACCCGTGCCCACCAGTGGGACAATAATGGGTTGAAAAGAGAAGCTGATATTGAGATACGTTATATATCAGGTATATACTAGTGATGTAATGAATTCGCATTCACATTCGCGAATTTTCGCATGTTTTCTCAAATTCCTATTAGTGTTCGCAAAAGTTGCGCGAATGTTTTGCTGTTAGACAACCGAAAGGAAAAACTTCGTCAAATGTATATGAAAAGTCGAACAGCAATTCGACGACAAAAAAGGTAGCTAAATCTTCATTCTAGTGCCTCCTACAATATTTGTATATTTTATACTGGGTAATAATATGTTATTTTTTATCTGACTGAAATAGCAAACGAACATGCAGTCCACTTGATGGTAAGTGGCCACTGTCGCCCACGGACATCTGTAATCAAGTTCATACAGAACATGGGTTCCATCTGAAGTCAATCACAGATGCGTTGCTACTTCCGAGGACTAAGATGGTCGATTCATGTGAAAGTGTACCGGCAACCACACCCTTATATCGAAACGAAAGAAATGCTCCACGCAAATTCACTTCGCTTCAATAGTATGTGTATGCGCTTCAATAGCATTATAATACCTTTATATAACTGTTTTGGCGCAAAATCTAAAAGAGTGGTAAATTAAATAAATCAATATAAAAACCAAAAACCAATTAATTATTCCTAAACAGTTGGCTTTTTATAATAATTTGACAATGTTACTTGTTGTTATGGCATTGGAAAATTACTGACATTACGTTGAACATATTTTAATGCTATTGGGTACATAACGCTTTGCAATATCCCACTGATGAACACAACTTGGAAGAGCACACTTTACTCTATATAGTATTGTGGATTGGGCTAGTCACGCATAATGCACACTGTCTAGCGGCGGGCAGTCGTTTTCAGAAGGCGAAAGTTTAAATTTTTGTTTGTATTATTGTTTTTATAATGCTGTATACTAACATTAGATATAAGATTATTTGTAATACTAACACACCTATGGACCTCGTCTGAAATAAAGTTTATATTATTATTATTATTATTATTTCTAAAAAAATATGTACATAAATATGATGATTTCAATTCTTTCAAAAGTTATTTAATATGTTAAATATTAACCTTTCACGAGCAAAGAGCAGAGCAACGATAATTAACGAGAACATTGCCAAATTAATATTTAAAACATATCTGGGCTTCGTCTATCCACGAGCGAATGTTTGATAATGAAATGGATAATTAATTGAAATTTTAATTTGTTTATTTCGCGTGCGAGTACCGTTAATGTGTCAACATCAGTTACTTTCCAATTTGGTACAAGTAATTACATGCTTTTATATTAAAATGTTATTTGTGTTCTGTAGAAATTTGGCATAAATTTGTTTATGAGTAATAAGTAGATACTGGTGAAGAGAGGTACAACGGAGATACATACTTACATATAACGTATTCATTTTAGTCAAGCAGTACACACGCAGTACACCTTTCTTATTTGGTCCTTATTTATAGAAATTGCATCTGCAAAGTTGATTATATATCTAGGGGTAGTAGGAGCAGTAATAGCCTAATGGTTGAAACTTGCGCTCTCGATCGGGAGGTTCGAGGTTCAAACCAAGGCACACACCACTGATTTATGTGCGTATTAGAAATTAATGATCACTGCTTTTCGGTGAAGGAAAACATCGTGAAAACCTACATATCCGAGAGTTCTTAAAAAAAAAGTTAAGTTCTCGGAGTTGTGTGAAGTCCACCAAGTCGCACTTGGCCAGCGCGGTGGACTATGGCCTAAAACTCTCTCATTTGAGAGAAGACCCGTGCCCAGCAATGGGACAGTAATGGATTGTACCCACACCCGCTTTTATTGTATAAACTAGCTGACCCGGCGAACTTCGTTCCGCCTAAAGGTCAAAAATATAAAATTAATAGTGTTCCTCCACTATATTATGCATGTGTTATACATAAATTTTCCTCTCGAATCACTCTGTCTATTAAAAAAACTGCATTAAAATCCGTAGCGTAGTTTTAAAGATCTAAGCATACATAGGGACAGACAGCGCGAAGCGACCTTGTTTTATACTATGTAGTGATAATAATATAACTTTAACTTGTATATTTATATGTACTTTTGATATAGTTGATGAATTTTAATTAAAATTAAAACTAAATTTTACCTTGACATAGTATTAACTATTGTTTTTATTGAGACACACTGGTTGACACACAAAACATTGAACACATTGGTTTGACACGATTTCAAATAAATGGACAGACGGAAGAAATTCAAAAAAATCTTCCATTAATATTTTGCAGACATGCGGATCTATTATTTAAATGTAAGGATGAGGATTGGTAGTAACAGAATAAGAGTTTTAATCCTTAATCTCTTCTACGAAAGTAAGTACAGTTTTATCTTTAATCAGTTACGAGGTAATCTTCGCTATTTAAGACTAGGTAGATTACAGGAAGCTAAGCTTAATTGATGTCTTAGCTTAAAAGGGGCTAGCGCAACAGAAATGCAGGAGTCACTGAATTTAAAAATTTCTGCTATAATTATTTGTGTAGCGGGTGAATTACTTTCTAATACTTTTTTGTAACATTGAAGCAGGAATCGAACATGCAGTCTACCTTATGGTGAGTGGTCACTACCGCCCATGATCCGGTGGTAGTGTAAAAAAAAATATGTAACTGACAATTTGTAAGTGCCTCCGTAGGCCTAAGCAAAATAAAGACATTTCATTTCATTTCGTTTCGTTTTCATTTCATGGATATTGATAAGCAACTTCAAATAGAACATGGGTTCTACCTGAACTCAATCACAGATGCGTCGCTACTTCCGAGGACTAAAATAATTGCTTTATGCAATAGTGTGCTATACTATTAAATAAAAGAGGTGCCATCAGAGGGATAATATCGTTGTCGTCAACCCGTCTCTCAGAATGAGAGAGTCATAAGCCATAGTCCACCGCGCTGGCCAAATGCGACTTGGAGGATTTCATACACCTCAGAGAACTTTCTTTTTTTAAAGATCTCTCGGGAGTGTAGGTATCCTCACAATGTTTTCCTTCACCGAAAAGTAGTCATAATTCATTTTTAATACGCGCATAATTTTAGAAAAACGTAGGGGTTTCAATCTCGGACCTCAAGAGAGCAAATTTCAACCATTAGGCTATCACCGCTCTATATTATTATCAATGATGATGATGATAATATTAGATATTAAATGTGATTTTTATTAATTATTTATTTATCATTTTATCATCGTAAGCAGTAATAGCCTAATAGTTGAAACTTGCGCTCTCGTTCGGGAGGTTCGAGGCTCAGATCCCAGGCACACATCTCTGATTTTTCTAAAATTCTGTACATATTATAAATTAATTATCAAAAATTCGCGCTTGGTCAACGCGGTGGGCTATGGTCTAAAACTATCTTAATATTAGAGAACACCCGTGCCCAGCAGTGGAACAACGAAGACAGGTTGACGACGAATTATTTATCATTTAATAAACACTACAACAATTTCAATAAAATAGAACCAGGATAAACCACAGGAGATTAGTTTGTAGAGCAGTGATTGCCTAATGGTTGAAACTTGCTCTCTCAATCGGGAGGTCTGAGGTTCAAACCCAGGCACATACCACTGGTTTATGTGCGTATTAGAAATTAGCTATCACTGCTTTTCGGTGCAGGGAAAACATCGTGAGGAAACCTACACACTCGAGAGTTCTTTTCTTTACAAAAAAAAAAGTTCTCGGTGGTGTGTGGAGTCCACCAATTCGCACTTAGACAGCGCATTGGACTATGGCCTAAAACTCTCTCATTCTGAGAGAAGACCCGCGCCCAGCAGTGGGACAATAACGGAGTGTACCCGATTAGTTTGTAATACTAATATCAGGCTTACATCGAATAGTTTTTTGACAGACCTCTGCACAACAGAACTACCATGATAACTTTCATGTGTACTAAATTGAGATCGAATTCTTTTTTTCTCGTGTTTCGTTGTGAATGTTATTCTTAAATTTATGTTATGTTTTTAATATGTCTGCCATGTAAAGAAAAAATAGATTTGTCGCTTAGAGCATTGTGAAGCACCTATACTTCGTAAATTATTTATTGACAGTAATCTTTTTTTGTTTTATTTCCATTCCAGTTTTAATAAGTGTCATTAAAGTCAATCCAGGCGTTTTTAATAAAAATAGGTTTCGAAAAAATATGTATGTAGAGCATGTAATATACCTGAAGAACAAAAATTACTGATTGTTATATTTTTTTTGTTTTATTTCCATTCCAGTTTTAATAAGTATCATTAAACTCAATCCAGTTGGTTTTAAGCGATATATAAACGAATAAGCGATAATATACAAACAACTGTTTTGTATATAGTCGAATAGATATCGAATACTTAGTTCACTTCACAATGTTCAAGTACCCGTAACGGTACAAATTCGCCTTAATCTGATCCGGGGCAAAATTGCCCATTCAAGACTTAGGCTAGATTAAAGAGAACGACCTCAAAATCAGCTGATGTAGTGGCGGAGTCATTAGGCAAGTTACTTAGCGGAATATAGTCGGTGGCATGCAAAATTTTGTGTCTGGCCACTCTCGGGGACTAATGATCGTGCAGATAGCACTGCGGCCGCCCTCTCATCCCGGCTTTAGGGTTGCCACGCTCAAATTTGTTCCTATATTTTGGTAAAAGAATGATAAAAACCTTTTATTTATTTAACCGTTTTTTATCATCGGAATGACAACAGTGCTAGGAATAAATCTATTTGAAAACAATTACACAATTTAGCCATCTACTAGACTGTTAATTTGAGCATATATTTTTTCTTATATCTAGTCTTTAATGTTAGGTAAATAAAACTAGAATGATGTTGTTACTTCTTTCTAATCATTTTTATGTTCTATAAAATATGTATTGTAACGGTCTTTTACGTATTCATTTTTTTCCTAATTTCTTTCTGTCATATCTGAAAATTTTATATTTGTGAAATTCCTAAGCCTATATCCAATTGTTCAATAGCTCGGAATTCTTAATGTCAAGTAAGGTTGTTGATTTTTTTATATAATTTTAACGAAACAAGCACACCCTGCTATATGAAGACTATAGTTTCATCTGCTATAATCACGTGTTATTTAGACAAAACTTTTGCATCAGTGTAGTTTGCTATTTTTCCCAACAGACAACCCTACGCTCCGGCGTCTAGTTCTGTAATGAAGCAATTTAAATGCATGAGGAGGGCGCGAGAGGCGCTTGGTGGGGAGATATTTATGTCGAACAAAACGTCGTAAGTACAATTTTTATACAACTAACAACATACTGTGTAGACTTGGATATAAGGATCAAACTTAAATGCTGGGTAGTTTGAGAAAGGATGTTTAGTGTTGGTAAATAAGTAGTAGGTATGGATGATAGTGGTTGCTCGGGGTAAGTACGGTATATCTCTGCAGGTACAGGATTATAGGAGGGTACGAACGTAGGCGAAAATGTTTTCCTAACTTATTCGGCTAGTGAAAGGAAAAGTAGCGAAAGTGGTATCGGGATAGGTATATACGGGAAGATATTTTGGGAAATAATAAAGTAAGAACTTTGTTGCCTCAGGACTACTTACGCACTGCGTCGGGAACGTAAGATACTTTGGGTTGATGAGATTATTGCATGTGGGATTTGATAGTCAAGTGTCAAGTATAGCATTGCTAGCTAGGGAACCGGTTTTTAATTAAATATGTTTTTAACAAAATTGAAGATCCAGTCCTTGATGGTTGATGATCCATGCAGCCCACAAACTCCTGAAATTAAATTCAGGACAAGGTTTTTACCACTTCTACCTAAAACTGAACTTAGATAAATTACCACTCATGGGTGTCTAATGGTCTTATATGTATGAATGTTCTTCGGCATTCACGCCTTAAATGAAATTGAATTGCAATTGCTATTAAAATGCAAGAACTTCAATTCTACCACCTTAAATATGTATATCATATATGTATATAGCAGATTTTTCATAATGTTCTATGAATAAATAATTACCTAAATGTACAATTGGTTCGACAACAAAGTGCAAAATGTGTAAAAGTATCCATAATATCTTTAATAAAAATAAAGTTTATTTGTATTAAGTCACCACTTTATTGGTTACTTGAAAATAAATCTGAATATTAAACAGTAAAATTCGTGTTCTGCAGAATTGCAACTGTGTTCAGTCGACGTAAGTACGCGAGATATAATTGCAAGGATTTATTGCACACTTATTTTAATTACGATTACAACATAATTTAGCAGAGGTTGAAATTCGATCATAAATAAAATCTAAAGAAATTATATTTTTATTTGGCAGGTTTCAAACACTATCCTTGCAGAAACGTTTCTTTACCATTTTTAATGATAACAATAACACTTGTCAATAGCTATGAAAGAAAAATAAATAAAATTTTCGCTATTAAGAAGAGAAGAGTTATTAAAAGTGTTTTCCTCTTTGCGTATATACGATATCTATCTCGTATGATACCTATGTAATTCTATTTCTATGTTTATTCCATTTTTTTAGCATGCACAGCCGTAATCCTCGACGTCGAATCAGATCACTACCACCGTTTTACAATCTGTGTGTGCTTTAAAGGTAGAAGCTGTAGAAGCCTCAGTAATTTAATTTCAGCATTACCACCGCACCTTTTTGCTGAGGACGTTTTACACAAAGTTTTCTTATAAGTCTTAAGAATACAACGCTCCTTTGGCCGACCTTAGGTTGGACTCAAATCTTATCCACATTTTTCGTTACCTACTAGCGATGTGAGCAGTAGGTTGGACCTTGCAGCACCTTGGACCTCCCGTTTGAGAGGGCAAGTAGGCTATCTACTTGCCCTCTCAAACGGGAGGTCCAAGGTTCAAACCCAGGCACGCACCACTGATTTATGTGTGTGTAATAGAAATTAATTATCACTGCTTTTCGGTGAAGGAAACCATCGTGAGGTAACATACACACCCGAGAGTTCTTAAAAAAAAAGTTCTCGGAAGTGTGTGAAGTCCACCAATTCACACATTTCCAGCACGGTGGACTATGGCCTAAAACTCTCCCGTTCCGAAAGAAGACCCGTGCCCAGTAGTGGGACAATAATGGGTTGACGATACGATACGATACTAGTGATGTAACGACTGTTATTATTTGCCATTCACGATTGCGAATGCGAATATTCCTTACCGAATGCGATTTTTTAAGTTCTCGGTACAGGCAATGGAGTAGCGTGGGGGATTCAAGGGGGGCGGTCCGCCCCGGGCGGCACTTTTTGGGGGGCGGCAAAATAGTTTCGACGACCTTTTTTTGGTCGTCAATTTGCAGAGAGATAGGTGAAAAGAGTAAGTAGGGATCGCAACCGTTTTTTTTCGCCGACAAAAAAATCTAAGTTCATGGGCGGTAAATTCTACTTCCGCACTGGGCGGCATAAAGCCACGTTACGCCACTGGGTACAGGGTGACGGAGGAGATGGCGACCTTTTTTCAGAGTTTGAATTAAATTGGTATAGTTTTGGCGACTTTTTTCTAAAGCACTGCATTCAATATTCGCACAATTCTTGCGAATGCGAATGAAAATGCGGTAAATCCGAAAACATGCGAATATTCGTGTTAGATTTAGATAATTAAAAAGAACTATTTATATTTAAGCGGTATTTTTATTACAATGTCGTAACCTCGATTTGGGTAACTTTGAACATTTTTTACAATATTTGTGATATTATAATCTGTTTTATATTTATTGCACCTTGTTTTTATTAAATGAATAGTGTCCTTTTTAGCTGGTTTATTAATCTAACACAATAAATTTACGGAGAAAACAATTAAACTATCCACAATTACCCCTAAAACTCAAATTCAAAGTTATCCTTAGTTTTGGGTAACTTTGAATATAATTTTTTGAGGATATAAAATCCGTCATTAATCGAAAACTTTAAGGTCTGAGTAAAATTAATTAACATATTTTTGTTAATTAAAACCAAATCTATAAAAAATACATTTATTTTGATATATAAATACAATAGACAACTTGGTCTTGCCATATGAATCAAGGTCGATCAATTTGGTGGTAAAATAAGATACTAGTTTTTTTTTGATTATTTATTCCATCCATCCATAGGATGGACGGAACATCGGGTACCTTTGGAAGGTTTCCCCCTCGAAAACAAAAAAAAAAAAGGATGGACGGAACATGGACATAACATAGGCCTCCTCTAAATGGCGCCACTCCAACCGGTCCTGTGTCCTCTGAATCCAACGGTTTCCCGCTGTCTTCTTCAGGTCACCGGTCCATCTGGTAGGGGGGCGACCAGTACTCCTTTTGCCTAAACATAGTCGCCACTCGAGGACCTTTCTTCCCCATCGGTTATCGGTCCTACGAGCGATGTGGCGGCCCATTGCCACTTCAGCCTGCTAATTTTGAGAGCTATGTCGGTAAGCTTCGTTCGTCTACGGATTTCATCGTTGCGAATCATGTCTTGTAGCGAAATTCCGAGCATAGCCCTCTCCATAGCACGCTGAGCGACCCTGAGCCTCCGAAAAAAATATTTTTTTAAGATACAGGTAACTTTGAACCGTTCAAAGTTACCCATATAACATCCAATTTCGACGTCGTCAAAAATTTAACAGTTTTACGCAATATTCAGCATGGGATACGGATAGTACAGTTTCAAAATAATAATATACAATATACATTTTAAAGATAAACACCAAAACACACCTGTTTACGGTAAGTTTTATATTACAATTGCTATTTCAAAATGAAGCATCAAACACTTGCAACAACTTCACTACGGAAAAAGCGGATTTTTTTAAAATTATGACATTGACAGGTACCTTTATTTACTTTCATTGCTATTACAACATTTTGGCAAACCATTTTACGCAGGTACGATATTGAAACAACAAAAAATTTCCATGTAATAAATTAATATATTTTTCAAAGTTACACCGCTGTTCAATGTTACCCAAATTGAATGTATATAAACAACGACTAAACAAAATATAGAGTAGAGCGAGAAGTAACAATAATAAATAAATATTCTCTATGGCACAAGTATGGCCAGCATTTTTACATGTTTAATTATTACATTGTATTTTAATAATTCGTGAATCCGAACGCGACTATTAGTTACATCACTTTTGCCTACTTAAGTTTAGAAAAACATAGTTTTTAGTGTGTGAGTGTATACGCATGAACACGTAGTAGGTACGTTAGTGTGTGACATCAAAACGGACGAGTTTATTTAACATCATGCAATGTTATGAAGACAACATCATCCGAACGTCTAGAGGGGAGAAAATAGTGAGCCATCAAGACAATAAACAACCTTCCGACCCATTTAATGGGAAAGGGTAAGGCGAGCCTATAGGTAGGTAGGTACCTATAGGGCCACGTCAGTCGCATTCGATTAGGGTTGATAAGTGAAGTTCCTTTTTCTATTTCGTGAGCAAAATAAGTTTCGTTACGTTCATAATTTAGTGGTATTTGGAGCACTCCAGAGGCCTGGATTTAAATTCTAGGGTTGTTATTGTCTTTCTATGTTAGAAATCAGGTAAAGGGTAAAGGGTAAATCAGGTAAATAAAGAGGTATTTTATCACTTTTGACAATAAAAAAAATAATCGAAATAAAATCCTAATACTTGTAAACCCTATACTATAATGTTTTTAAAGTCCAAATTTAGTAAGTTATAGAGTTATATTTAATGGTTTGACCGGGGAGGTACCACCACCACCTATTTCTAGCGTGAAGCAGTTCATGCGTTACGGTGGAAGGGTGTGGTAGCCGGCTCACTTTTATATGAAGTCATCGAGAGTGGCTACTCACCTGTGGTTGTATTCAGATTAAACCCTTGTCGTCGACCCTTTAATGTTCCACTGCTGGGCACGGGTCTTCTCTCAGAATGAGGGTTTAGGCCATAGTCCACCGCGCTGGCCAAGTGCAAATTGGTGGACAGCTCTATATGAAGTTACTTGCAGATGTTCATGGGTGACAGTGACCACTTACCATCAGGTGGACTGCATGCTCGTTTGCTACTTCAATATTATAAAAAACATTATCAAATTATGAAATTTTGACACCCACAAGGTAGTTTTTTTTAATATTTTACACCCCCAAGATGCTTAAATGAAAATTATGTGTTTGTTAATATTCCCAGGCAAGGCAACAACTAAAGTATGAATAAACCCCGTTCGATATTTTAACCACTTCAATTAAAAAAACTCGTCGTCGTCGTCAACCCATTACTGTCCCACTGCTGGGCACGGGTCTTCTCTCGGAATGAGAGAGCTTAGGCCATAGTCCACCGCGCTGGCCGAGTGCGAATTGGTGGACTTCACACACCTCCGAGAACTTTTTTTTTTTTAGAACTCTCGGGTGTGTAAGTTTCCTCACGATGTTTTCCTTCACCGAAAAGCAGTGATAATTAAAGTATAATACGCACATAAATCAGTGGTGCGTGCCTGGGTTTGAACCTTGGACCTCCCGATCGAGAGGGCAAGTTTTAACCACTGCTCCGAACTTGAATGAAGAAAACTCGAATGGGACATTATGGTAGTACAATATGCAATCCCTCGTAGCACTGCTGCCAATGACATGCGCTGCTCGCATTCACCTGAACAAGGGCGGATTATTCACAGCGATTGAGACTTTATTTTTAAATACTTGTTCTGATGGACTGACTCATTCATTATTGCAGAGTTCTAAGCTATAAACATGTTGTTTTGACAGTAGGGTCATTAATACAGTTGAATCTCTCAAAAGAAGGATTTTTGATTTTACAAAGGACGCCTACAAAGGACTGAAGTTTGTTAAAAACGCAGCCAATTTTAAAGCTAACGCTCATAAGTAGTTATTTGATTTTTTAGTTAAAATTATAACAGACTTAATGAAACAATCTGTCATATCTTTTCGTATTTATAAAAATACACCCCAGTAGATGTTTTAAATTTGATTTACTTCAAATCTCTCGACTGGGATATTATTCTGGTACAACATCCCTTCCCTTGTACCGTTGTGCAGCTGACATAACTTGTTCATTCTGTATAATTATATATAGAAGAGATAAAAATATACCTACATTGTTTTTGGCATTGATGAATCATTGTACAACCTAATTCACTGATGCTAGAATGATGAGATTCGGACAAAAGGTCTATTTTGTTGTGGACACACTACAAATAATTGTTTTTTAGTATAGCGTTCACAAGGATAATAAAGGAGGTTACATTTTTCTGACATTTCGCGTACAAAGTCGCGGACCACAGCTAATAGTATAAACAAACATTGGATGTTTTAACCATTTCATTTACCTACTGTAAAAGCTCTCGACTGCAATTATTCTAGAATGGGACATTATTCTGGTACAATATTCCATCCCTTGTACCGCCGTGCAGCTGATATGCGGTGTTCATTATGTTCAATTATATTTCAAAGAGATAAAAATATAACTATATAATTTTTGTCGTTGACGAATCGTTGTGGAACCTAATTTACTGATGCTAGAATGATGAGATTTGGACAAAAGGTGTATTTTGTTGTAGTGACACCTACAAATAATTGTTTTTTAGTATCGCGTTCACAAAGATGATAAATTGAGGTTAAATGTTTCTTACATTTCTCGTACTAAGTCGCGGACAAGAGCTAATAATATAAACAAACGTTGGATGTTTTAACCATTTCATTTACTATAAAAGCTCTCGACTGCGATTATTCTAGAATGGGACATTATTCTGGTACAATATTCCATCCCTTGTATCGCTGTGCAGCTGACATGCGGTGTTCATTATGTTTAATTATATATCAAAGAGATAAAAATACAACTATATAATTTTTGTCGTTGACGAATCATTGTGGAACCTAATTTACTGATGCTAGAATGATGACGTTTGGACAAAAGGTCTATTTTGTTGTAGTGACACCTACAAATAATTGATTTTTAGTATAGCTATCACAAGGATAATAAAGGAGGTTTAAATGTTTCTGACATTTTGCATACAAAGTCGCGGACCATAATAGTATAAACAAACGTTGGATGTTTGAACCATGTTATTTACTGTAAAAGCTCTCGACTGCGATTATTCTAGAATGGGACATTATTCTGGTACAATATTCCATCCCTTGTAGCCGTGCAGCTGACAGGCGTTGTTCCATTCACCTGAACGAGCCACTGTTCACGATTAATCGATTTCCGTATTCAAAGAGTTCCAACAAATTATAAGTCAATCACTAGCGAATTGAACGGATTGGAGTGTTTTTGTTTGCAATGTTATGTTTGTATTTGATGTTTTAAACGGTATGTGTTATGATAAATGGCTTTTATTATTATTTGTGTAGAATATTATATAATATAGGTTCCTGGGTATAAAATGAAAAACATGAGTCTTGATTCACAAATGCACTAATTTATGCGGGTTAGCTTTTTCTGAATAAGTTAAAAAGAACGAGATTTAGAATGAAAATTATAACCAAAACCTTTTTAGGGAGTCGTACGTAAAATTTAATATTATTTGCAGGTGGTAGAACCACCGCCACACTTATTTCTAGCGTGAAGCAGTTATTGCGTTTCGATGGGAAGGCGTGGTTGCCGGCACACTTTTATATGAGGCGACCATCATAGTCCTCGGGAGTAGCAACGCATCTCTTTGACTCTTTGTTTTTGACTTCAAATAGAACCCATGTTCTGTATGAAGTTGCTTACAGATGTCCATGGGCGGCAGTGACCATACCATCACGTGGACTACATGCTCGTTTGCTACTTCAGTCAGATAAATAAAAAAAATAGAATTGATATGACTCGCCCGGGGAAGTATACAATACCACATCTATTGCCAGCGTGGCTGCTTCACGCTTCTGATCTTTTGGTTGAACAGTAGCCACCGGGTAACATGTTGAGGCTTTCATCTGCTTCAGGAGTGCAACGTACATTTGATCAGTTTTACGTGTAATCCCTGTTCTACATGGAAAAGTTTAAAATTGTTTATTGGTGGCAGTGACCCCTTAAAATCAAATGTACTGCACTTTACTAGTGATAAAAAACAGTAGAATTCGACCGATAAAATTGAACTCAATGCACGCAGATACACGCAAGTGAGTTCTACGCGAAAGCGCGTTAAAAATATCCTAATAAGATTAGTCATAGAAAAAAATGCGGATTTTTCGAGCATTTATCTATTATACAGAGGTAAAAATAACTAGATTTGCAGCAAATCAAATCAGTGCAATGGAGTGCAAAAAGAATTGTACGTTGTTGCGGAAGTGCGTTCACACTAATATACATTATAAATAACAATAAAACTATACTATACTACGTAAACGTGGGTAACTTTAAATACCTGCTCACAAACAAAGGTTGTCTGAGGTGAATGATTTCGATAACATCTTACGGTCGTGTCGTTAAAAAAAGATACAAACTCCCAGCAGCATTCTCGCTAATAAATCTCGAGAATCGAGCAGCCGCCCCCTGCTTCAAGTTCCGCCTTCCAGTTGCTGTTTAATAATAACAGTTACTATACCACTTCGACCACATACCACACTATACACAGTTACTATGCCACTTCTATTTTTGTCGTAAAACGGTGCTAAGATGTTTAGGTTCGGAGGTTTTAGTAAGACGCTTTCCGACGTATATGAAAAAATCATTAATAGTAGCAATGTCTGACAACAGGAAGGATTAAAACCTTTTTTTTCGATTATCAAATATTTTCTTAGCTTTAACAACTCAAGTAACAAGTGTGAAATAAATTAAGCCAATAAGAACTTTCAAAGTAACTGTTAATATTTTATTTAAATAATGGTTATTTAGATAATAAAAGGAATAACTTGTGCATGCTTGCCATAGATCAAGTTTTCGGGAACAGGCATCGATCTTCTAATTTAATATCACTAATAAAAGCCAGCCAGACTACATGCTCCTGAATATTACTATGACCTACTGAAACATAAACATAGCTATGACTACGTTGCTGCTATTAGACAGAACGTAGATAAAATCGGTGGACGCTCTAGTATTATTATATGAGGACCGGGTACCCCACATCGTGGGAGCGACGCAAGGTTATGTGGAATTTTTACCGCACTAAAACGCCCTCGGTGGCCGTCCTCAGCGCCCAAAGAGGACTCCGGGATCTCCAAAGAACGCAACCGGAATCCTCTGAGCGCATAGCCCCATCGGGCACCTCCCAGGTGGGCGGCTGGGCCCACCGCTACGTCTAGTCTTTACGATGGTATGCGACCACAGCTTAGTTGGTTAAAAACAGGACCCTGTTACTAAGACTTTGCTGTTCATCTGGTCGTTGGTCATCATGCTGTATCTCAAGAATCGTGGTAGCTAGACAGTTGAACATTTCAATGATTCATTTCTGTTGCCGTAAAAATAGAATAAAAACAAATATTTAACGGAGGGCTCCCATACAACAACCGTGACATATTTCCGTTTTTTTATTAAAATAGGGTTCCCTTTCTTGCGTTTATGTATTCATGTTTGGCGATGACGTTTGGCAATGACGTACGGGTGGACGGCTTTACGTCCACCTGGTAGATAAATGTCTTCAGGCATTAATACAAATTAGTTAAAAATCTGTAAAACACATGATTAATAAAAAATTCAAAAGATTAATTCAAAAATTACCTACCCCAGATACAGAACTAGATTCATAATTCGTTGTGTATTTTTTATTTTTTGGTCCGCTGCGTGTTGGGTGTTTCGGTGATTACGTGCAGCCGCTCTGTCACTGCTACACACGGCTATAATAATATACCGCCCACCAATTCCACCTATTTCAGAGATACGCATCGGTGGCGGCCCGCCTACGGAACAACAAATGAGCTACAACTGCTATGGTGGAACCCGATCTGAGAGGCCTAAAGTACGTGTGAGGCGAGATTTTACTCGAAGATTTTTTGTCGGACTATATAATGAGCGTTTTGTGTGCCTTTTTTATAAGATTGAAGTAGCAAAGGAGCATGCAGTCCATCTGATGATAAGTGGGGACTGCCGCCCATGGACATCTACAAGCAACTTCATATATAACATGGTTCTTTCTATCTGAAGTCAATCACAGATGCGTTGCTACTCCCGAGGACTAAGATTGTTGCCTCAAATAGAAGTGTGCCACACCCTTTAGTCGAAACGTAAGAACTGTTTCACTAGAATTAGGTGTGGCGGTGGTACTTCCCCGGTCGAACTACACTGGTTCTATGCCACCAACATTTTCTGCCTCATTGTAAGTAGCCACTAACGTCAATGGACGTGTGTTATCAAAGAGGTTAGCTGCTCTCTGTTATGTATATGTTGTGATCCTTGAGGACTAATTTGGCACATCTCGTGTAAGTATTCTTCACCACACCCTTCTAACCAAAAAACCCGACGACCCGCGTGGTGGAGCGGTTACCGTACCGATCCCGGGTTAGATTCCCGGACAGACAGGTATCTGATTGATGAGTTTAGATTCCTGTTCTAGGTCTGGGTGTTTGTGTATTCGCCTTGTGTGTGTCCATGGTACCTACAACACAGGAGAAAATCCTACTGTGGGGCTATGAGTGTGTGTGTGTGTATTGTAACCTCAAATCTTTTTAAAGTACGCTTGTATTAAACTATTGTTGAAAAACATGTCTGAGGAAAAAACAACATTGCTTATTATGAAATTTGAGTTGTTTATTTATGAACAAACCTCATTATATTCTCAACAATGAACAAACAAAATTCGTGTTACTTTCAAAAACATAGGTATTATTCGCTCAATCAGCTACGTGTAGTCCTGTCGATAACTTCATTAAAATGAATTTGACAAAAATGTATAAAAATGCAGTTTTACGAAGTTTATTTTGTTTTATTTTGATTAAAGTATATGTAGAAGTGTACGGACAACCGAACTACACTGGTACAATGAATTTATACATGGACAATTGGACCTCATGTGAGGAGTTTCTAGCGAACACAACTTTCGATAAATACAAACTGATTGACGTCGATTGGAAGATATTTTATTTTTGGAACAAAGATGAAGAAAATACCTATCATATGAAATTTACTGTACCGTCTCGTTTGGTAAGTATTCCGCAATGTACTTAAATCGACGGGCCCCTTTTTTTTCGAGGGGGAAACCTTCAAAAGGTACCCGACGCCGTGGGAGCGACGCAGGGTTATGTGGGATTTTTACCGCACTAAAACCCCCCCGGTGGCCGTCCTCGGCGCTGAAAAGGAGGACTCCGGGATCTCGAATCGAGATCAACTGGAATCCTCAGAGCGCGTTGCCCCATCGGGCTGCTCCCAGATGGGCGGCTGGGCCCACCGCTCCGTCTAGTCTTTACGACGGTATGCGACCACACATACCGCCGTCCTTCCCGGGATTGCCTGACCGAACGGTTCGAGCTCCCACTCTAGCCGTCTGCAACCCCGGAAGCCCCTTTTAGTCGCCTCTTACGACAGGCAGGGGATGCCGTAGCCCTATTCTGATCCCGGAACTATAGGGCGTAAATCAACGGGCCCCTAGAACAAAGTCGTATATGAAAAATTACCAATTTACAGTATGGAGCTAAGAAGTTTTGTGGACATACAAACACTGATTACTTACGCCAAGAGAGACGATCTAAGGAAAATCATTGTAAAAGCTATTTAGGGACTTATTAAATGAGTTCCTAAATAGTAATTCGAATCAACTATTACAATCAACAAAGCTTCATACTGTAAATTGGTCATTTTTCATATATGATTTTGTTCTAGCGGCCTGTCATAAATATAATGTCATGTGTGTACTTTTATAGCAGCAGGCAGCATAAAATTTTTTTTATAGGGTTGCAGTAGAAAACGAGTATGCAGTCCACCTGATGGTAAGTGGGCACTGCCGCCGGTGGACATCTGTAAGCAATTTCACATAGAACAAGGGTTCAATCTGAAGTCAATCACAGAAGCCTTCTACTCCTGAGGACTAAGATGGTCCGCAAAAACTGCTTCAAGCTAGAATAGTTCTCTGGTTCGATCTGGAATCAAACTATATGACTAGTATCTAGTAACTAGATTGGAAGGATGTAAGGGAGATATATGTACCTATAGGTACGCAGAGGCGTTTCAACTCAATTTTGAGGAGAAGCAACGCATCTACGGCCAACAAGTCAGTCTTAGAATTCACCTAGGTTAAATATGGTTGTCTATGGGCAACAGTGGCCGCTTACTATCAGGCGAGCTGCATGCTCGTTTGCTGCTTCTATATTATAAAAAAAACCTGCAACACTATTACTAGAAAGTCAGTTTATTAGATAGTTGATACTTTCTTATTATAATCAGTTTTTTCATGACTTCCAAAACAAAATGTTATTTGCTATACACAACTTGTCAAAAACTTGATCAATAAAATAATCATCGAGAAGTGTTGCTCTGATAGAGTAGTGATATCATCTTTAAGACTAATTACAAATATTTATGGTTAATGGATATGGCTTAATAAAAGTCCACTCACGCCTTTACGGGTATTATACGAGAGACTGCATAAACTATATACATATGACTCGTGTATTTCCAGAAACTTCCTTCCTTTGAGGATTCGTTGTTTTGCTCATAGCCTTATTTTTAGTTGACAGATCGCTTTAGGGCAGAACTTGATAAGGAGATAGAGCCTCCAGTGAACTGGACTGCAGCAGAGCTATTCATGGAGACGTCTATTGACTTTAGCGCTCTCTACATAAGTACCGAAACACCGGGCAAGTTTAGGCTTATACCATCGTTGGCATTTGAAGGTACTTTATTAACCGACTTCCCAAAGGAAAGAGGTTATCTATTCGTCACGTATATTTTTTTTTATTATTATTATATATTAATCATGTAACGAATATTCGCATTAGCAAATATTGTGCGAATGTTTTGCGAATATTGGATTGCACTGCTTTGTGAAAAAGGTCGCCAAATCTATACCAACTAATCCCCGTCGCAACGGTCGAAATTTGACCTTAATTCAACTAAAAAACTAAACTTAATATTATCCAAAATAGCACAAATATTTCTCAAATTCAATTTAATTGTACAAAATCTAAGTTAGGTTAAATATAAAAGACGTTTAATTAACTAAACTGCATTTAAAAGCAATAGCGGATATTTTGACAAAGACCTGTAACATTTTTGACGTTTTATGTTTTCATAGTAAGACATTGAATGTTTTATTTCGTTTATTATATATGTGTTTATGTGAACCGTAAGATAGTGAGTGTAATGTGTTTTTACATCAACTATAACCGTGCGTAATTTCATACTCTTCCGTATGCGGCAAGTATCTTAAAAACGGATCACAAGTTTTTGCTTCACTTATTAATATATTAATTTAATTCGAACTCCAAAAATAAATGGCGCCAAAATTTATATCTAACTGAAAAAAAAACAACATTCGCATTCGCATTCGCGAATGTCTAATAACGACATTCGTTTTATCAGTATTATATATATTATAGATAAATATTATTATTGTTAAAGTATATTCATCAGCCCTTACTCTTTCCTTTACTATAAGTCATCACAAATAAGACTTTGACAATTTGTTATGAAAGTAAATAATAATATTATGGATGAAAATAAATGTTTAGTTCACCGCATTGGCCACTTTTTCATTATTTTTATATTTCCTTTAGTACTTCAAAACCATTTTTTTCAATAACAATAGCTCTCATGCTTGTAGGTTTCCTAACAATGTTTTTCTTTGCCCCTATATCCTGTAATAAATATTTTATAATACGGAGTAGGTACCTACTTTGAAAATGTGTGTTCTTTAGATTCGATCCCTGGATCCATTAATAAAGAGTCAGAGTAGGTATATAACATTACCTAAGCTATTACTGCTATAGAAGGCTAGTACGCAATTTAAATGACGTTCTTCTGTTTCAGTGAAATCGACTCCTTTATTAATATTTGGTATAAAATATGTAGAACCAGGATACTTAGGTATCATGAACTGTAAATATCGTTTATGTTATGCATTAGCTCCTGTGCATAGTATGCCTAAACCGGAGGATGTGAGTACAGCATTTATTTATTTTATTGAACGCCAACATAATGCACAAATTATACATTTCACAAAAACAAAACAAAGTACATGAAGGGCTTTTGCCATTACAATTAGGTATAGGCGTCGACTTCGTGGTAGTTGTGGAAACACAATAATTAATTACAATTTGTTTACTTTCGGGAACACTTGAAGCACATTGTAGCATGTCGTTTTACCATTCCTAAAATCTTTACCAAAAATCGATACCTATAAAACAATCATAGGTCTTTACATATCTACAACGTTGGTAAGTACCTATTAAGCTTTATCGACATATTGCAGAAAGATTTTTTCATGTAGTGCGTACATAAAAGTTGTTGGAACTCTTGTAGTTCGACTCCAACGCCACATCCTTTTCTGGTAAATGACAATAGTTTCTTTTAAATATATAACACAATACGAAACAAACTTATTCGAGGGGTTTCCACTTGATGCGATCATGCTTATAGGAACTACACAGATAAGACTTTTATAATTTTGAAGCAGTAAATGAGCATGCAGTCAACCTGATGGTAAGTGGTCTCTGCCGCCCATGGAAATCTGTTTGCAACCTCTAATATCACAAAGGTTCAATCTAAATTTAATCACATATGCGTTGCTGCCCCCGAGGACTAAGATGGTCGCCGCATATAAAAGTGTGCCGGCAACCATATTCTACCACCTTAACGCAAGAACTGCTTCATGCTAGAAATAGGTGAAGCGGAGGCACCTCCCCGGTCAAACTATTGTCATAACACCTTTTCAAAGAGTTGGATTTGGTTGCAGATTTGCGTGGCAGTTTTCATTCACTATAAGCTGTAATGCAGTTTTATTTGTAACTTCTGTAATAATTATAGAGTAGTTCTAAAAAACTTACGTACATTTCGTGTATTTCAGCTGAAATTGGCAGCAGAAAAGATTGGTTTCAAGAGCGATTACGGTCACTCATACTTGGTGAAAGCTGAGCGTCCACCTCCGTTGGCTCCCTTCGACCGTGATGATGCTGATGATGATGAGGAGCTGGATATTGATGAACATGGATTCCAAGGGAATTATGTTGATGGTTTTACTTATGGTGATGGAGACGACGATGATGATTGAATTATAGCGAAATCAATAAATTTGTTTTATGAAATTTCTGATTTTGTCTTGTTACGATGCCTTTTAGATTCCACTAATCGCTTCCCATCACTGAAGAAGGACTAAAGAATTCCTTCTCCAAATTACTTACATATATATGATAAAGACGTAATTTATAAAGTACTTATGTAACCTTTTACTGCAATAAATAAATTGAATTGGATTGAATTGAAATGTATCTTCCATTATTATCTGATAGTAAATGGCTACTGACGTCAATGAATATCTGTACTTAACCCCATACAAGAAAGTCTTAAATGTGGTTGGCCACTGATGCAGAGGCGTCACAGTACATCAATTTCAGGTTTTGAAAAAAACAGAATTCATCCTTGATGTTCAACTAGAATTTATCTTTGATTTTCATTAATAGTCCTCCGGGAAAACAGTGGTCGATTTCTACCTTAGATACATCGTTGTCGACCTAAGGTAGGATTTGACCACAGAGGCAGACCTCCGGTAAATTACCCATAGATGTGTTGCTTTTAAATAATTAAGCCACAACTACGAATATCAGAAATAAGTATATGGGAAAGTAGTGCTTCCGAAATCTAATCTCAACGGATAAAAACCACATTTTGTTCAAATAATGCCTGTAAATTAGCTCACCGATTTACAATCTCGTTGTATGCACCTCGTATGACATCAATATTGTGATTGCTACGCCTGGGAAATATTCCACGAGTGGTAAACTTCACACACTGCCCCTTTAAATACAAGTGAGAACTATCACAGCATTAGTTCAACAATGGAGATCATACCATGCGTTGTTTTCTTAATAAATCTTCTCGTAGTTCAAGGCATTCTAGATATAAAACAAGAAGGCATACAGAAGAATATGGAAATGTGTAAGAAATTAGCAAAAGACCCGTATTTCGAAGTCGATCTGGTTATAGGTAAACCTTGGAGAGTTTATTATACGTGGAACTTGAAAATGGACACGAAATGTATTGATATAACATTTAAAAATGCAACGCCAGCGGTTAGTCGATCTTTAACTGTTTTTATTAAACGTTAATCAAAACTGATTAAAAAAAAATTGAATCGCCTACTTGAAATTTGTTACATCGTTTAAATACGTCGGCTTGTACCTTTATTCGTGAGATTTAATAATAGTAGGCATTGTTAAAGTTGGTTTACTGATAAATAGGGTCTGCCGCTTAAGGACATCGGCTTTTAATCCCGATTAAGATTAAAGTCTTACTTGAGTTCGGCCACAGATGCGTTGCTAGCCCTGAGGACTAAGAACGCCTCACATGAGTCTGTCTCTATTCTGTTTCCTTCCAAACACAATGTAACACTTAACAGAAGTGAATGTAGCTATCGTGCTTCCTGCATGCATTACCTAATTGAGTATACCAGCAGACGAAAATAAAAACATATAAGCTGGTATAAATGGCGTTAATGCGACAGTCTAAAATAGTACTCTTCTATTTAAATAATTTTCTAGATAATACATCGGATCTGGACGGATATGTCCGACTATATGGAGCAGCAGCCGTATTGGGACTCAGCGACATTGCATGCGACGACGGGCGCCGCTCGGCACGAATTGCTCCTCTTTCCCGCTCAGGGCGCGGCGGGAGGTTTCCTTGCTGTGCCTAATGTTGTACGCCTTGGAGGTTAGTTAGTTCTAGATAAAATATCGGATCTGGACGGATATGTCCGACTATATGGAACAGCAGCCGTATTGGGACTCAGCGGCGTTGCATGCGACGACGGGTGCCACCCGGCACGAATTTCTCCTCTTTCCTACTCGGGACGCGGCGGAGGGTTTCCTGGCTGTGCCTAATGTTGTACGCTTGGAGGTAAGTTAGTTCTAGATAATATATCGGATCTGGACGGATATGTCCGACTATATGGAACAGCAGCCGTATTGGGACTCAGCGACATTGCACGCGACGACGGGCGCCGCCCGGCACGAATTGCTCCTCTTTCCTGCTCAGGGCACGGTGACAGGTTTCCTTACTGTGCCTAATGTTGTACGCCTCGGTGACTAGTTAGTTCTAGATAATACATCGGATCTGGACGGATATGGCCGACTATTTGGAGCAGCAGCCGTATTGGGACTCAGCGACGTTGCATGCGACGCCGGGGGCCACCCGGCACGAAATGCTCCTCTTTCCTGCTCAGGGTGCGGCGGGAGGTTTCCTTGCTGTGCCTAATGTTGTACGCCTTGGAGGTTAGTTAGATGGCAGTTGAAAGCGTTTTTTTTATGTTAGATGTATAAATGGGCACACGGTTTGCTACACACGGTTGCTACTCCCGAGGACTATGATGGTCGCCTCATGTGAAAGTGTGCCGGCAACAACACCCTTCTATCGAAACGCAAGAAATGCTTCATGCTAGAAATAGGTGTGTCGGTGATACTTCAACGGTCAAACTACACTTGTTCTACCACCTTTACTCCCTGTGAAGTCGGATTATGGCTAAAAAAATAATAATAGCCTATATTTTCAGATATATCTCCAGCTCGAAATGGTGTACCCCTCCTGATGTTTCAACTGAAGCTGCTTCGCCAGGGAAAATACCTGGTTATGATGGACTGTCACGTCGGTGTGGTCTCCTTGTGCGCAAGATCTAGCCATCCACCCTACAGATCTGAAATCGCAGCAGCCGTCACAGAACTGGACTTAGGTGATGGGTTCCCGGCATGTGTTCAAGACAAAAATAAGGAAGAACAATTCTTTGTGAAATAAAGTCAATTTTATAATGATGCTACCAAATAACTTGCCTTGATGAAATCATTTAATTATGAATAAAGATATACTTTTCGTGACAAAAGTTTATTTTTTACGAAAAATATTGTTTTATCATATTATGTCAGTTGAGTAGTGATGCCCTTTTATTAATTAAACGTATTATTATTGAATAGTAATAATAATAATAATAACTTTTATTCAATGACCAATTTAGCCTTATATATAACTAATTTATTTTATTTATTTATTTCATAAAGTTAACCTACGGTTGTTACATTTTTAGCACGTCGACAGTAAAATTAAAAGTTCTTATACAGTAGACAAAAAATGTACGACCACTTAAAGGCTAACATCACATGCATGTATACATAATCATACGTACAAAAATAAAAAAATCACAAACTACATTAAATAAATTTTAGACAATTTGTGTAATTGAGATTATGTTTTCGAAATTGCCTTCTTAAAGGCATATTGTTAATATCGAAGTCCATGGATACACTACGATTATTATAAATAGTTGAAAACCTACTGATAGGAGAGTTTCAGCCCAATTTAGTTTAATAACACTGTTTTAAAAATAATTAAAGTTACTCTTAAACTGTAGTGCGAATTTAGCAACCACATCCTTGGTCAGGTTGTCTATCAACATAGGTCTCCCCCAGTTTCTTCCATTTCTCTCTATCTCTAGCTGACCTTCTCCATCCTTTTGGTAAATCGTCCTTCCATCTTTTGATTTGGCACCCTCTGCGCCTTTTCCCATTCCTAGGGTATTAATATTGTTTTCGCCTCCTCTTCGCCTTTTCCCACTCCTATTATTGAATATACATACAAAATAATCGTTTTTGTTATTTTGTAAAATTACTCGGAATAAAGATTTGTCGAATAGCGAACAACTTGTGCAATCAAAATATCTCCTTAATATTGATATAAATTAAATAAATCACGTTATTTGTTAAAAACCGATTTTTATATTATCTGTATATTGATACGTGAAGCGAAAAACTTGGTTTCCTTTTTACGAACATTACGCGGACGAAGGAGAATGAAATTTGGCATGGTTATAGTTTATGCAGAGAAGGAGTTCAGGATGATATTTTTTTATTATTCATAAAACATACATAATATACAATCAATCAAAAACACATTACATACCTACACTACCATGCATTTTACACAAACACTAATAAATAATAAAAGAAATAAAATGTTCATTGTTTTGTTGCTACGGGCGCGTTCCAGAAGCTCACAAAGCCCAAAACGCCCAGAACATCGTTCCACTAGACAACCGTGGTCGTTGTTGGCTGCGAAAACGACACTCATGACGTCATGATTTACGCCCGAACTCGAAGCTCACGACGACTCTTCTAATAAGGTGGGTCGAAGTGATCGTTCCACTAGAGATTATGTCAGTAACGCTCACAAGCTAGTGGAACGGGAAAAACTGCGGCCGTGAGCGTGAACTTTGTGAACGTTTAATGGAACGCGCTCTATGAAAACACAAATGTCAAAAATGTCAGTTGTCAAAAATGTAATTGCTTTTAAATGCAGCTTAGACAATTAAACTTCTTTTGCTCTTTATTGGGTGTTTTTAATATATATTTGAAAATAAATAAAAAAAAAACACATTAAAACAATGCAATCATTTAGTTTTTTAATTACCTATAATATAAGGACTATTCATGCTACTTTTGTCAATATCAGGTTTAGTTGTTGAGTTGAATTACCATTAGACGGACTGCATCCTTATCCAAAACGGATCAAGCAATATGTTAAATATCATCTTAAAGGTGGTAGAAAGTATATGGTTCCACCAGGGTGCTACCACCGCCAATCCTTCAGTTCTTATGTGTCACTGAATGGTGTAGTTGCCAGTTCACTTTAATGAGGCGACAATCAATGCTACCTCGAGAGTAGCAACACATCTTCGATTGATTTTAGTCAGTACCCCTGCTCTGCTTGAATTTGCTAGCAGATGTAACGGGCGGCAGTGTCCACTTACTATCAGGTGTATTGCGTCCTCGTTTGCTACTTAAACCGAAAAAAAATCGAGAATCCATGCCTTTTCAATCAGTCCACTGGAGATTACCTTCAATTGTCACAAGCCCTTGTCATTGTACTTACTCTGTAGATCGTCTGTTTCTTTGGATGAAATTGTAGATGATATATTTGTTTATACGGTTGAAGTAGTATGCAGTCCATTGATGGTAACTCTCACTGCCTCCCGTGGACTACTGTAAGCAACTGCATATAGGATAGGTGTTAGACCTGAAGTCAAGAATAGATATTGTTATCACTCCTGAGGACTAATACGTTGGCCCCTAAAGATAGTAAGGTGTAAATATGTAATTGAAATTGATTTAAGATGATTTAGCGCAGTAAAATATAAAAAGTGTAGATAAAAATAAAACCAAAATTAAAGCTCAATACGATTTCAGCCAAAACTCCTAATAATGAATCGATGAAATTATATGAAATTTTGTTTAAAATGGCCAGATCAAGCGAACAATTTGCTTGCAGTAAAATGTTTACAGTGTTTCATTAAATGTTCCGTTTTAAAATGTTTGATACGGGAAAGATAATGATACTTCCTGTAACTAGGTAGAGGTTATAAACCTGCATAGTGGTTTTCACATATATTAATAAGGAAAACTGTTTGAGAATGGTTTGTTTTAAACCATATTAAAAGGCAAGAGGTTCTTCTAATCCCAAAAGACTAATCAAATTTTAAAGCCTAATAGGAGATTGTTAATAGATTTACCTTTTTCTACGAACTTAGTTATATACCCAGTCCCTTGATTTCTCATAACTTTTAAGAGCTTTCAACCTGACCTGAAGAAATTAAGCAGTGGGTAGGCTTTTGCCTAGCCGCAGTTCTCTTTCTTTTCAGATGAGATGTTCGAAGCAGCGCCAAGAAAATTATTTCATTATATCCAGCAGAATCTTCTAAGGTTGATGTAAAATGATACGATAAAAAATGTTTAAGACTCATGCTTTTCATCGAAACCTGTAATGTATAAAGACGGTAGTGTAAGCAAATGTCACATTACGCGGAAACATGCGATTGTTACCGGTGTTGTTAGTTTTTACTTTGATCGAAGCAAAGCGCAGACGACCCGGTGATTTAGAGAAAATATCCGAAGACTTGATTAAAAATTACAAAACCAATGACGTGTATCCTAAAAGTTCTGATGCCGTAGATTTTGGTCATGTTTATAGGGACAAGAATAGAGATCCTAATATACGGTCTGATATGTTTGACCTGGCTATGCAAGAACCTAGAAACGTAGAACATGCTAGACAATTGCTTAGACAGGCTGGTAGTGATATTGTGCCAGCAAAGACATTTGAAGAGCCCTTAGGTTTTGCGAGTCCTCGTGACGCTATGATGTATCTCAATCCAAGTGGCAGAAAGGAAGCGTATGAGTCAGAAAAAATGGCTTATCGACCTGGCAGATTAAGAGACGTAAGTATAATGTATGATTGCTTGTTAAATTAGTTATAAGTATATATATAACATTGAAGTAACAAACGAGCGAGCAGTCCACTTGGTGGTATGTGGTAACAGCCGCAAATGGACAAGTCTAAACAACTCCGTACAGGACAAGATTCCCAGCAGTTCTCGGCAGCAGCAAGGTTCCTAGTTCCTAAAGCAGTGATAACCTAATGGTTGAAATTTGCCCTCTCAATCGGGAGGTCCGAGGTTCAAACCCAGGTACGCACCACTGATTTATATGCGTATTAGAAATTAATTACCGCTGCTTTTCGGTGAAAGAAAAATCGCGAGGAAAACTACAAAACCGAAGGTTCTTCAAAAAAAAGTTCTTGGAGGTGTGTGAAGTCAATTTGCACTTGGGTAGCGCAGTGGCCTAAAGTTCTCCCATTCTGAGAAAAGACCCGTGCCCAGCAATGGGACGATAATGGTTCCTAGCTGAAATCAATCACAGATTTGGATGCTAAACTTGTGGAGTGGTTGCCGGCTCACTTTTATATGAGGCGACCATCTTAGTCCTCAGAAGTAGAAACGCATGATTGATTGTCCACCCGCGTGGTGGAGCGATTACCATACCGGTCTGATACGCAGTCGGTTCTGGTTCCCGGTTTGATTCCCGGCCAGACAGGTATCTGAATGATTAGATTCTTGTTCTGGGTCAGAGTGTTTGTGTATTCGTCTTTGTGTGTGTCCATGGTACCTACGACAAAGGAGAAAATTCTAGTGTAGGGCTATGAGTGTAGAAAGCGTTTGTTTGTTATTACTATTTCATATAGAGAACCTGTTTTGTATGAAGTTGCTTACAGACGATAGCGACTACATACTATTACGTGGACTGCATGCTCTTTTTCTATTTCTTAGTATCACCTAAAATGGTTTGTGTTCAGGAATAAACTATTAATGATCATTAGTACCACCTAAATTTTATGGCAGAATTGTGATACATTTATCTTACATACATACTCATATACTATATATTATACGTATACTTTTCATCCATAGTATGTCCGGAGTACGAGTAATCCAATTGATGAAGAAATGAAAAAGAATCATCCCAGTTCTAGTCCACCTCAAGAAATCCGACGTCCAGAAGAAAGTTTTGTAAACACAAGTGAGAAACGTGGATATTTTTCAAGAGGTAGCTTTGATTTAATATCAGACGAACCTGAATACAAAGGTAACTGGACTACATGCAAGGAATTTGCGAAAGGAGCAGTTTTCCATCCTGATGATATAATAAATATAGAATGGGTGCCGTTTTATATATGGTCCGAAAGAGAGTTTACGATTTCACAAGTTCATACATTTTCATATTTGACAAAAAAGGTAATGTGTTTTTATTCTTCTAAATATTTTTTCTATCTTTTTAAATTGATAGTTATATTTATTATCATTTGTTCGTTTGACTATGGATAAAAGTTTATGATACTTGATGACCCTCGTGGCGATTACCATACCGGTCTGATGCGCAATGGGTCCCGGGTTCGATTCCCGGCCAGCCAGGTATTTGAATGATGAGTTTAGATTCATGTTCTGGGTCTGGGTTTTTGTGTATTCGTTGAGTGTGTCCATAGTACCCACAACACAGGAGAAAATCCTAGTGTGGGGCTATGAGCGTAGAAAGTGTGTTTTTGAAGTGAAACTTCTTTAGGCGCATGAGGGTAAAATTTTTACAGATGAAACGTCACGCTGGTATGCAACGGAAGTGTCGGAAAAGAGAGAGAGAGTGATCGAGACCGATTGAGAGAGAGTAAGACAGGGCGAACGTAGCATGAGCAACTAGCCGTGGAGTGAGAGTAGGGAGCAAGCGAGTGAGAAAGATTGAGAGAAAAAGTGAGACAGAGCGAACGTCGTATCACGCCTTTTTCCCTTCCTCTTAATCTTGGAAATTTAAAGTTTTAGATTTGTATAAATATAAACAAGATTTATAAATTAGTTCGCCAAAGAAGTTTCACTTCTGACATGTGTACTTTGTACGCACGCATGTTTTTTTTAAAGAGTTTCTTTAAAGAATAAACGAGGTTAAGAAATTATGATGCTTCAGGTGAAACGGTACATAATTATTGTGCGCCGTAACAATGGTGTCTTAGTTTTAAGATTTGGTGGAACAGTGGTACAACTACAAACCCGGTAATGATCTTGAGCTTCAATAAGACAGCCATACTGTTTGTGGTCAGTTCCAGATGTTATGGCTTGTATTTTTACAAAATATTTTAAGTACTGTAACGAGCATATACAAGATCTTTGATAGTAGGTAGTTAATAACACTGATAGACATCTGTAGCCGTTTCCATATTTAATATGGCAAGGGGTAGTTGATCATAGATGGACATTCTTGACTACAGCTGAGAGATTCGTCGGCCGCCTAATATGTAAATGTTTCCTCCTTCAATTACGAAATAAACTTTTAAAATATAGTCAAACATCATATAATAATCCTCCTTCTCTATTTTATAGGCTGTTAAACAATACAAGGAAAAATACGATCGATACCTAAGTATGAAAGTCAATTGGGAGGAACCGAAATTACTTATGAGAGAATTAACAGATATATTATTGATTGCGGGTGATAGAAAAGGATTATTTTATGGTATACAAATAATCGACTTGCCAGATAATGTAAAGAGTAAGTAGATTTTATTGTCACTAATTTTGCCGACACAGGCACTATAGGTACTGATCTGCGTAGTAAGTTCTGGGTTCAATTCCTGGTTGGACAGGTATCTGAAAGATACGATTAGATTTGTGTTTTGGGTATGGGTGTTTATGTTTACGTATTTGCGTTCCGGTTGGAGTGGCGTCATTTAGGGGAGACCTATGTTCAGCAGTAAACCTCAATGATGGATTTGCGTTTATGGCACCAGTGATTTAGGAGAAAATCCATGTAGGGCGAAAAACGATGTCACGAATTTGAAAAGCGTCATTTTAATTTTTAATATTATTTGCGTCGGAGAAGTAAAATTAGTAACAATAACAAATGTAACCGGAATCAGAATTTCTTTCAGTTAATCGAATTACAATGTGCCGGTATTATAATAGTTACAGATTAATATTTTTCATATTATAACAGTAGCAAGCGTGCGACTCCTTGTGGTAACTGGCCAGTGTCGTCCATATCTATAATCAGGAATGTCGTGCTATCTAAGCTTATTGTTTTAGAAGAATAATATTTATGCGTGGGGGCAGTGCCTCTGCAACGGACCTACGAAGGGTTCTAATACCTTTTTTTTTTTTTTTTTTTTTTTTTTGTTGACGGGGAGGAAACCTTCAAAAGGTACCCGGAGCCTTGAGGAGAGACTCCGGGTTATGTGGGATTTTTACCCACTAAAACCTCCTCGGTGGCCTTCCTCAGCGCTTGTAGGGGACCCCGGGACCTCTAAAGAAAACGCGCCAGTACCCCCTAGCGCAGCACCCCTCATGGGCTCGTCTCTTAGGGGACATGTAGCTGTCCCCCTGCATCTTCCGGTGTCTACGGCGACATGCAGCCACACATGCCACCGTCCTTCTCGGGGTTGCTGGCTGGGCGGTTCGAGCTCCCTCTCGAGCCGTCCGCAACCCCAGGAGCCCCCTTTTAGTCGCCTCTTACGACAGGCAGGGGATACCGTAGCCGTATTCTACTCCCCGACTACAGGGAGTACGAAGGGTTCTAATACCTATGATCTTCACTAACTTATTGTACGGAGTAGCGGCGCATCTGTGATTGACTTCAGATAGAACCTCATCTTCTGTATGAAGTTGTTTACAGATATCCATGGGTGGCAGTGTCCAACGCACTGAGGGAACTTTCCGGGGTGCCTCGAGGCCCGTAGATCCTGCGTGATGCGGCGGTATCACCGCCACGGCCTAGGATGTCAGATCATTAGTTCACATTTATATAAGGCGCCTGAAATTGACTTTAGATAGAACCCTTATTCTATATGAAGTTTAATAATCATGGACGGCAGTGACCACTTACTATCAGGTGTTCTGCAAAAATAAAAATAAAGATAAAAATAAAGTATACACACATGACTTTGTATTACATCTATTTAACTAATTTGTGTTTTAAAATTCCAGAGCTGAAAATTAAAGTGCCTGTTATCGTCCTGCGTTTAAAAATAGTCGATCCCTACTTAGCATTGATGTACTGTAATGAGAACTACGCTACTATAATGACTGCAGCTGGAAACGAACCTGGATCCGCTGAAGAGAAAACATCAGAAGCAAAGAAGGCATTGAAATTTGATGGCATTGGACATCCAGCACATAGAGATATGAAAGGAGAAAGCATTAGAGCGAAATATAGGCAACCAAGATTATCAACCAATTACTCTGAATTTATCTACGTTTAAATTAATATATGAGTAGATATTAATTAATATGTTTATAAAATATTATATAACATGCACAATACGAGTTACTAATTTGTGTTTCTATGTAATGTGTATTGTATGGGTGTATTATTATTTTTTAAAGGTTTTAGTCTTTAACGAGTTAGTCTAGCTGATACAAGGAGGCAATGTTGCCTTCATTAACTTGGATACAGCTTTATATATTTAATTTTGCAAGTTTTTCTTTTTACATATACTTTATTTTTTGTATCCATATAATTTTAAAATTAATCGTTTAAATTGGTAAACCACTAGATTTACGAAACAAATATTGTATACTAGCTGAACCCCGCAGCTTGGCTCGCGTTATCAAAATCGATGTATCAATTGTCCTGTGAGATAAAAATATTTTCTCACGGTAAAAAGTAGCCTATATGTTAATCCAGACTGAGAGCAGTGATAGCCTAATGGTTGAAACTTGCCCTCTCGATCGGGAGGTCCGAGGTTCAAACCCCAGCACGCACCACTGAGTTTTCTAAAATTATGTGCGTATTAGAAATTAATTATCACTGCTTTTCAGTGAAGGAAAACATCGTGAGGAAACCTACACACCCAAGAGTTCTTTAAAAAAAAAGTTCTCGGAGTTGTGTGAAGTCCACCAATTCGCACTTGGCCAGCGCGGTTGACTACGGCCTTATACTCTCTCATTCTGAGAGAAGAGCCCAGCAGTGGGACAATAATGGGTTGACAACATGATAATCTAGAGTATCAGCCAACTCCGTGCCAAATTTTATGAAAATCGCTCCAGTCGTTTAGACGTAAAGAAATAACAAACATACACACTCACAAACATTCGCCTTTATAATATTAGTAGTAAGTAGTATGATTATAACATTGAGTATGAGAATGCAAAGTATTAACGACAACAACATCCTCGTTATATCAACAGATAGGTATTTTGTCGTTGAATCAAAACAACAAACAAAGAAACAACTATTGTTATCAGCGTTAAACATCCTTTCCAGGGAATATATCACCGAATCTAATGCTAGATTTGTGTAACATTGCAATTGAGACGAGTGGCAGTATCTTTGTAGAGAGCATAGTTAATAGTTAAATACAGCAATTAGCAATTAAGAACAGAGACAGAACAACAGAGACAGAACAAAAGAGACAGAACAGAGAATATCTTTATAGTAAATTACTTGTTTTTGGAGAGTTTAAAATAACTGTTAAAGAAGAAAATGATCTCACGGCTTTTAGCAATTGTGCTTTGCATCAATACTGTTCTAATGTCTCAGACAATTGCAAAGAAAAACACTTACGGTCCAAGTGGTTTAGAAAAATCGATGACGTGTGATCAGTTCAGTGAAAACGCAAGGTTCAACCCCTATTCTATCCTGGATTCAGAATGGATGGTGTTCTATTATTGGGGTCCTCCCCAGAGCATCATATTTTACTGGTTTTATATTCCTGGAGAAGCGGTAGGTTTTGTAAGTTATACTTCTTTAGGTGCGCTATAAAAATGATGAGAATAAGGCGAAAGATATATTAAAAAAAAATTATCTTGTTACGCCAAAGAAGTTTAACTTCTAACGCGTGTATATATGTTATACACGCAATTTTATTTTTACATCGTCATTTTCGCGGCTTTGCTTTGCTTGCTGTAGTCTACAGCGGTATTGAGTAATTTGTGTTAATGATCATATGATAAGGTATATGGTCATAAGGTCAAAAACTATGCGTGTGCCGAATTTCAGAGAAATTTGGTATATCTATAGGTATATAGGTCTATAGGTGGTACAATCAGTGTAGTTCGCCTGGGGAGGTGCCGACGCCAAACCTATTTCCAGCGAGCATTGCATTCTTGAGTTTCGATGGAAGGATGTGGTTGTCGGCACACTCTTATATGAAGCGACCATCATAGTCGTCGGGAGTAGCAACGCATCTGTGATTGACTTCAGATAAAACCCATGTTCTATGTGAACTTGCTCACTGATATCCATGGGCGCAAGCAACCACTAATCATTAGATGGACTGCATGCTCGTTTACTACTTCTATCAGATAAAAAAGATACAATTAATAGTTTTTTCCATGAAAGGGAAAGCACGCAAACTTTCGCGTTTATAATATTAATAAGGTGTGTTGCTCCTTATATATTTTTAAAAGTTGATACTACAAAGTTATTTCCCTTCACTATATAATATATTAACATCATCTTACTGTTGCTTTGGTAATCTCTCAGGTCGTAGAAGAACAGGCCTCTAATCAAATGATAACGATTTTTTTGTCTGATCATTTCCCTAGATTAATGAAGAGAGTGATTTAATGCCTAGTACCTAGAATGTCCTAATTTTGAAAACATTTAGTACATTATTTTTTTTTAAATATAAATTCTTTATTTATATTAAAAAAAAAACAATTTAGTGTCAGATTTGTATTTTTTTTCTTTTACCCGACTGCCTAAGGAAGGTAGTGTTTATCAATACTTTACATCCTTTTTTATTTTGTGCCTCATTATTAAAGGGTTTGTTTCCTGATAAAAGTCTAGGTTGTAGATTTTTTCGTTTAAATTATATGCCTAGATTAAAATTTTAATGTAAGTAAATATTATCTGAAGTCTACGATTCGCCATGCTGTTTTAAATTTCAATTTGATCAATGATTTCGGATCTCATGGAAGCATACAAATATTTATCTATATGTACCTATATATAAAAGCGAAAGGTCACTCACTCACTCACTCATCACGAAATCTCAGAAACTACAAGTGCTAGGAGTTTCAAATTTTGCATGCGGGTGTTTTTAAGGACGTAAGTGCTCACTAAGAAGGGATTTTATGAAATTCAACCCCTAAGGGGGTGAAACGGGTAAAACTTTGTGATACATTGATTTGAACGCGGGCGGAGCCGCGGGTACAGCTAGTTTTTTTATAATTTGATTATTATTTTTATCATAGCGAGTACAATACTTCAAGAACCTTCTAGAAGGCCATGTTAAAGAAGCAATAAACTGGACATCAAAGTATGTTCTAATGAGGGAACGTGACAATACCACTACCTTGCTGGTTGAGAGAAGTAACAGAGGGAAATACGATCTATACGTACCGTATGGAGGTAGTACTAGTTCTATATTATAATTAGATAAGTGTTAGTAATTTGTAGACGAAAAAAGCTTACCGACATAGCTCTCAAAATTAGCAAGCTGAAGGCAATGGGCCGGTCACATCGCTCGTAGGACCGATAACTGTTGGGGAAGGAAGGTCCTCGAGTTACGATAGGGCTGCGGTATGCACTGCCTGTCGTAAGAGGCGACAAAAAGGCGTTTCCAGGGTTGCGGGCGGCTAGACTGCGAGCTCGAACTGTTCTGTCAAGCGACCCCGGGAAGGCGGTATGTGTCGCAAAGACTAGACGGAGTGGTGGGCCCAGCCAACTATCTGGGAGGAGGATGATGCAACGCGCTCAGAGGACTGTGGTTGCGTTCGTTTGGAGATCTTAGAGTCCTCTTTATAGCGCCGAGGACGGCCATCGGAGGGTTTTAGTGCGGCAAAAAAAAACACATAAAACTGCGTCGCGATCACGACGTCGGGTACCTTTTGACGGTTTTCCCCTCGAGAACAAAAAAAAGCAGCAATGCAACTATGATTGACTACAGATAGACCTCGGTTCTGTATGAAGTTGCTATTAGATATCCGTGCGCGGCAGTGACCAACCACCAATTAGAATGCAGGCTTGATTGCTACTTCGACAGTATGAAAAAAATGCATTCTTTTTGGGAAAATGTGGTTCTGTTTGTAGTTCGACCGGTGGTGGGGTACCACCGCTATACGCATTTTTGGCATTTCAGTGGAAAGGGGATGGTGGCGATTGACTTAATTAAGAATCAAACGCATCCCAACTACACCACACCACAAAACCAAACGCGTACATGCAAAATACATAACTTTTCATATATACCTCATTTCATGATATGGATCGTTCAAATGAACAATATGGACCGAATTCATCACAATCACAAAGCAGCACAAGCAACACTGCACGTCGATCAGCTACTTTCATAGCAAAAACACGTTTTTAGATACACGAGTGAACTATAAGGATTTTTTTTTTATCTGACTGATGAAACGAGCATGCAGTCCACCTGATGGTAAGTGGTCACTGCCGCCCATGGACACCTGTAATCTTCATACAGAACATGGATTCTATGTGAAGTCTATCACAGATACGTTGCTTCTCCCGAGGACTATAATGGTCGCCTCATGTGAAAGTGTGCCGGCAACCACAAGAATCTGCATATGCTACGAAGCTTCACAAGTGGCTTTTGTCGTTGTTTGGTGTGGTTCTGGTACGAGTGACTCCACTATTGTCCCACTGCTGAGCACTGATCTTCTCTCAGGATGAAAGAATGTCAGGCCACAGTCCACTGCATCACTAGTCAAGTGTTTTTTTTTTTTTTTTTTAAACTACACTCATAGCCCCACAGTAGGATTTTCTCCTGTGTCGTGGGTGCCATGGAAACACACAAAGACGAATATACCAACACCCAGACCCAGAACAAGAATCTAAACTAATCATTCAGATACCTGGCTGGCCGGGAATCGAACCCGGGACCTACTGCGTGTCAGACTGGTACGGTAACCGCTGCGCCACGCGGGTCGTCTAATATTGGTAATTAATACTTTGATTTCCTGCTCTAATAACCCTGCGACACGCGTCTGTCTCAGTATTGTGCATATATTGAAGTCAAAATTAATATATGTATGAAGTAACATATATTTGAAAGTCATATATTTTTATTTTGATATTTCAGGTCTACAAAAAGGTGATATTGTTGAGCCTGTTGATGTGAGGTTTAAACAGACGGGTGATAATAGATATATCGGTATGATGACATGCCATGTGAGTATAAATTTACCATCTATTATTTATAATATTAAAATACCGATTGGGAAAGCAGGCCACCAGATAGTAAATGGCTACGGCCGTCCATAGGTGTCTACGATAAACCCATTATAGTTCATTTCAGATGTTTATGGTAATGGCCATTTACTTAGAAAAATCAAAACGAAGGTAGAATAGCACCTTTTCAGACGTTTTTTTTGAATACTTTAAGCTAAAAAATGGGCAAGGTGAGAGAAGGCGGTAATAGTAAAAAAAAACGCTTATGGACATTTGCAACAACAGAAATGTAGTCAACGTATCTTGAATGTGAACTCATTTGAATCTTTCTTGTAGTTTACAGTTATTCTGTCTAAAATGTTAAATAATGTTATGCTGTCGATAATACATATAACCGAACCATAAATAATTCTCCTGGGAATTTTAGTTAAGTGTAATCGCATGTCCACCAATTCGTACTTGGCCAACGCGTTGGACTATGGCCTAAAACTCTCTCATTCCGAGAGAAGACCCGTGCCCAGCAGTGGGACAATAATGGGTTGACGATGATGAATCGCATAATCTATCTGTATAATCCTAGTAGTGTTAACTAAGATGTACAGTAATACCTCGACTTACGCTACCTCGACTTACGCGAACTCGGAGTTACGTGGTTTTCAAATCTCCTTAATTCGTCTTATATTGAGTGCCACCTGCATTACACAATCTCTATATTATCCATTACATAGTCCCACACTATTAAATAACAGTGTGGGATAATAACACTATGTACTATGTATGACAGCTACAATTTTTTTTCTGTTACGTATTTCTAATACCTCGACTTACGCGAATTCGACTTACGCGGTTATCTGTAGCGTAAGTTTGGGATATTACTGTATTCAAATTTAGTTTAGTGACTATTGTATATTTCAGGATGACATGGTCTACGTGATGGCTAGACTTAAAGACGTGCCTCCGAAGAACAAGATACAAGACGCAGTAGCTACCATCGGGTACCGTGGTCGCGGCGGCAAGTCCTACCTCTACCAGGGGCATCAGTGGATGCCCATACCCGAAGCAGATGACCGGATGTACTGGAAACCGTCTAAGTTGAAACCTGGGTATTTGTATCATTAAAGGATTTTTTTTGAGATTATAATTTTCGCGTGTCGTCGCTTATTAAAATACGCGCTTGAGCCATATGAATGACTTTACAGGACTGGGATAATAATGGGTTAAAGAAGTCGTAGTAGAAAATTTTAAGGCTCATTTTGATATTATTTTAAATTTTTCATCCATACCAGACAATTTCAATCACCTTACTATTTTTCTACACATTATCTAAAGCGTATCGTCTGCTTAGAACCATTAGTATTCTTTAGTAATCATTACTATCGCAAACTAATTGGGTACTTTAGGTACGTCCAAGAAATAAGTAAAAACCGCATTAACATACATTAAAATGGATATTTTCGTGTTGAAATAGGTTGATTTAACTAATTTGTTCAAATAGGGCCCTATTAGAAGTATAAATATTTAATGCTATTGTTCCAGGGACCGCCTAAGGGCACGTTCTACCATTATTTTACAATTAGGCACTCCATTTTCCTCCTTAAATAATCATACTGTAATTTAAGGATACAATGAGATTGTAAAGAAAAATTGCGGTAAGAAAAACTTAATTAAAAGTGTTTTAAAATTTTAAACAAATTAATTGGCCACTTAACTTGTATGTTAGGCCTCAAAGACAGATCCAGTCGCGGGGGGAGAGGGTATAAAGGCGCTTAAGCTCCTAATTCAAAAAACCTAATAAATAAATATAATTAATCCGAGACCATCAAAGGTACAATATTTTTTGAAGTGAAACTTCTTTAGGCGCATGAGGGTAAAATTTTTACAGATGAAACGTCACTCCGGTATGCAACGGAAGTGTCGGAAAAGAGAGAGAGAGAGTGATCGAGACCGATTGAGAGAGAGTAAGACAGGGCGAACGTAGCATGAGCAACTAGCCGTGGAGTGAGAGTAGGGAGCAAGCGAGTGAGAAAGCTTGAGAGAAAAAGTGAGACAGAGCGAACGTCGTATCACGCCTTTTTCCCTTCCTCTTAATCTTGGAAATTTAAAGTTTTAGATTTGTATAAATATAAACAAGATTTATAAATTAGTTCGCCAAAGAAGTTTCACTTCTGACATGTGTACTTTGTACGCACGCATGTTTTTTTGTATATACAAGGGACTAAGTTCCGCCTATATCGAAAATAATAATTTAAGTCCATCCTAAAATAGGAGGACTCATTTCATCATCGTCTATGTCAACATCGGAGTCTGCAATCATAAATAATGTCACATGCCTCAGTAAAACAATAACTAAATATTTTTAAATTTTTGTAAAGAAAATATTTAACGCCAAAGACTGTAAATTAGTTTGGCTTCTTTACGTTAACATTACTGTCTAGCTAAACTGTCTTAACTGCTAGAAAGCGTTGAACGCAAAGATACCGACTCCATTCCTATAGATATTCGTAGGGAATATCATCTCATCGCTAACGATAAACGAAGAGCGAGTGAAATATATTTGTATGTACCTATAAATACATTGAAATTGATATAATTAACTACCCCGTTTAGATACAGTTGAGTTTACGTAGAGGAAAATTTAGGAAATTATTCATTTTTCTTTACATAATAAACATTAACAATTGGAAAATTACAAAAAAAACGAATAAGTTTAAAAAAATCATTTACGTGACAATATTTATAAAAGGATCTGAATATAAAAATATTCAGTTGCGCAATCGCTAGCGATGAGACAAACAGCTTACGTTAACTCTTGTAAAAGTAATAAATTATATAATTTATGACATATTTTTAACGCAACCTTTACAATACTAACGTTACCATCGGTTCAAGATCGAAAATACAAAACACGATCACAATTCTTCTTTCAAAATTACGTGTGGTTTATCTTATTGAATCGAGCGTTCGTTAATTGCATATTTTTTAATTATAAGTTTTTGTTCAATAAAAGTTTAGGCAAAAGGAGCACAGGTCGCCTCCTCACCAGGTGGACCGATGACCTAAAGAAGACAGCGGGAAACCGTTGGATTCAGAAGGCACAGGACCGGTTGGAGTGGCGTCATTTAGGGGAGGCCTATGTCCAGCAGTGGACCTCAAAGGGCTGATGGATGGATGGAATTAATGTTGTATATTCGAAATTCTGTGAGGCTATATGTTTGTTACTCTTTCATGCTAAAACTTTTGTCGAATTTCGCTTGATCTAAATTAGCTCATAGGATACTCATTACCATTACCGTGGTAGACCTAACTGAAGCGAGCGAAGACACGGGATTAACCTTGTACAAAACAAGAACATTTAATCCTCTTTTACTACGCTTTCTCGATCTAGATTTAGTTGCTTATAGGTTCAAGGTAGGGGACACTCAAAGCTCAAGTGTGAAACTGTGGGGTTTCTCAGAAGTTTTACATTTCTATGGGTAATTAGTGATCATTTGTATGTTTTAATGCGTATTTCTTCATCTGCGGTCCGTTTCAGATGTAGAATTCTTACGTTACTGCATATTGTGGAATGATATTTTACAGTTCGCGAGAAGTTACTAGGTTAGTGTTTTGTTAAGTTTTTTCATTAGTACATATTGAATCATGAATTCCATACTCAATTTCTGTTGTTTAATTGAGAATGTCTTTAATTCGACAGCGCGTTGAAGAATCTTTATAGCGCCGCGGTTGGGTATGGAGTAACACTCATAAGTAAAAAAAATATATAATAGAAATAAAAAGTAATATAATAGAAAAAATAAAATTCTGATACTTTCGCTGCAAAAATATCATAACATATAATACAAAAGCAGTGGTTTCACTTGTGAACAGTAAAGAGCATAAGCCCATGTAACGTCTTTATTTTCAACGCTTTAGCTCATTTTATGTTCTACGAATACGAAGGGAAACTCAAGCTGAACCATTATTCCAGAAAAAATAAAATTATTTTCTATGTAATTATTATATTGTGCTCGCCATATCATTTTTAAATCTTATTTTACTCGAAGACACTAGGTACTCGTAAATCGACGTTCAAAAGTACCTATGCCATAAAATAAGAAAAACTTAAGATTACCTTTACTAGAGTTAAGATAGAAATGCTGTTATATTTAGTCTATTTATTCTATTTGGTTTTTAAAGTCAGCTATGCTACGTCACCTGGAAATTAATCTAATTTTATTCCAAAAAGTCGATTCGGACTCTAATTAATCAGAACGAATTAGCACCTGGTATCACAAGGACTTGCCCGTGTTATCGATAATTATCGTTCCGAGGGGTTGCCGTCCTCGCGTCACTCACCGTGGATGATTGATTACTGTTTGACCTTTAACAGAAAATTGTGATAGGAATCTATCTCTAGTATCTAGTGAAATAATAGATTTGTGACATAAAAGCAGCTTATGGTATATACTCGTTTCACCCTCTTGTAAAGGCACTAAGGCCTCCTAAGGCACTTAAAGCGTGACGAAAAAGTATGTGAAACCAATTTTATACTTATTAGGTGAATCAATACCTCGTCCCTGTAGTTCCGGGATAAGAATAGGGCTACGGCATCCCCTGCCTGTCGTAAGAGTCGACTAAAAGGGGCTTCCGGAGTTGCAGGCGGCTAGAGTAGGAGCTCGAGCCGTTCGGTCAGGCGATCCGCGTCCGGGAAGGACAGCGGTATATGTGGTCGCATACCGTCGTAACGATTAGACGGAGCGGTGAGCCCAGCCGCCCTTCTGGGAGGAGCCCGATGGGGCAACGCGCTCAGAGGATTCCGGTTGCGGTCGTTCCGAGTTCCCGGAGTCCCACAATTCCAAAAATCCCACATAACCCTGCGTCGCTCCCACGGCGTCGGGTACCTTTTGAAGGTTTCCGAGAACAAAAAAAAGGTGAATCAATACCTACATAAACCAAAGTCGATACATATCTACAGTAGGTTGTAAATTAACCTTAAAAACACTAAAAACATGTAAGGTTACGGTTAAGATATTTATTTTGTAAGATTTTTTCATAGATTTAGAGCAGACAATTGAAATGTAATGAGTTTATTTGAAATAAAATGAGTTACATACATTGATATACTGGTTTAACACAGTAACAAAATAGTAACACAAACAATCTAGTTACGTATTTTCACCTACCTATATAACACATGTTATACAAATTCAAAACGTACACATGTTATACAAATTCAAAACGTGAATAAATTTGATTTAGCTGTTATGGTTTTAAAATAGTTTACAACTTTTGAAAAGTGGCATTTAGAGATACGACAAGTTCGCTTCCCTACGACCAAATATAAAAAATAGTTTTCCCTAACATGCGTGCTACTAGCGTGTTTCGAAAAAAATCGCCCCAGGGCAGAGATCCATCATCATTGACGTGCGTGCAAGATTGATGGCGGCACCACGTCGCTTGACCTCCAACCGGCTTATATAACTGAACTGCACTTATTGCACGCTGGGTAATTATGTTATGTGAGCTTATGTACAGACCCCACACATTGGAAACTCTTTTTTTTTGTTCTCTAGGGGGAAATAAGAGCGACGCAGGTGGGATTTTTACTGCCGCCCCCCCCCTATGGCCGTCCTTGGCGCTATAAAGAGGACTCCGGGATCTCGAAACGACTTCAACCGGAATCCTCCGAGCGCGTTGCCCCATCGGGCTGCTCCCAGATGGGCGGCTGGGCCCACCGCTCCGTCTAGTCTTTACGACGGTATGCGACCACATATACCGCCGTCCTTCCCGGGATCGCCTGACCGAACCGTAAGAGTTCCCACTCTAGCCGTCTGCAACCCCGGAAGCCCATTTTAGTCGCCTCTTACGACAGGCAGGGGATGCCGTAGCCCTATTCTTATCCCGGAACTACAGGGAGACATTGGAAACTCTATGTGTGAATATAGGTTTGTAAAATTATTTAAAAGTTGCGCGTGGCGGAGTGGTTGCCGTGCAGATCTGATTCACAGCGGGTTCCGGGTTCGACCCCTGACCAGAAAGGTATCTGAATGGTAAATATAGAATCTCGATCTGGGTCTGGGTGTTTGTGTATGTGCAGGACAAAATCCTAGTGTGGAGTTATGAGTGTAGAAATAATGTATGTTGTCTTTTTAATATGAAAAACAAAACTTTGTGAGGACGTATGGATGTTTTTTTTACTTATTTGCGTAAATAATTCTAATGGTATTTAGATGAAATTTATCATAAAGATAATTTATGACCTAGACTCTTATATAAGGCTTGAGTAACAAGACTCAAAAGAGCAGAGTAGCGGGAATAGCTGGTCAGTTATATAATAGAATAAATAAATAATCCATTTTTATAACGAGATTTAAGTATAACAAAGTATTATAACCTAAGTATAGTGCGCACATTGCATGTTCTTTTCTAAAATATTTACAACATTTAAATTATTTACAAACGGTAATAAGTAAGACAATCTAGTTATTTCATACACTCAATCGATTACAATAAAATTGTCAGTTCTTAATACTAACGAACGTAAAAACTAACACTATAAGAAATGTTAATAGGACCATCAAAGACACATTAAAAAAATAGTAGAACAACAATACTTCACTCGAAAATACGCCTTAAAACGGACACAAAAGGGTCATTGTGGCATGTTTGAAATCCCTAATTAACGTCCTTTAAGTGGTCATGTATACGTAAATGAAATACAGGGTGCAGAAACTGATCTCTATCTAAACAACGCAATTACAATAAATGTATAAAAAATAACCTGTCACCATTCACCGCGCCATAACTCGTTAGGCCGGCGTTCAGAATTGTCACATTAAAGGGTGACTACACGTAATTCATTAGCCGTTATACAACCGAGATTATCATAAAAATCTAGTAGAAAATAATCTTAGTGCGGACCGAAAAGAATAAATATGCCACACGGAAATTTAGTACCGGGCTCGTGGTACCCCGCGGAGAGCAAAGGACCCGCGCGTCGTACGTGGCGCTACAGCCTACGTTTTTTTCTTTTGGAACCGAAAAACACTATTTATATACAAAATGAACTCCCGTCTCTAAGTTGTTATGTTTATGTTGTTTGTTATATATTTTAACAATTTTTGAAGGATTCCGGTTGAATTGTTGATATTTTTATATAATTGCATTTTAAGAAAAGTATAATTTTGGCAACAATTAGAAGTATTTAAAATGATTCGGTAAACTAAAGTGAATACAAGCGGAGTCGTGATATTCGGTAAAGTGTGAATTATGATTTTAAATTGCGTTTTTTTGTTATTGATTAGGAACGCGTGTACCAAGAACATTAATAAAATAAACTACATAGATGAATAGTAATAGGCGACGCCGCGTTATTTGATAAGTGGTACGGAAATATTTTGAACTGTCATCGGGAACTAATTTCGTAAGTTTTTTGTGGTTTTCTGTTTTATAATTATATTGTAAAGCGGCGTTGACTTTGGCCCTTGTGGGTTCCTCGCTAATAGTCTGTTGAAATGTTTTTAGGAAATTTTAGTTCATTAGTGTTTCTAACCTAAAATAAGTTCGACCGCCGCGTAGACCTCAGTATCGCCATATTATTTCTACTAGTCACCGGTCGCAACGGTCGAAATTCGACGTTAATTTAAGTTAAAAATCTAAACTTAATATTGTCCAAAGTAGCACCAATAATTTTCTAATTTTGATAAACTGTAATAATTTTGAAGTTATTTTGAACGCACCCAATAAAGGTAAAAAGAGTTATTAACTAAGCAGCATTTAAAAGCAATAGCGGGTATTTTGACAAGGACATCTGACATTCTTGAAGTTATGTGTTTTCATAGTAGGACATTGAATGTTCTATTTCGTTTAATAAGTATGTGTTTGTATCAAATGCAAGGTAGTGAGTGTAATGTGTTCCTAGTTGATTTTATTTATATTTTATGCATTATTTCAAAAAAAATATTAGCATTGCGAAATCCTTCTCTACATCAACTATTACCGTGCGTAACTTCATGCCCCTCCGCCTGCGGCAAGTATCTTAACAACGAATCACAATTTTTTGCTTTACGTATTAACTAGTTGAATCCCGTAGCTTCGCCCGCGTTAACAGAAATCGATTATCCCGTGGGAATATTTTACCACACTAAAAAGTATATGTTAGTCCAGAGTGTCAGCTAACTCCCTACCAAATTTTATGAAAATCGCTCCTGCTGAAGAGACGTGAAGAAGTAACAAACATACATTGTCACAAACTTTCGCCTTTATAATATTAGTATGATATAAAGAGATGTAAGATCTATTCCATAGCTGGGGACTTTCCTAAGAATAAGAGGAGTTTAGGCTTAGTCCGATAAGCTCTGTTTTTTGTGAACTTTTTATAGAACTGTATTCGTCTTGTGTGTGATCATGGTACCCACCACACAGTAGAAAATCCTAGTGTGGATCTATGAGTGTAGAAAGCGGGATTTTAACATATAATTAAAAAGATGTACTTCGATGGTTTTATTTAATTCTATTTCAGTCTTACAGAGTACTTAAGAGATTAATCGACTTCATATATCTCTAAAAATATAATGAAACATTTTTTTATTACTTATACGACACTTTCATACAATTTAAAAAACCTGACGAAAAAATATACGCAATTGTTTCGCAATAGTAATAGTTTTATTCTCAATTTAAGAAGGGTAATTCTAGCCATAATTAGAGTCGTCACGGGAAAACTATACTAACTGTGCACACGCGCCGATCCCGCCCCAGCAATATTTATACAATTCTATACACCAGAACACCATCTTATTTATCTATTTCATGCTTATAAATCTTGTACCAGGGTGGTAGTTAAAAGAATTGGTGGAATTAAACCTTGGATTCAAGGCAATAGAGAGCTATGTGGCTTGAAGGTGAAATCAAATTGATACGGTATTAATTTTTGATAACCACAGGCGTGACTAAATATGTCGCGTGGCGATTTCTATGGGAAGCCTTCGGTTGCATTGCGATTCGAAATTAAAATCAAATTTGTTTGATAAATGCGAATTTAATCATATTCGTTGATATTCTTATCAATGAGTCGGTTTTAAGTACTTTTTTATTTTACACAAAAAGGAATATAAATCAATTAAATAAATACCACTGAATACACTCATAGCTCCCGACACTAGGATTTTCTCCTATGTAGTGGGTGCCATGGATATACACAAAGGTGACACAAACACCCAGACCTAGAAATTTAAATTCATCCATATGCCTGTCTGGCCAGGGATTCAACTTGGAACCCACTGCGTGGCAGACCATTACGGTGACCTCTCCGCCACGTTGGACGTCGAATATGACACTTTCTTCAATATTAGGTAGGTACTATTTTAATTTATTATTATTTGATTGGAGTAGTTTCTGGACAAATCCTATAAATAATAAAAACATACCCAATTTTAACAATTTATGGTTGACGACCCGCGCGACAAAAGTGAGTTCCTGGTTCAATCCTCGGCTAAACGGTGAATTTAAGCAAACGAGCATGCAGTCCACCTGATGGTAAATGTCCATTGCCGCCCATGGACATATGTAAGCAACTTAATAGAGAACAGGCTTTCTATTCGAATACTGCAGACAGAACGCCTTTTCTCACAGATAGCACTGTGTGCTCACAGATGCGTAGCTTCTCCCGAAGGCTAAGATCGCCTCATACAAAAGTGTGCCAGCAAACCCATCCTTCTATCGAAACGCGAGAGCTGCTTCACGCTAGAAATAAGTATGGTGGTAACTCCTCGGTGAAACTATACTGGTAAACCGCCTGACAAACATATGGTTGATCAAAGTTATATTCGGATTGCAGTTTTTGGTTGCGAGTGACATTATCTTTTTAAGATCTTGCAACAATAAAAATGCATTTTACATATTACTTATTACGAACAAAAATTGTAATGAATTATAATAATAAGAGAAATGGTCAATTTTTCCTTTGTAAGAGTGTCGTCGTCAACCCATTATTGTCCCACTGCTGGGCACGGGTCTTCTCTCAGAATGAGAGAGTTTAGGCCATAGTCCACCGCGCTGGCCAAGTGCGAATTGGTGGAAGAGTGTGCAAACATAAAAAATACATTTTAAATACCATTACGAACAAAAATGATAATTATTTACAAATGTTACCATAAGAACAATATTTTCTTATTTTTTTTAGATCGAAGTAATACACTAATATATTCAATAACTGAAGTTAATTATTTATTATTACTATAGCCATACCAGAGGGTCTGCCGGAGGCGTTAGTCTCCAGCGGACTGCACCCAATTTAGTGAAACTCGCGCGGAATGCAGCGTATCTGCACTGCTTGCATTTTTCACTACCTACCGTACACTTACGAACAGAATCGTTTTGATACAGTATTTTTAATGAAATTATTTGCGCGAAAAATAACTTTTTATGGGATAGATACTAAGCATAACTAATCAAACTTTGTAAGTAGTAAATGTCGTTTATATAATGATACGTTTAAAATTTATATGTATATTAAATTATTATTAATAACTTAAATATATAACTGTATACACCTACACTTAGAGTAAATAAATTAAATTATTATAAGAACAAAATGATTAATAAATAGGCCTTTATAAAATATACATATCACAACACTTTTACGTTACAATTTTGTGACATATTCTAAAAAGTGTTAAGTGAAATAAATTATCAAAAACAAAACAAATCTGTCTAAAATTTAATTTTGGCAGCCGGGTTTTTTGTTGTCATAATAATTTCTTATTTACAAATAAATTCATTCGATCTGAAAGTAGGTATATTTCATCGCTTAAGTTCTAACACCGCGTAACTCAAAAAATGCCCATTTTGACTTAATAAAATAATGGTATCTTAAAATAATATAGGAACATGTTACATTTTAATAAAAAATATTATTTTAATATGAGTATATTAATATTTTAAACGCAATATATTATTTGGTAGTTGTAGAATTAAAAATAACTATTTGAGACAGTTTAGTTGCTCTCCTGAAAAGTTGCTAAATTTGAGATCCGCGATGTTAGAACCTAAGCGACGATTTGTGAAATTTAGTGTTGATATAGTTGCAGAGGTATTATTCACAAAAAATCCTTATGTTATCATAAAAATATATTTCAAAGTTCTTGTACGAACTTTTATTTCGTTAAATCACGAAATGATTTTCGTACTGACATAGCATTTGCATAAAAAATTACGGCGGGACACTTTGAATGTATTACCTGCGTTATAAATTACCTTATAAAATAAAGTATGTATTTAAGTTTCTGATTAATTTGCAAACAACAATATCCTTCTAGGTAATTAGTGTTTTATAGGAAACAACGAAACTTTCCGCCTAAAAATTTCAAGAAAACATTTTTTTAATACCTAAGACGTGTGTACTCACCAGTACTTGCAACTCGAAGGGCAGGACCCCACTGAGGTGTGTCAGAAAAACAGCTCGCTGCCGCAATGAATGGCAAAAATTTAGATTTCACGCGCCTGCGACTACATTCTGTTTGGGGTACGGGTGTTAGCTTAAAAAACGATTTATGGATTCTAGAGTATTTTCGTGTAATGTTTCGGTTATTTTTATGTACTAGACAGAATATAAGTACAGGTAAAACAGGTAAAGTAAATAATTGAAAACGAAATATAATAAAGTTTGATGATAATATAATATATCTAAGAACTCTCTCGATTACGTCACATTTTCATACAAGGGTAGGTATATAAATAAAAAATATTTAGATGCCAGAGACAAACTTACAATATTGGTGGTTAAAAATAAAACCAAAAAATCTCCACACTGCGCTAAAAATGATTAATGATTATTTTTTGCTCATAAAACCTTCCTAAGTTTTAAGCTGTGAGTTATTTTTTTGTAATTATTGGATAAGCAGATTACTCAAAATCTCAATAGAGATGGATCGCGAGTGACGGAGTGGTGTGGTGAGTGTATGACGCCACGCGTACGTCACGTGACCTGCGCGGGCGCAGCGCGTCACCGTAGTAAATCGATCAACGACGTGCAAAGATTAATTTTATATTTGTAGATGGGTTATTAATTGTTAAATTGTTGAATATAATATTTTAAGCTACTTTTAGTGGATTTAAGTGAGGCAAGAAGTGAATAATAGCTTTTAAATGCCTAGGTTTAATCTTTTGTTGGTTTATTAACACTTATAATTAAAAATATGTGAATAGTAACGTCATATTCTTACACTTTTATCAAATCACGCCATGTAGGTACTTAATCAATCTTCTTTAATAAAAACCAGTGAGAATTTTATTCTTAGGACATAAAAAAAGAATGTTTAAACTTTGTAGAAATATTAAACACGTAAACATTTGAAGACTTATTGGTGTATATAGCTCATAATAGGCACAGAGAGGTTCCGTAATTTAGGCAAAAAAGGTAAGCGTGTCCATGATTAATCGTTGACAATAAAAAGATTATAATGTATGTATGTCGTCATGACAGATTGTACAATGTTAACTGGCGGAGGGGACTATAAATTTGATACTAATGCTGATAAGTTGCGCCTAATGTGAGAAAATCAACACGGATCGCTTTTTATCGTCCACGAAATGGACATTTTGAACGGTACCCGGTATAAAATGTATGAGAAAAATAAATAAGTGTGATTTTCAAATTTTATGTTGTATTCGCCTTTACACTCTTAGTACTGGGACAATTTATTTATTTTTATGACATTAAAAATACTAAGCACGTGTTGGTTTAAAATGATTTGATACAGGTTCATTTAAGTTATTATAAGACACTAGTTGACCCGGCAAACTTCGTTCCGCCTAAAAGTCAAAAATCAAAAATTATCAGGGTTTCTCCACTATATTAAACATGTATTAAACAATAAAACCTTCCTCTTGAATCACTCTATCTATAAAAAAAACTGCATTAAAATTCGTAGCGTAGTTTTAAAGATCTAAGCATACATAGAGACAGACAGCGAGAAGCGACTTTGCTTTATACTATGTAGTGAAGAAACTAAAGTGAGCCAATGATGTTTCTTCTGATGACTAACTCGGAACGCATCTTAGGATATCCGCCATTCTTAACAAAGCAAACACGCGATATAAATAATGGGTTACAATACGAATAAATCAATTGTTATATCTGTCTAAGTAATAATATATTACGATATTTAATTACTAAGAACGTGTCACAGGAACAGTCGTGTTGAAATAAATACGACTTACATACACAAAGGTACAGGCAACTTTGTAGGTTTCTTTAGTTCCTAACTTAAATATTATGTTTCACTTAGACACATTATACACAAAAAGTTTAAGAATTCCAATTACGATTTAATTGTGTTAATCAACTTCCCGTGCTAAAAACCTAAAAACATGTCATATCGTAAATAATTACCACAAAAAATACTTTAATACTATCTATTCACAGGTTTTTCTTATTGATATATTTAAAATTACGAGGGTCTCTAAGTTTTTATTATACGTGCTTAACTAGTTGACCCGGCGAACTTCGTTCCGCCTAAAAGGCAAAAATCTAATATTATCATTGTTCCTCCACTATATTATGCATATACCATACATAAAAACCTTACTCTTGAATCACTATATGTATTTTTAAAAATGCTTTAAAAACCGTTGCGTAGTTTTAAAGATCTAAGCATGCATAGGGCCAGACAGCGGGAGGCGATTTTGTTTTATACTATGTAGTGATTGTCTGATTGCGGAGAAAAGAACATCACATCTATCACTATCAGTGATAGGTGAGATGGTTTTTTACAGCAGTTTCAAGCGTTCTGGGTTTAAGGATACTATGTTAAGAGAGACATACTAATTTACGGCGTTCGAACTTTGTTATTAGGGACATTCTGTGAACGCTTCTGTAAACAACATTCGATAGAAGCCTATCTAGTGTTGAATTCAAACGTCTTAGGGCGACAGTAGCTTGTTATCAGGTGGACTGTATGCTCATTCGCTAGTTCCATGTAAGAAAATTAAGAAATAAATGGATTTTGTAGATACTTCTCCTGATACTGGAGCTAACTTTCATTACCATGTAAAAAACGAGATTAAAAAAAATACAACATAACAAAAAAGACAAATCCGCTGAATTTCTTGCCGGATCCTCTCGTTTGTGGTCGTGTTCCGATCCGGTGGTAGTGTAAATTTGTAAGTGCCCCCGTAGGCCTATACCAATTAAAGACATTTCATTTCGTTTCTCCAGGTCGCAGGTTATAAAGTCGCAATGGGTATCGCCGTGTCGTATCCTGAGTCAATAAATACAACTAAGATATACGTTTGGTAATATATGGTTCGCGAATAACCCACAAATTTTGCTCGTGTCATCCCATATCATAACCGAAGCCGAACCTTTTGCTTTTTGTTAAAGGTTGGAGGTTGAACACATCACCGCGACCTGCGAATGTCATTTTTTGTTTTGCAATCTTAACGAAGGTATAATTTTGTTTGGTCTTCTGTGTATTGTTTTGAATTTTAATTTAAAGTAAACGTAAATTTTGAGTCAGAATGGTACTGAGAACTTGCGCATATGACGTGTAATGATGGAGATAAAATTATTCATGGCTTTTCATTAAAAGTCATAAGGGTTCACCGGTGCAGTAACGGGGTGTCCAGGATTGATAGAAATTATGATTTTGAACTAATATTATCGCGGAATTTATACAATTTATTTTTTCCGTGACCACGATTCATGCAACTGGGTCGAAATATCGCATATCGTGAATACATAATAAAATGATAGATCTTATATCTTTAAAAATGTCGTCGAAAAGCCATAAGTGTACATTTCCTCGCCATGCTCATCTCAATTACGATTACAATGATGACCCGCGTGGCGGAGCGGTAACCATACCGGCCTGACGCGCAATGGGTCCCGGGTTCGATTCCCGGCCAGACAGAATCTGAATGATGAGTTTAGATTTGTGTTCTGGGTCTGCGTGTTTGTGTATTTGTCTTGTGTGTGTCCATGGCACCCACGACACAGGAGAAAATCCTACTGTGGGGCTATGAGTGTAGAAAGCGTCTTTTTTTTTAATTCATCCACCCGTTAGGCTTTTAGTTCTACTGCTGGACATAGGTACCCCTATAGACAATTGTGACATAAACAAATTTCTGACAATATTCACCGCACCTAAGATGGGTGTGGCTGCTCATGGATTTTGTTCCTTTTCCTACGTTTCAACGGAAAGAATCTTGAACAGTACAACTATACTATACTATTGCTATTCAAGATTTATACCACACTGTACAAATGATGACATTGAGAGCAGTGATAGCCTAATGGTTGAAACTTGTCCTCTCAATCGGGAGGTCCGAGGTTCAAACCCAGGCACGCACCACTGATTCATGTGCGTATTACAAATTAATTATCACTGCTTTTCGGTGAAGGAAAACATCGCGAGGAAACCTATACACCCGAGAGTTCTTAAAAAAAAAAGTTCTCGGAGGTGTGTGAAGTCCACCAATTCGCACTTGGCCAGCGCGGTGGACTATGGCCTAAACTCTCTTATTCTGAGAGAAGACCCGTGCCCAGCAGTGGGGCAATAATGGGTTGACGACGTACAAATGATGCTCGTAAAGAGTTCGTTTATTTGCATGTATTATCCATAAGTAAGAGATGTGCGGAATTTGAATCCAATATGTCACTGATGAGTGATATTTGTAATATTATGATATTAGTAACTATAAAATCAATATAAATCAGCCATTATCCGTGAACTGGTTTCATACTACTGCAAACGATAAACCAAAACTAAAAATAAATTCAACGCTTCTTATTTATACACATTAATGAATAGATATTAAATTATTTTATCTAACACCATTTTTGACTAGAATATAATAAAAATGTAAACATAATAATCGCATAACATCTCAATTTTGACCGATACTTTGATTCTTGTTTAATAATGCCACAAGAATTTCTGAAACATTTATCACCATACGATAACATTGTATACTTTCAAATCAGCTTATGTGATTTGAAGTATCTATATATTAATACATGAAGCAAAAACTTGTCATTCGTATTTAAGATACTTGCTGTAGGCGGAGGAGAATGTAATTACGCAAGATTATAGTTGATGTAGAGAATGATAGCACAATGCTAATATTTTTTCAAATAATGCATAAAACATACATATAAAATCAACTAAAATCACATTACACTCACTACCTTGCATTTGACACAAACACATACATAATAAACGAAATAGAACATTCAATACACATAACGTCAGAAATGACAGTGTCTTTGTCAAAATACCCGCTATTGCTTTTCAATGCAGCTTAACTAATTATACCTGTTTTTACCTTTAACGGGTGCGTTTGTAATAACTTGAAAATTATCACAATTTATTTAAATTAGAGAAATATTGGTGCTACTTTGGACAATATGGACAATATTTAAATTACTAACATATAGGTGCTACTAATAAGAGAAATATTGGTGCTACTTTGGACAATATGGACAATATTTAAATTACTAACATATTGGTGCTACTAATAAGAGAAATATTGGTGCTACTTTGGACAATATGGACAATATTTAAATTACTAACATATTGGTGCTACTAATAAGAGAAATATTGGTGGTACTTTGGACAATATGGACAATATTTAAATTACTAACATATTGGTGCTACTAATAAGAGAAATATTGGTGCTACTTTGGACAATATGGACAATATTTAAATTACTAACATATAGGTGCTACTAATAAGAGAAATATTGGTGCTACTTTGGACAATATGGACAATATTTAAATTACTAACATATTGGTGCTACTAATAAGAGAAATATTGGTGGTACTTTGGACAATATGGACAATATTTAAATTACTAACATATTGGTGCTACTAATAAGAGAAATATTGGTGCTACTTTGGACAATATGGACAATATTTAAATTACTAACATATTGGTGCTACTAATAAGAGAAATATTGGTGCTACTTTGGACAATATGGACAATATTTAAATTACTAACATATTGGTGCTACTAATAAGAGAAATATTGGTGCTACTTTGGACAATATGGACAATATTTAAATTACTAACATATTGGTGCTACTAATAAGAGAAATATTGGTGGTACTTTGGACAATATGGACAATATTTAAATTTAAATTACTAAATATAATTATTTGGACAATATTTAAATTACGGTCGAATTTTGACTGTTGCGACGCATGACTAGCATAAAGAAGTTAACAAACATCGTAAGTTTAATAAATGCCGTGACAAAGAAAAAGAAGCATATGACACCACCCTCGTCGTTCCAATGATTGCAATGTTATCCGCGTTAGATTCAGACTATCTGCTCACTGGTACGTGCCTTGATTGCCCAGGACACGTGCTCAAATCTTGTATGATACACAAGAAGACGCTACTGCCCATGTCTTGCATTATGTTTAGTGGCCTCCTACGTTGTCCGAGGATAGGAGGAAAAGGTACTATTTAAAACCGGCACAAATCATATTTATCAAGTGTTTGTTGATTTCACATATGTTTTCAAATCAAATCAAATCAAATATATTTATTGTTCCATTACACATACGTTTTTCATAAATAAGAGGTGCGCGGAATTTGAATCATTTTAATATTAAATTTGTTTTTATGAAATCAATCGACTGATTCAAAAGATAACTGGTTTCATACCACTGAAAATGCAAAACTTAGCTCAACACTTTACTCATACAGATTTATAGAAGGATACTGAATTATATCTATCTAACTAAATTGTATTTAAGCTTAAGTTATAAGAAAAATGTATTTATTCTTAATCGCCTAAAATCTCCTCGATTTCTGCCGATCATTTGGTTCTAGTTTAATAATGCCACAAGGATTTCTGATATAAAGCTAAACAATATTTATCACCGTACGATAAGTGTACATACTTTCTATTCAGCTCATTTTAAGTATTTAAAGAAGGTAATAAAGAAAAGGAGGTAATAAACATAGAAGCTTTAATAAATGCCGTGACAAAGAAAAAAGCATATGACACCACCCTCGTCGTTCCAATGATTGCAATGTTATCCGCGTTAGATTCAGACTATCTGCTCACTGGTACGTGCCTTGATTGCCCAGGACACGTGCTCAAATCTTGTGTATATTAGGGGGTTGGTATATTATTATATTTTGCTGTTGTTTTATTGTTTTGTGCAAAAACAATAACTAAATTTGGCCTGCAAATTAGTTTGAGTGTGGAGTTTATGGAATTCTTACGTAAGCACGCCCACAGCTACCTAACTTACTAAGTAGAATTACTAGTAGTACTTAATAAGTAGTAGTAGTAGTAGTGTATATTTGTAACGTATGTGTACTTTGAGGATTTTTTATATAATTGACCTGGCGATAAAGCAGAGGGGCTACCTGATGGTAAATAGTCACTGTCGTCTATGGACACTTGCAACATCAGAAAAGTCGCAAATGCATCTCCGCCTTTGAAATAGAGCTCTTTTCACACCTTTTTTGAAGAGCCCCATGTCATTAAGTCAGAACGCATGGTGGATGTATTTGTACTTCAGTTTCCAGGAAAATTATATGTACTAAATGTTATTTTACAGTCTAGGATATTCCAGTGAATTTCCATTCCACGTTCACAGCGAATTTAATACAATTCACTCTGAAAGATGTGTACCTACGTTTTTTATTTAAAAATCATTTAACATCTAATGCTAGCTTATCATTTCCAAAATATCTAATATATAATAATATCTTAAGCCTTAAGTAGGTACGATCGTATGATTTATTTATTTATTTTTTACTACAATTAAAACGGTATAAAAAGAAAACCAATTACATTAATTGTAGACACTACAGTTATACTTCACACTCACAAAATTTTAAGCATACAGACAAAATTTTCAACCATTCATCCGCAAACAGATCACACTCAGGGTATGCATCCAGAAGAGCGTTGAGTGAAGTGAGAACGCGAGGAATAGGCGAGTGCGCTCTCGCAGTAGTACGTGCTAATGGTGCAACAAACAGTGTATGTTTACGGCAACGAAAGTAGTTATTAGGCACATAGAATCGACACAGCTCATTACTTAAATTTGGCGCATCTATATTTCCGCGAAATATTTTACATACTGTGATCAACTGACGGTGCTCACGCCGAACCTCTAAGGAGTTATAATTTAAAGAACCTAATAGAAAGGCAGTTGGATACAAGTAGGGATAGTAGCCATAAACACGCTTGTACAGGTATCGCAAAAAGATCTTTTGGACTTTTTCGAGTACGAGCTTGTAGGTACTCTGGTAGGGATTCCATACACAAGCGCTCGTTTCTAATTTAGAGCGCACAAGTGCGCTATAGATTAATCGCAGAACACTGACGGAATGGAAGTCTTTTGCATTCCTAAGAACAAATCCAAGTCGTTTATTGGATTCTTTCACCAAAGACATTACATGATCATGGAATGTAAGCTTCGTGTCGAATATGACTCCCAGGTCTCTGATGGTAGAAGTCCTGGCTATTATACAGTTGTTAATTTTATATACAAAGTGTAGCGGCGTCCGCATACGACTAAATGTCATCGTATAACATTTATTCATGTTGAACTCCATTTTGTTCGCAACGCTCCATTGGAAAATCGAGTCAACGTCTCTCTGTAAAGCAACATAATCAGCCTCGTATTTAATTTCAGTAAAGAGTTTTAGATCGTCAGCGTAAAGTAAGCATTTGCTATGAGAGATTATTGACGGCAGATCGTTTATCATAATTAAGAACAGCAAAGGGCCAAGGATCGATCCCTGGCTAACTCCTGAACGGGTATGATAAGGTCGAGACTCGTAGATACCAAGCTTGACATACTGCTGGCGATTATACAGATAGTCTGCAAAGAACCTGAGCAGACCAGGGGCAAAGCCAATGGCTGCAAGCTTTTCAAGCAGTATGTCGTTATTGACCCTGTCAAACGCCTTCCGAAAATCGAAATATAGCACATCGACCTGGCTTCCCTTATCAAGGCACGCAGATATGTACTCCACAATGGTTAATAAATTCGTGTCAACAGAACGTTTGCATCTAAAACCATGCTGGTCGTTACATAAAAACGCATCTATTTGGGCGTATAAGTACTTATGTAAAATTATCTCAAATATTTTTGCAGGTGATGACAGCACAGCAATAGGTCGGTATTCTTCAACAATATCTTTCCTTGAGCTTTTAGGTATCGGGGTGACTCTAGAAATTTTCCATCGTGAAGGGTAAGTTCCACATTTAAGTGCAAGGTTAAAAATGTGGCAGATTGGAAGGCAAAGCGATTTTTTAGCACCTTTAATAAAGTGAGGAGGAAGTTTGTCAGGGCCAGTAGAGCTATATGGCTTGAGCTTATCAATAGCATCTTCAACATCAGATGGACTTATATTCAAAATACTAACAAGGTTGCTGTTTTTGTCATGATTCACGAAAACACCGTCGGAGATGTTTAAAACGGGATTGTCAGGTAAGAAGACGCTGGAAAAATAGTCTGCAAAAGCTTCAGCGGCTTGTGGTCCAGAAAGCTTTACATTTTTGTATGTAACAGTAGGTTCAAAGCCACCCTTAGTTCGCAAACTACTAATGTGTTGCCAAAATCTTCTCGGACAGACTTTGATGTCAGATTCAATACTTTTAATGTAATTTAAGTATGCGAGGTTAATGCGAAATTTAAGGTCAGCTCTGATATCTACAAATTTATGGTAGGTTTCAACAGAATTCGTTTGCTTCCAGGCTTTGTGAATTTTAATCTTACGTCTACTATCCTGAATGATATCATGCGTGAACCAAACTGGATATCGCCTACCTGTATTCAACCTCCTTCGCTTTTTTGGCATGCACCGATCGTATATGTTATAAATCGCAGTATAGAAATGCTGGCAAGCGATTTGTATATCATCTTCATCTAAAACGTCAGTCCATGTATGTTCAGACATTAAACCTGCCAATAAATCATATTCACATTTGTTAAAGTTCCAGTCACTCACTGTATCTAAATTAGTCGGTTCGAGAAATACAAAGTGACGAGTCGTATCAATACCTATCATGATATCTAATGGCGGGTGATACGCATCAGGCAACACGATTCCCTCTGTTGCGGTGACTGTTACCTCACGTATGCTATCACTCTTCTGGACTAATACCACATCTAGCATACCTCCAAACGTATTCAGCACAACATTCTTCTCACACATACTACAAAAAGATACAAAAAAACAATAATAGTTATTAATGTTAACAGATGCACTATTGAGATTTAAGTCTCCAAATATTAATAAATGACCTTTAAGGTTAGATATAAAACTTTCAACTTTAGTGAAAAAGCCCATGTAATCGCTATCATTAGCACGAGGCTTAATATAAACGACACATATATAAATTGAGAGGCCATGCCATGAAAATTTTGCCCATAAATCCTCACCACTGCTGGTCTCGAGATCACGCCGTCGTCTCAATGTAATTGGGGATCGCGCTGCAAGAAGTACACCCCCACCAAGCGTGGGTCTGTCACGGCGTAATACGTTCCAATCTCGACATATCAATTCACTGTCGTATATAGAGTCATCAAGGAAGGTTTCTGTTACGACTATTAAATTATGTTCAAGGATACTGATGTTATTACGCCACGTGGGAAGTTTCGTCTTTAAACCTCTAACATTTTGATACAAAATGTTTAAAGTAACCAAGTAATTAATAGGTTCGACAGATCTAATGGCTTGGTGATGATGGATCTCGAAAGGGCGGTTGGTGATTGTTGGTCTGTTGTATATGTATTCGCTTTTTGTTGGGAATCCAAGTTTTTAATCTAGCATTAACTGGCCAAACATTTGTTGACATGCACGTCGTAAAGCAAGCGGAGGGAACACTGATCTTGTAAGATTTATAGTTCCCTCTTGGATTAAGTTCTTCTACAGTGCAGGTGGCGTTGGGACATAACTGTTGAAGGTAGTCTCGAATTTCGTCAGCACCGGACATCATATTCCATAGATGTATATACTTACGTGCCTCTACGGCCTTTAGTGAAGTAATATCTGGTCCAGCTGTGCCAGCAAGTGAAAAATGACGTTGATTGCTCTTCTTTAATTCTGTAGAACGTTGTACCTCGTTCATTAGACCGAGTTCATGCGTGGATTTGGCCATTAGATGAACAACTTTGGTTGGATGAGTTGAGACATTATTTAACTCTGGTTTTGGTACCTGCGTTTTATTTTCCAAAGATATGCATTTATTCACCTCTATAGGCGTTGTACGTGTTGACGAAGCATGAGATAAATCCGCTGCTTCCACGATAGATGTTGCTACATCCGGTAACATTTCACTGTTAACCTCATACAGTTTGAGCTTCTCATTAAGTTGTTCAACTTGAATCGCGTAACTCTCGAACTTACATTCAAACTTCGTGATTAGAGAAACAGCATTACTGATGATAGAAGTGGTTTGTTACGATCGTCTTTGTTATAAAATACTAGTTGATCCGGCGAACTCTTTCCGCCTAAAAGCCAAAAATATAAAAGTATCGGTGTTCTCTACTATGTTATGTGTTATTAACCTTCCTCTTGAATCACTCTATCTATTTAAAAAACTGTATTAAAATCCGTAGCGTAGTTTGAAAGATCTAAGCATACATAGGGACAGACAGCGGGAAGCGACATTGTTTTATACTACCTATGTAGTGAAGTAAAAATAAACATATATTTAAGCAACGTGAAAAGACTTCTAAAGTATTTTAAAACAAAACATCGTTAGATGTCCTTTACATATAAGTTATGTATAAAAATGTAGCTTAACGTTCTTTATTCCTTTACTTATGTATGAAAATGTAGCAGACGGAAATAAACTGCTTCACATAAGCAGTCTATTTACCACTTTCTGTGCAATGCCAACGCTGCATGCCTCAGCATACATAATCTGATAGCGACCGTGATAGATATCCATCACGTAGTTAACTCCTGGGGTAATCTGCGAACACTATAATTTGAGATATTACCCGACGCCGGAGCGGTAGCTTGATTAAAAATTGGATAAAATTGGCCATGGATAACGATAGGGTTGCTTGCTTTCGGGTATCGTCCGGGATACCTGTCCGGTATCTACCTATCCTACCTAACATAGTTATAAGCCAGTGCTTATCGACAGTTAATATCAATTATTTGAATAAATATTGACGACCCGCGTGGCGGAGCAAGTTACCATACCGGTCTGACGCGCAATGGGTCCCGAGTTCGATTCCCGGCCAGACTGGTATCTGAATGATGAGTTTAGATTCGTGTTCTAGGTCTGGGTGTTTGTCTATTTGTTTTGTGTGTATCCATGCTACCACGACACAGGAGAAAATCCTACTGTGGGGCTATGAGTGTAGAAAGCGTGTGTGCTTTTTTATAAATATTTTATATTACACTGATGACTCAACGGACGACACTTATAAGTATAACGAATTTGTATATCTTAAAAATATTCTTAGTATTCAATGGATAGCTATATAAAGTATAATAAGTGAAACTATAAATCTGAGAACGCAAAAACTAAGCCAGGATTATCTGCGTTTTATTTTACAAGGCTGTGAATAAACAACTTGTGTTTAAAAACTCAGAAATGGGCTTAAAAGAGCGAGGAATTTAGGTTCTATAGTATTATATATTAACTAGTTGACCAGGCCAACTTCGTTATATCTAAAAGTCAAAAATCTAAAATTATCTGTGTTCCAGTTTACCTAACTCTATATTGTGCATGTATTATACATAAAAACCTTGTTGAAACACTCTATCTATATCTATATTACAAAAACTGCTTTAAAATCCGTAGCGTAGTTTTTAAGATCTAAGCATACATAGGGCTGGCTGTCCCTACTACAGCAACTTTGTTTTATACTGTGTTGCTTGGAATAGTTATACTTTAAAAACAACATATTTTTTTTAGTACGTAAACCTGAAATACAAATAAGTAAGTATAATAAGTTTACTTTAATCTACTTTATTAGGTATTTGACCACTAAGAGAGTAAAATTACCGGTATTTTCTGATAATTTTGACAACCCTGAGCAATGTAGTTTCTCGGCGGATCGCCACAACTGTGGGAAAGGATTGCTTGAAATAAGCGTTTAGGCTTAGACTTTCTGGTATTTCAATATACACTTACAGATCGTGGAGTTTACCGCGAGGCTGTGGGTAGGGATGTAAACTACTCATTACGCACTAGAAATCTTTATAATCTGTAGTAACCAATTCTGTTACGATCAGGTTCGCCGTTGATATAGAATTGAAGAATGTTGTAAAGACTATATGAAACATATGTACGTTAGTTAGAGGTTATATCAGTTCTTATATTTTGACTTATTTTTATTTTCCTAAAATAAATCGGAATGTGTAAGAAAGTTTGTTATCGTCTAGGTTACCGCCATCATATGCAATGGAAATATATTGTTATGATTCCACACACACCCATATCGAAAAATAAAATATATATATAAAAAATGTGTGCGTGTACTAGCGTACACTCGTAAGAAGTGAAACTTCTTTATGACGTTATTTTTCAAAAAATAATTTACTATATGCAACTTTACAGAAATTGGTTAAATAAAGTTAAATTAGATAAAGTTTATTAAAAGGCTTTTATTAAACTTTATCTAATAATCTATCTAATATCACGCGTGGTAGGGATAAGAAAAAGATGGCGCGATGGCGCGTAACGGAAAAAAAAGATGGCGCGTAACAGAAAAAGATGGCGCGTAACAGAAAAAGATGGCGCGTAACGAAAAAATGTTACACAAATTTTTTTTCCAACCCCGATAAAGAAGTTTCACTTCAACCAACCCCGATAAAGAAGTTTCACTTCAATAAGAATAAAATATATAGCTACCTTATCGATTGGACCATCTTTGAGTTATACCATACGTACTCCTCTGTCACACAAATCTTTACAAGCGTTACTGCATTTGATAAGGTAAACAAGTAGGAAATCCTTAAACTAAAATTTCTGTTTGTACGTACGATTCAAACCTAGATAGTTTTTATTAAAAGCGAAAGGTTGTGATATGATGTGTGCTTGTAGCTCTTTTTTTTTAACTACTTCGTATTTATGACATTGAGTATGTGATATACTTATTCGTTTATGACTTATGAGATTATTACATAGGATACTCATTACCGTAAACATGATCGAAGCAGGCGGAGCCGTGAGGATAGGGTATGTCTTGTTATACGAGTAGGTATATAAATATTCGTCCCTGTAGTTCCAGGATTAGAATAGGGCTACGGCACCCCCTGCCTGTCGTAAGAGGCGACTAAAAGGGGCTTGCTGGAGTGGGAGCTCGAATCGTTCGGTCAGGCGACCCCGGGAAGGACGGCAGTATGTGTGGTCGCATACCGTCGTAAAGACTAGACGGAGCGGTGGGCCCAGCCGGCCGCCAGGGAGATGCCCGATTGTGCAATGCGCTCAGAGGATGCCGGTTGCGTTCCTTTGGAAATCCCGGAGTCCTCTTTGTAGCGCTGAGGACCGCCACCGGGGGGGTTTTAGTGCGGTAAAAATCCCACATAACTCTGCGTCGCTCCTACGGCGTCGGATACCTTTTTAAAGTTTCCCCCTCGTGAACAAAAAAAAAACATAAATATTACTGTGTAAAGAGGAAAATTTCTACTTCAACCATATTTATACATGGGTACATAAACGTAAATACGTGTCACCCTTAACCGCAACACGATTCGACTTCAAAGCCATGTATATGTATACGCTATGTACAAATACTCCAAAGACACGTCAAAGCCTATCCTAATTTAAACAGGGCTGTTTGAGCCCCAGGCTCGGTCACATCGGATTCGCAATGTATGGCCTCGGTTATCGCGGGAGCTGAAGCTTAAAATAAATTCTAATTAACAGTGCTTACACAATATTTGGTATGTAATATCATATTGTCTTAGGAATTTTGATAGTGTTGTGTGTGTTATTGTTTTGTCCGTAACCTATGTTGTACACCTATTACTTTTCTCTCATTCTTTCATGCAAATAATGACCATAATATCATCAATCGCACACCATTATATAAATATATTTATGTTAAATAATAGATTACACTATATATCCAATCGCAAGGATCAGAAGAAATAAAAACTCAGCTGCAATGCGTGATATTGGAACTGGATTTATTTAATACTTTTTAATTTTCTTACTTACAAATGAGGCGACTATCTTAGTCCTCTGTAGTAGCTACACATCTGTGATCCATTTCAGACAAACTGTTCTATATGTTGGTAAAATACATTTGAAGGTAGTGTGACCGGCACACTTTCACATGAGGCGCCCATCATAGTCCTTGGAAGTAGCAACGCTTCTGTGATTGACTTCAGATGGAACCCATGTTCTGTATGAAGTTGATTATATGATCAGCAGTGACCACTGTGACCACTTACCATCAGGTGGTCTGCATGCTCGTTTGCTACTACATTCAGATAAAAAAACATGGGCAGCAGTTACCACTTACTATCAGCTGGACTGCATGTACGTTTGCTTAGTAGAAAAAAACTTTTATTTACTGTACTTATCGAACCCATAAATTCTAAGTTCTCCCGCTGCCAGTAGATCCACTCCCCGTGCCGAACTCATTTCAGGGTTGAGCGAGCACCCGCCCCCGACGCCCCTACAGCGGTTTGTCGAACGATCAAACTTTAAACACTGCTTCACTTATTTCTGATAACACCAATCATTGTATCCATATCTGCATAAATGTTTCGATGAGGCTATAGACTTCGATTAGCAACTTTGTACGAGTTTTCACGATTTCTCAAAACGACCACTACTTTTCGTCCATACATTACAGTACAGTGTAAGTTATAGCAGGAAACGAAAACCCAAATGTGCAATGAACATTGCAATGTATGATAGAGTTCAGATGAAACCCATGTGGCAGTGACCTCTTACCATCAGGTGGACTGCATGATCGTTTGCCACTTCAGTTAGATAAAAAAAAGTTATAGCCTGAAACGAAAACGCAAATGTACAATGAATATTGCAATGTATGGGTGAAAATGTAAACTGTGATCCTTATGAGTAGTACTCGTAGTAAGACTACTAAGGGCGCTTTAACGAATACCATTTACTGAACTGGCACTTATTATACTGGTGCCATTTGGTATCGATCTTGAATAGTATCACCTCCGGTCTTTCTGTGGATGTCGTAGGATGAGGCGACTAAAGGACATTTAAAAGTTGGGCAGCAACATTTACAAGGTGGTATAACCAGTGTAGTTTGCCCGGGGAAGTACCACCGCCACACCTAGTGTGAAGCGTTTCGATGGAAGGGTGTGGTTGCCGGCACAGTTTCACATGTGGCGACCATCATAGTCCTCGGGAGTGGCAACGCATCTGTGATTGCTTCAGATGGAACCCATGTTCTGTATGTAGTTGATTACAGATGTCCATGGGCGGCAGTGACCACTTACCATCAGGTGGACTGCGTGCTCGTTTGCTATTTCAGTCACATAAAAAAGCAAGGTCTTCCTTTGCGTTATCAACATTCACCGCGGTCACCAACACGAAAGTGAGACCACTGGGCCTTTCGTGTTGGTGTCGGTGTATTCGTAAATCCCCGTTTAGGGTGGCCTTTGTCCCGCCGTAAACTTCAAAACCTGGAAAAATATATTATACTTAAAACAGAGGATGTACAAACGAAGGGCTAAATAAGTCACTTATAGGTACATATCTATATTCGTCAATTGGTGACAACCCATGCCACTGCTGGGCACGGGTCTTCTCTCTCTCTCAGAATGAGAGAGTTTTTAGGCCGTAGTCCACCGCGCTGGCCAAGTGCGAATTGGTGGACTTCACACACCTCCGAGAACTTTTTTTATTAAAGAACTTGTTACGTGTTGGTTTCCTCATGATGTTTTCCTTCACTGAAAAGCAGTGATAATTAATTTCTAATACGCACATAATTTATAAAAATCAGTGGTGGTTGCCTGGGTTTGAACCTCGGACCTCCCGATCGAGAGGGAAATTAGGGAAATTCGTCAATTACATTTATTGAATAACATACATTTCGTCGTAAATATTTAATTGGAAATTGATAATTTGTAAATTGATACACAACGAACAAACACTGATTGATATGGATTACACGTATTTTTTATAAAGTTTTTATATCTTTGAATGTCAGTGTTAAGTGTATGTATATTCATCAAAATGTTTTTGTTATAGACTACCTATAATGTATAATTTGCTTGCAACAAATGTTGTTAAATAGTTTCTTGAGAAAAACTTTTCAAATATAGTTCAGCAATTTGCAACAATGTTAATGCAATTATTATAGCAATTACACTTCAACTACTAATTTGTTTCCAATACAACGATTTCATAAATGTTTCTCTCTATATTTATTGTGTTTTTGTACTTTTGAAGACGATTTTACACTGTACGAGTAAATTACGAACTTTTGCTGGCTTTCTGGCATTTAATGGTGTTTATAAGAGTGTCTAATTACACGATAACCACGATATTTATTTATTTAAAGTTCTAACCCACTTTAAACTAAGGGTTGCGAGGGCGAGTTAAATGCCTTTCGCTTAGCGTTGAAAGCATCAAGCGATTTTCAGCAGATTTCACTAGGTACCTACATTTTTCAGTCAAATTTCGTGGCTTCATAATATCTGATACTTATATTCATTTTTAATCCCCTTGATACTTAAAGGGAAATCTTTGTAGCCTTTGAGACCTAAGATTGACATCTAATGCACTTAACATTAGATGGCAATGGCAATTTATTAGAGAATCCTATCCCATCTGGATTTGGTAACCGAGTATACACGTCTAAAATAATGTATAATATACACATGTTTGTTTGTACACTCATAGCCCTACACTAGGACTTTCACCTGAGTTTTGAGTGCCTTGGACACACACAAAAGCCGATACATAAACACCCAGACCCAGAACTACAACATAAATTCATAGTTCTGACACCTGTCTGGCAATTGAGTGTCATCTATAGAATCGTAATGAAATGAAATGAAATGAAATGTCTTTATTTTGCATAGGCCTTCGGGGGCGCTTACAAATTGTCAATTACATTTATATATTTTTTTTTTACACTACCACCGGATCGGAACACGACCTCAACTGAGAAAATCCGGCAAGAAACTCAGTGGGTTTGTCTTTTTTCTTTGTATATCTTTTATTTTTATTTTTTTATTTGCCATCTTGTTTTTACATGGGTAACAAAAGTTAGCTCCAGTATCCTGCCCTACATTATGTAAACTATTCAGTTTATCGTGTGATATTGTTATTCATGAACTCGCAAAGGTTTCTGGTGTATTTTTTGTTTTTTTTGTGATGGAGTACCAACGCGCGCAGGTTTTTTTTTTATTGGACTGAAGTAACAAACGAGCATGCAGTCCACTTGATGGTAAGTTGCCACTGCCGCCCATGCATATCTGTAATCAACTACATACAGGACATGGGTTCCATCTGAAGTCAATCACAGATGCGTTGCTGCCCCCGAGGACTATGATGGTCACCTCATGTTAAAATACGCCGGTACAGTACAGCTAGTCTAACATATTTTGGTGTAAACCGTAAACCAAAGTTGCTATCGAGAACCCATAGTACAAGAAAGTGTCAGCCGCTGTAAACTTGGGACAGATCTGCGGTGTGCGACAAATGTTGCGGCGGTCGCAGTAGGCACCTCGGGCTTGTTTTGTTTTTTATTAATAGGTATTACGTATTTACTTAAAGCAATTATACATACATTTAGACGATTCAAATAGTTTCTTTGCCGCGTCTACTATATGTATGACTTTTTATATATCTTCTTTCTGAGTGGAGAGAGTTTAAGCTACTTAGGTACTTACTAAGCCCTTTGTCCACCAATTCGCACCAGCGCGGTGGACTATGGCTTAAAACTCTCTCATTTTGAGAGAAGAACCGTGCCCAGTCGTGGGACAATAATGGGTTGATGACGACGACGCTTAGTCAGCTTGGTGACTTCATTATTATAAAAAAACATGGAAAATATTAAAAGTTGTACATTAGGCTTAATAAAGTAGTGTAAAGGGAATGCTCCATCCGTTTTTCAGTTGTAAGTGACCCGTACGCAACAGTGGGCCATAAAAAGGGGTAACAGTCGTAATAGTGAAACATAACTAAGAGTACACAATCCTTCAGCTCAATATAAACCAGTCGGGGTTCCACTTGACCGGACTCATTCCGTCCTCTTGATTCCGTCAAAGCTCTATCAATTTGCTACATTTTTAGCAACTTAAAACCGCGGGGTGTTATTACGTAGGGTTTATGCCTAAGGGCAGGAGAGACGTCCCGCTGAGATCAGCGCATATGGCGGTCCCGCCTGTGTTTGAATGTATTCTAATCGATTTACAATGTTATTACAGATACTAAAGGGTTTTCTTATTTGTTGACAGCTGTAGTTAAGTGAGGTGAAATTGTTTTTCGAAACTTTTGCGTTTGAATTTGTTTAAGGCAGCTATGTTTGACGTAAATTCGATGTATGTAATGTAATGTACTGTTATGTATGTGTAATGTAATGTATATGTAAATCTTAAAATAAATGATAAATATAGTAAAACAAAGTAAACAAAAAAAATAGTTAAAAGTAAAAAAAAATACACATAATTGTATCTATCCATACAACATAGTATTTTTTTACGTGATTTTAGTTTAGAAATGCTAAAAAAGTTCCGTGATTTTATAAAAAAACGAACAATCATTGACATTTTCTTATAATAGATCTTATATAAAAGTTAGCTGGTGACTTATTTTAAAAACACTTTTAACAGTTTATGAATCATATATATTATCTAACACCATTACACGACACATAGTGTGTACTTGGTACCACTACCAATCCTATTTCAAACGTGAAGCATTTCTCCCGTTTCGGTGCAGTTTACTGTTATATGAGAAGAAAATCTTCTCGTGAGCAACGCCTTTGAGACATTTTCTCATAGAGCCCTCTATATGAAGTACATAACAAATACTTCTATCCAAAAGCAACATATTAAGTTCTTAACAGTTCTGGGTTTTAAGAAGTGATTCAGCAGAACGCTATTATTGTAACTAAAATATAACCATAAAATATTGATTCACTAAAGATAATCGTCCACTAATTCACATTTGGCCAGCGCGGTGGTCTATGGCCTAAAACTCTCTCATTCTGAAGACCCGTGCCCAGTAGTGGGACAATAATGGGTTGTACCCAAAGATAATTGGATAATCGTACTGTATACTAAATTAATGAAATCTCTTTATTTTGTAGAGGCCTACAGGGTCACTTACGAATTGTTAGTAACAATATGTTTCTTACATTACCACCGAATAGGAACACGAGTTCAGCTGAGTATTGCGGCACACAACACAGCGGGTTTGTTTACAAGGTCTGTGTAAAAGATTTCTTTTTTAACCATCTTAATGTCGTAAAGTTACTGACCTGCCTGATCTAGAGTATGACATACAAAACAAGCTATTTAATACCTTCAAACACACAATATTGAACGATGAAGTCATGTGTTGAACATTTAGTAGCTCCATTTGCATATTTGCCTAGGGCGATATTATCTAAGCGATCGAACTGAATGTGTTTGCAATGGGTGTTTAAGCATTTTTGCTATTTTGTCGTATATAGCAACTATTATCGTAAGGAAACTTTCAGTAGTATCCCAGTAGTAGTAAGAGGAATCGGGCTTGAAGTTAATTACATCATTATTTTAACTAGAATGTTTTATGTAACTTATTTTACATATATATATATATAAGAAGAATATATTTGTCGCTGACTGTACCTACACCCATGGAAATCCCGCGTTAAATTATACGAAAGAGTAACCGGGCTTGAAGTTAAATACATCATTCTTTTAAGTAGAATGTTTTATGCAACTAATTTTAATAAGAAGAAGCTTGTAAGCAGACCTCCTGATGGTAGATAGCGACTAACATCCTCCATTTGAGACGTATATCACTATTATAAGGCAAAAATATGTGTGGCGGTGGTGCCTCTAAGGTTCTACGATCTTCAAAAAAGTAAAACGGCTTTAACCCCATAGACTATACGAAAGTACAGTACCACAACTTCTGAAGCAAAAGTTTAACAACGAAGATCTAAGTAAAAGCCTTAGTAGTATCACAATTTTTTCCAACCTAAACACATATCTATATAAAAACTAACGTAATTTGTTACTTTTATGTAAATTTTAAAAGAGATATTAAACCATTTTCCCCAAACTTAAGATAAAATAAAAAATCTATACAAAAAGGTTATTGAAGGAACGCTTAGTAACCTTTTGCATATTTGTTAGCGATGCCATCAACGCACCAATACTTCGCGGTCGCGGACATGTGCTTCCAATCGGTGAACATCTTTTATTAGCCAATGTTATTACGAATAATCGAAATGGTTAAACAAAAAACCGATGAGGTCTGACCACGCAGGCTTATAATAACATAATACGAGCAATTTGAGCGATTAGCATCGGCCGGAAGTTATTCGCAGGAAGCTTGGGGGCGGCGCGAGCGCATCCGATGGTATGGGCATTTGAACGGGAAAACGCTGTAAGTGACATAGAAGCGTTTGAAGTCATAGAAAATATAATTTTGGACTATGTTAAAAAATATTTTTGTTTACATTGTGTTTGACAATTTTTGTTTTTAAATTTTGATTGACGACCCGCGTGGCGGAGCGGTTATTGTTCTGACGCGCAATGGGTCCCGGGTTCTATTTTCGGCCAGACAGGTATCTGAATGATGAGTTTAGATTCATATTCCGGATCTGGGTGTTTGTATATTCGTCTTGTGTGTGTCCATGGTACCCACGACACAGGAAAAAATCCTACTGAGGAGCTATGAGTGTAGAAAGCGTATTGACAATAAAGTATTTATACATAAAATATAAATAATGTTCAACATTTGCTGCCACTGAGTAAATCCATCTATGTAATAATAATCAAATTTCCACATACATGGTGCGTGAATCGTACCTATGTATACTTAATAATAGTTGAAATATCTCTTTACCATTCATCTGCCTGTTGGTATAAGAGTGTTAAATCACATCTAACTAAAAGTATTGACTTAAAGTTACAGATTAAATAAAAACATTAATTTCGTCGAAAGTTTTCTATATTCTATAATTTTTTTGTATATTTTTATAACGCAGGTGCAAACGCGAGGCGCAATTTGTAGATAATAAAACGGTTAAAATAAATATTCATATGAAAGAATAAATATTGTATTAGTACATTCGGTAAGAAATAAATTAAATTAAAATAATGGAAATCTGTATTTCTTTATCGTTAAAACAGAATAAAATGAAGGAATGAAATAACGCAAAATATTTACATATTTATTTTATAAATCATTTAAGTGTCAGTTACAGATTCCCACGTTAAAGTAGTAGAATTTATTGAAAATAGCGGTCCCGGTGATTATATTTTTTTGCTGGCAACATTAATAGTTTTACACGTAGTTCTAAATCTTCCTACACCGTATATTATAATAAACGCTAGATTACCTTGTATTAGGGAGCATTAAAATATAATCATGGCAAGACCTATGTTTATTACTCACAGTTTATAGAAAATATCTAGAGTTAAATAATTTATAATATCGACGTGCTTAATCTAAATGTGCAAATAAATAACGTATTACTAATCTAGATATGTACATATATGAATGCTCATTTACATTTTAGTACTTATAAAATTCAATTCCGATTATTGAAGGCTCATAGGTATAAAAAAGGTATTTTTAGAACTCATTTTAAACAAATGTTTTGTATTGAATAGACTGCCTATTATTTCTAACTTGCAGGATCCTATATATGGAGCTCATCTTTAGCCGTCTCTGAAAATGAAATCAGTTTGGCTGCAGGCTTTACCAGCTTATAATACTGCGCTTGTCGAAGACTTGTACGCGATAGTTAGAAAACGTACTGCTTCGGTGATGTGCAGGCTAGTGAACAGTAGGTACCAACACACTCCCCAGCAAGTTGGCGTATAAGCTGGACAGCCCTCTCTTGAGAGCCTGGAATAGTGCACACGTTGGCGCCAATAGACGCGAGACCCTTCTTTTGATATTTTTTATTAGTGTGATAGTCTTTTATTCTATATGTTCTATATATTATATATGTATACTAACATAGTTTAAGTTTAAATCCTATACTAACAATAATATGAACAACCCTACAGTCTGAATGAAATTATTACTATTATTATCCGGATGCATTATTGAATGTAAATTTCTCTATTTGCCTGTGTTGCCTCATGTTTGCCTGCGTTTAGATTTAAGAAAAAATGAACCCTACTTTTCGAGGGGACGACGTTAACCATTTCGACCTACACGCACGGTCGTGCTGCCGCAGAGACGTTTGTGGCGTCAAGCACGCGTCAATGACGTCACCCGATATACCCGTGTTACCGACAACGTGCCGGCTGTTTTCGGGCCGAATGGTTTATCATTTGGCGGTGGCAAGAGGCCTGGTATGACACTTGTCCCCTGAAAACAGGGGTGTTCTCCTATATGGGATGCAACTTGCATCAACATGCTGGCCCCATCTGATATATTGTGGAACCCGACGCGTAAGGGTGAATCTGCTAAGCGGGGTAAATATGCAAATCTGGGAGAGACATATTTGTGCCGTTTACGATAGAGACAGGACAGGAATTATTTCAAAGAATCATTTTTAACACACTGCCACGTGTTCATATCATCCATCCATACATCAATCAGCCTTTGAAAGTCCACTGCTGGACATAGGCCTCCCCTAATCTGCGCCACTTTGACCGGTCCCGAGCCATCTGATCAACTGATGGAGTGGAAAGGATTGGGCATCAACATCGATGGCGAATATATCACTCACCTTCGATTCGCAGACGACATACGTGTTCATATAGGAATAATATATCACCTACTACTATTTGCTTTAATAAAAAAACAAAGTCAAAAGCACTGAATACAGTTATTTCCGCGTGACAGTGGCCACTTCTAGCGGAAATAACAGCGTCCTTTGTAACTAATCGGTGTCTATGCACTTGCGTAGAAAATCGTACACGTGCCGTGGTAAGTTACACGCATGTTTTACGCGACATTGAACGCTGCCATTGCAGTTGTGGAAAAAAATGCGTGGATTTTTATTATACAAAATTGTATATATAAAGTTCACGTGATAAATATTTCTGATTCACACTAGATGATATTAGTCCTACCTGCAACCACGTAGATATGCGTTGCTATATAGAGCTTAGTTGTCTTATTACTCGTCCTTTTCTTTATAACTAGCTGACGCGGTGAACTTCCTTTCACCTAGGTAAACAATCTAAAATTAGCAATGTTTCTCCTTTATATTATACATAAAAACCTTTCATTTGAATCACTCTTAAAAATCCATAGCGTAGTTTTAAAGATCTAAGCGTACATAGGGACAGACAGCGGAAAGCAACTGTGTTTTATACTATATAGTGATATGGAAGTAGCAAAAAAGTTTGTATTCCACATTATATTAAGTAGATAGTTATGATGAACCCCAGATAAGATCAGAGTCTTACCTGAGCCTCGAGTGAGCATGAGTTGAACCTCAAAGTGTTCTGCAACTATACTTTCTAATCAAACCCTTACCAGATCGAATAACATTTTTTTATATTAATATAATTCATACTTTATGGTTATTATCATACATAAACTTATACTTATCATACTTCATACTAATATTATAAAGGCGAAAGTTTGTGAGTGTGTATGTTTGTTACTTCTTCACGTCTAAACGGATGGAGCGATTTTCATAAAATTCGTAGGGAGTTAGCTGACACTTTGAATTAACATATAGGCTAATTTTTACTGTGGGACGATCTATTATTTCAACGCGGGCGAAGCTGCGGGGTTCAGCTAGTTATAAGATAAAATTGTCGTACAACTAGATACGTGTTATTTAACTTACAATAAAACTGCATGCGTGTAGGATCCTATTTATGTCTACCTAAAATGTAACCTAAAGAGACATTTTAATCCTAAGTATTTGATTTACAAATTTTCATTAACGGCAGTTACCGCATACCGCTCTTAAAACTATCTATCGCATCAAATATTTAACAATCAGAAAAGCAGAAGAGTCACTGATGTTTTATGACAGAAATGAATGTATTATTTTTGTCGAATCTATGTAGAATTTTATTATGAACGCCAATAACTACAAGGCGTCAGTAATTGCCCACTTTTTGTAGAAGCTAGACATCGTTTCCTGGCCCTTAGGGCGTGTTTAAAAAAACCACAGATAAGGACTATTTTATCGGTTTTTATCGGTTGCCGATTATTTTAATCGGGTCGGCCCGGGTGTCCGTCTGTCAGTAATGGTCGTAATCGGTCGCTAATCGGCGTACAATTTACGAAATTGTCGATCCATGTCGACCGGCTCGATCGTCGGTGGTGATGTGGTCAGTAGTATCGATGTTTTGGTTGCGAACATCGATCAAGATAATCGGTAACTAGGTATCACGTTGTACAAAAGTCAAGTTAAAAAAATGAATTTACGAAATTGTCGATTCATGTCGACTGGCTCGATCATCAGTCGATGTTGGGGATGTGGTCAGTAGTATCGATGTTTTGGTTGCAACGTTTGGTAAGATAATCGGTACTGTGCTGTATAAAACTCAAAGTTAAAGAAAAGGGAGTTCACATATTGTTAAAGAATCGGTTCCGTAAAGCAATTACGTAAAATACTTATTAAAAACATTTTAATGGCTTTGTTTTATTTCATCTTATATGTACTTTTTCATACTTAAATAATAAGAACATAATTCATTATCTTCTTACTACTTAAATAGTATCGTAACATGTAACTAAGAATTTATCGTTATGTTCATCTAGTCATTACCTAATCATATCCTAATTTTAAATGGGGTAGAACCAGTGAAGTTCGCCCGGGGAAGTACCTACCAGCGCCACGCCAATTTCTAGCGTGAATCATTGTTGCGTTTCGATGGAAGGGTGTCGTTGCACACTTTTACATGAGGCCATCTTAGTCCTTGGGAGTAGCAACGCATAGTACCTACTTGACTTTAGATAGAACTTCATGTTCTATATGAATCTCGTTCTCTCTATATCTCGTTTGCTGCTTCAATCTTATAAAAAAACCTTTTTTCTATGATATTTGGCTGTAATGAAATCTATTCTACATAGACTACCTATTAATCTAAAAATGCACAAAATTGGAAGAGACAAAATGAAATGTCTTTATTTTGTATAGAACTAAAATGGCACTTACAAATGGTCAGTTACAATATTTTTTCTAACACTACCATTACACCGGAACATATTACGTTCTTACAGATGGCCGTTCTAGTAGCACACACGTGTAACATTCTAAAAAAGTAGACAGATATGGTGGTAGAACCCTTGGTTTGACTTTAGAGGCACAACCGGAACACATGTTTGTGTCTAACTACGTGGTAAACGCTGCTATGATTTTGTTTGAACAGCGTGATCATGATGAACCTCAAATCGGCTGGAGCGGCCGGCATAGGTCAAAAAACACTGGTGGGCAGTGTACCCACTGGTACAATTGCCCGGGCAAGGAGGGATTCCTTGATGCCAGTCGACTCAGCGCCACGCGGCGACGTCACCGCCGTGACATAGTATGTCATACAAACCAACCACTAACCTTAGGTAAGATTTTATTTTTTGTGGGGATGACAGCAGATCTTTGAGCTGCAGTAGACACTTAGCTTTACAGGTGTGGTAGCCGGCACACTTTTGTATGAGGTGACCATCATTGTCCTCAAGAGCAGCAACGCATCTGTGATTTACTTCAGATAGAACCAGTGTTCTGTTTGAAGTTGCTCACAGATGTTCATGGGCGGCAGTAGCCACTTACCATCAGGTGGACTGCATGCTCGTTTGGTTTTGTTATAAACGTATAAATATGCTGCGGGTGATGGCGAAAACTAAGTTAGCCATAAATATTATTACATAACCCCCAATATTACCATACAATATTCATAAATTTATTTGTCTTAATTAAGACATAAAACTATATATAAACTTAAATTGACATATATTTATTTTAAATTCAAGCCGTTTAACACAGTTTCGTAACAAAATTACTATCATAATTAATCGATGACATGTTAATTAGTGTCAGACTTGTTTCAAGGTGGGTGACATTATAATTTTCTCTAACGTTACAAAACGCTCTTCAAAGAATATTTTTGTATAGACAGATAGACATCTTTATCATTTCTCGTATATTCATCTTATAAATATGAAAGTTTGTGTGGATGCAGATGCTTGTTACTCTTTTATGTAAATAGTATTGGTCGGATATTGCTGATATTTGGCACACACATAATTTATAAACTAGATTACCATATAAAATACTTATTAAAGTTGTAGCCGTGCCCAAAACGGTACGCCCGTCCTGGAGTACGTCACGGAAATAACATAGTGTTATATATTCTTCTATAGAGCAGTGATAGCCTTTTTTTTTTTGTTTTCGAGGGGGAAACCTTCCAAAGGTACCCGACGCCGTGGGAGCGACGCAGGGTTATGTGGGATTTTTACCGCACTAAAACCCCCCCGGTGGCCGTCCTCGGCGCTGAAAAGGAGGACTCCGGGATCTCGAAACGACTTCAACCGGAATCCTCGAGCGCGCTGCCCCATCGGGCTCCTCCCAGATGGGCGGCTGGGCCCACCGCTCCGTCTAATCTTTACAACGGTATGCGACCACACATACCGCCGTCCTTCCCGGGATTGCCTGACCGAACGGTTCGAGCTCCCACTCTAGCCGTCTGTAACCCCGGAAGCCCCTTTTAGTCGCCTCTTACGACAGGCAGGGGATACCGTAGCCCTATTCTGACCCCGAGGCTACAGGGACGAGAGCAGTGATAGCCTAATGGCTGAAAACTTGCCCTCTCGATCGGGAGGACTTCTAAAATTATGCGTGCGTATTAGAAATTAATTATCACTGCTTCGGTGAAAAAAAACGTCGTAAGGAAACCTACACAGCCGAGAGTTATTTAAAAAAAAGTTCTCGGACATGTGTGAAGTTCATCTATTCGCACTTGGCCAGCACGATGGACTATGGCCTAAAACTCTCTCATTCTGAGAGAAGACTCTTGCCCAGCAGTGCGATAATAATGGGTTGACGACATATATTCTTCAGCAAAAGATACTGAGTTTTTTTAAATATTGTAACCCAACGATAAGGCTACCCGATAGAAAGTAGTCACCGTCCCCTATGGACATTCGCAACACCAGAGGAGTCGCCAATGCATCGCCAGCTTTGAAGGAGAGCTCTTTTTGCACCTTTCTTTAAGAACCCCATGTGAAACACATAGCCGGTATTTTAAGCATAGAATGCAAATGGTATGTATGCATTGTATGTACATAGGTACTTATGCAGATAGGTACCCTATCTATCAACGTATGATAGTTACTGACGTATATACGCTTCTCTAAACCTGCTCTACCGCGTATGCTACCGATCGGTACAGAGTCGTCTTAATTCAAATGTTACCTGCCATTTTTTTCAGGTCATCAGTCCGCCTCTTCGATGGGCGATCAAGACTTCTTTTGCTTAGACGTGGTATCGATACAAGGACTCTTCTACCTCAGTGTCTAACCTACGAACGACGTGGCTAGTTTGTTGCCAATTTAGTAGTTTACGTAAAAAACACATAGACATAGCATTCCAGCGAAAAGATCACAAGACCATAAAATCGCATACTAAAATTTTCCCCAATAATCAACTTATTACTATTGCCTAATTTCATCAAAATCGGCCCAGCGGTTTGTCCGTGAAAATAGGACAAACGGACAGACATATTACTTTCCCTTTTACAGTCTCAGTGGATATTTATTGCCATAACCCACAAAAAATATTACTTAGCGTGTATTTGTGAAGTACCCACATTTTATTAGTAGGTGAAGGTGACCGTTAGGGTCCATTAAATTTATGTTCTTACTCATTATTCTACCGGCTTATAATATTTTTACGACATAGTAAAAACAACACAATAATTGTAAAATTTAATGAATAGATAATAATATCTTATACGCTTGCTTTATCTTTGTTTTAGCAAATTGTTGAATACACCGTCTTTGAGCAATTTAAAGGCTATTAATTATTTTTTCATCCAATCTAAATAAATACCACAAATATCTAAAGCTTTCAGAGGCAACATATTGTATGTCATCTTAGATTAATTTTTGGTAGAGGAAATGTTCCATTTTAAAACAGTAGGTGAAGTCTTTTGGCTTTAACGATAACTCTATGGCGAGTTTCTAAGTGTTAAAAGATTATTCCCTGGTTCATGTGTGCCTTACTTATATGTTTAGTTAATTTTAAGGGTAGGTTATCCTGGTAGAAAGTATCTATAAAGTTTAATGATGTCGCGTTAGTAAGCAAGCATGCTTTACGACTTTGGAAAGCGGACAGACACTAAAACTAAATTAATTTATATTGATGTAACTATATGTATAAATTTTCGACATGTGCCCGAAATAGAGTTATCGATGACTGCCATCTACTGCATTGTTTGTAACAAATTATATGAAAAAAGATGTAAAATTGGCAGCGAACCGTCTAACCCCTGTATTGATCACAATAATCGATCGTGTGCCGCGTAATTGCGCGGGATCGAACCCGCTACCCATTATGTCATTATGGCCGCTCAACCGAGACAATAGAATATTCACGCAAAGAAAATCATCCTCTATGCATATAACCATAGAACTAAAAATTGTATAGGAAATCATTTGTTATCCTTTTGTTTTGAGTTGCAAAAATCTAAACGTTGTGCCGTGTTTCATCACAATATGGTTGATTTTGATGTGCTTTTGAAGTGATATACCAAATTGTAATGATTTCAAAATTACTAGAGAACGTCGCCCGGGCGCCGGCGCAGCTCTTTTTGCAGATGACGACAACTATGGACGTTTTGACATAGACTTAGATTGATTACTGGGTTTGTTACTGGTACACCAATTCGCACTTGGCCAGCGCGGTGGACTATGGATATAACTCTTTCTGAGAGAAGACCCGAGCCCAGCAGTGGGACTATAATGGGTTAACGAGACGAGAGGCGAGTTTTTTACTAGATGCTATATTTATCATAATTAAATATATCGCTACTTGAATTGAATTGATACAAAACAAGCTCTTATTTTGTAAGAGAGTCAGGTAAAATATGAACAATGTTTTCTTGTATTTTTAATGACTGAAAATAAATGTAAGGCGGCGTAGTTAGAGCACCTAGTTTTCAATCACACTTCTTTTTTGAATAAAACTGTTTAACTAAAAACAGAATAATGTTAAATTGTGCGGTTAATCATTCAAATCAGCGATATTTATTTTTACGTAAAATTAAAATACCTCACGAGCAAAAGGTCCATTTGATGGTAAATAGTAAGTGCCGCATGTGCACATCTAAATAAGTCTCGTACTCGTAAGTCATTACGACGATAGGTATTATTCCTTTGTCCCTGTAGTTCCGGGACCAGAATAGGACTACGGTACCCTCTGCCTGTCGTAAAAGGCGACTAAAAGAGGCTTCCGAGGTTGCGGGCGGGAAGAGTGGGAGCTCGAACCGTCCGGCCAAGCGACCCTGGGAAGGACGGTGGCATGTGTGGTTGCATGCTGCCGTAAAAACCAATAGGTGCGGTGAGCAGTTCACGCCCACCAGGGAAGAGCCCGATGGGGCACACGCTGAGGACACCGGCGGTTAATCGGAGTTCCCGGAGTCCTCTTCGCAGCGTCAAGGTCGGCCACCGGGGGGGTTTTAGTGCGGTAAGAATCCCACATTACCCGCGTCGCTCCCACGACGTCGGGTACTTTTTGAAAGTTTCCCCCTCGAAAACAAAAAAAAAAGGTATTATTCCTTAACAGCCCTACACACTCTAAAAGTCAGCAATACACCAATAACACTGCTTATTAAGGCAGATATAGGCAATTGTAACTCCGAACCACAAAAAATTATTTCAGTATAATCGCATATTCTAATTTATATAGCAGTAGGTATAGTACCTAACAAATAGCCAGCTATGTATGTTTAAAAAAAAGTCTGATGTCTAAGTATAGTGATCAATTTTTGTTCGGAATCGTTACATTGTTTTATAATTAAGTTTAAGACCTTTAAGACGCCCAGACCCAGATTTTTTTGTGCAAATACTATTTATGGCTATAAAACGTAATGCATATAATATAATCTAAAAAGTATTCAAATCACAAAGAGGAGCCTAACTTTATTTGCATAAAAGATGTGTATGGTGAAGGCATGTGAATAAATTAACAATCATCACTGTTCACGGAAAACTATTACATCTACATTTGTTTTTACTTGTAGAACTAAATAAACTTAAATATTAGGAATTAACTTCTTATAAAACAGTCATTCTAACTGAAATCAATTACAAATGCTTTGCTTCCTTCGAGGACTAAGACGGTTGCCTAATATGAATGTGAGCTGGCAACTACACCCTTCCACTGGAACGCGACTTGGTTCAGAGTAGACAAAACTGTGTCGGATCATATTTCATCTTTTTTTTGTTCTCAAGGGGGAAAAGGTATCCAACGCCGTGGAGGCGACGCACGGTTATTTTTTCCGCACTAAAACCCTCCCGGTGGTCGTCCTCGGCGCTACAAAGAGGATTCCGGGATCTCCAAAGGAACGCAACCGGTGTCCTCTGAGCGCGTTGCTCCATCGGGCACCTCACTGATGGGTGGCTGGGCTCTCCGCTCCGTCGTCTCCTAGCCGCCCGCACCCTTATCCATCATCATAATATTCCGTCTACCTAATAAATAGGTAGAATCCCAAGAACGATGTCATATTACCACATTGAAGTGACAAAACTATCCGTGAAACTTTTTAAATTTTCTTGTTATGAAAAAAATATATACATCAATATTATTTTTTACACGAAATAAACAAGTTGGAGAGCTTCACCACAGTTTTACGTGTATAGAAAGGCTTTCGTGACAACGATTCATATTTTTACGAGACGTATAAATTTGTTCGTCGGACTGGTGTGGTTGCCGACCGCAGACTGCCTTTGAGAATGCCGACGCAAATATTATGAGAAAAACGCCCATAAGGCGACAATAAAACATTTGTGGATACACCACAATATCGTAATGTCTCTTATTTATACTGCGGGGAAATAAGAAGAATGGCAGCACTGTTTTATGGTTTACAAGATTGACGCCGCACGACTGATTTGACTGATGAGCTGCGTAGCGCGCGGTCAGTGGCTGACGTGAGGTCCCAGGTTCGATAGCTCATCAGGCTTCTATATTACGCGTTTAGAATTGCTCGGGATTCGGGCGCTTGTGTCATCGTCCTAACTTGAAGTCCCAGGTTCGAGCACCCATCAGGCATCTATAGTAACAACTTAGAATAGAGCTCGAAATCGTCTCATCTTCAACCAATGCTTGTCACACTGCTGGCCCTGGGTCTCTATTTAAAAGAGGTTTAGGTCATAGTATCACGCCGTCTAAACTCAAATTGGTAGAAATGACGCACTTCTAAAAACTTTTATTTATTTTTCAAGACTTGTAGGTACTGTAAATACAATGTTTTCCTCCATCTTTTACCAAGTGATATAAAAAATGAAGAACAATTTATATATGTATGTGTAACCTCGAAAATCAGAGGTGCGTTGATTGAAATTTAAAAAAAAAACAAGTTTCAACCATTAGGCCACGACTTCTGGGCATTTGGGGTTGATTACAGTTACCCATGAGAAACAATAGTCTTATCTCAAGATAGACTGCAAGCTTTATTGGATATGAAAAGAATACTACTTATATTAATCTTCCCTCAGACTCATTACATTCTCAGTTCCAATTGCACACCTTCCGAATTACCAACCTATTTAAAGATAACATCATTATTTCATGCATAGCGAAGAAAATGTTCCGTTTGTTTTACACCGACGACAGAGCTACCATAAATTATGCGCCTAATAATCCCTTTGTCACAAATCATAATAAGTATGTTGTTAACGAACGATGCGATGTAACGCACAAAAAGGAGTTTGGAACACCGTCGATTAATCCAAAAGTAAAACTAATCAAGTCTATCAGAAAATGGACGAACAAAACCTTCTTGTTCCCGAGTGCAGGGTTAAAAAACAAATGAATGAGGCGGTGTGCGCGCTCCTTTAGCGCGCGTTTCCATTGGACTCACTATGTGCTTTGATAGATAAACAGTAAACATATTGATTTAAAAAGTATGTCTTAATATGTATTTATTCAAAGTCATAGCACTATATCATGTACTTATACTTATACGTATAGTTTTATATACTTATACTTATAGTTTTTGAAAAAAACGAATGCCACGCCTAACTGTCGTATTTGCTATTCCTAACAATTAAATTAGAGACTTCTAATACATTGAAATAAATGCGTTAACACTCTTGGAAAGAAATATTTACGTCTATCTAAATTAAATGACAATAAAATTGCAGTCTAAGCAGAAACAAATTCTAAAGAACTTCTTCGCAGTTTGTTTTGAATGTATGTTAAGGTTTTTAATTGGTACTTATCTTAATAATTACTTGTAAGAAAAATGTTTTAACTTAGTCCAGAAGGATATCAGTGTATCTATGTCCAACCTCATATAGGATAACTTTTTAATCATTATTTAATGAATACATATACATGAAGTTTACTTGTCAAAATGAAAATGCACTGCTTCCGTTTTATATTTGTTACTATACCGATTAAATTAGCTCATTGGCACGCAGTCTATCTGATGGCAAGTAGTTAGTGACAACTAGAGTTAGAGTCAAACTATAGCGGGCTAACCACCTGCATCACGAATGCCGCTGATGTGCAGATAAATGACGAGTTGTATGTTTGAAGTTGTATGAGCTCACTTTTTTATACGATTGAAATAGCAAACGAGCATACAGTCCACCTGATAATAAGCTATGATACTCTCACTCATGGACATCTGTATGTGACTTTATTTGTAACTTTATCTTTGTTTGTTTTTGTTTAATTTTATTAAGTAGGTAATTGTAAAATCAAAGTAAAACCGGTCACTATCCACGGGAACGATTCCGTTAAACTATTGCACTGTTTGGGCAGACATTGGTGTAAGCGTTACTGTAAATTATGAGAGCAAATAAATAAAAAAAAAGAACATTTATGAAATAGCTGAGATGACCGTCTTTTATAAAAGTCAGCCGGCGACCACATCCTTGAACCGAAAACTAAGAACCGCTTCACGCTAGAAACGGTGTGGCGGTGGTACCGAACGACACCGGTTCCGTAAACACTTCATTTGGCTTGGGTCACTTTCAGACAAATGGAAACGCGCCAACAGTACATAAATCATGTTCGGACGGGAACCGAACGCGCGATCCCGGCTAAGATTTTAATAAACATGAGGCTATCTCGGGGTGTATTCATTCATGAATGTTTTTTTATTATTTTAATTACGTGCAGGTCGTGTGAAGGGCTCGGTTTTTAGATCCCAGTAATGATTCCGCGGGATAGTGCTGGCGTTTTTCAGTGGTTTTAGATGTTCATTATCGTGTCGATATAATTTTGTTTTTGTTTACCGATAGCAAGAGACAGTCTGATGGACTTATCCAAGAGATCTGGATGATATTTTGCTAAAGGCGAGTCAATACTTATATGTACTATGTCTGCTTTTATTCAGCGAAATTCCAGCGTTAGTTTATGCGTGAAGAGTTATAAACACACATACATTTTCACAAACCCTTAATATTAGTAAGATAAAATAAGACGATAGGAATTTGAATCTCATACACGAAAGATTCAAATGTTTTTTCAAACGAATGTGTTGATTAAGAGCTATCTATTATATTTATGCGTAAAGTTACAGCACAAAGAACAAGTTTTTTTTATCACACGTCTTAACACAAAGTTTTAGGTGCGTAAGTATAAGTACCCAGCAGTGAGACAATAAACAACCCATTATTGTCCCACTGCTGGGCATGGATATTCTCTCGGAATGAGAGAGTTATAGGTCAAAGTCCACCACGCTGGCGAATTGGTGGACACAAAGTAGTACTAGCTATATAATGACAAAGTTTGTTGTTCATTGAAACCAGGACAGAATTAAGGTAAGTGGTATTATATCTATGTTCTGCTTGGTCAGCACAGTTTGGTTCCACGTGTAGTGGGTGCGATGGACACACACACACAAATCGCAGGCTCACAGATCCAGACTATAAGACTAGATGACCAGGGTTCGAACTCGAAACCCTATATGTTTGAGAGTATGATTACTATACGATGCGAGCCTTTATAAATGAAACACACATAAAATTTAAATAAAATAATTATAGAGTTTAATAAGAAATGAGATGATTATTTCAATGAGAGAAGTATAATAATAGCTAAGAACTATATCAGAACATACCAATTAAGTTACCGTTTAATAAAAACCACATCAAAATCGGTTAATCCGTTTAGGACTCCCACATGGAGTCACTCCCACATCCGTTTAGGACTCCCACACTGATACGTTACAATTTTTTTGAACCGAAAGCTAAAAATACATATACAAAGAAATATATAAGAAATATATCCAATATCTAATTTTCCATACAAAACTATTTCACCTACCCTACACATACGGACACAACGAAACTAATATAGTATCTGGGAGTAATAAGAAACGCTGCACGGTCGATGGGCGGGGCGGCACGGCAGCCGTAATTACGGGTTCGGAGCTGGCCACTGCAACCAGGCCTTATCGATCTACCACATATACTTAGGTAGTTTGGTGTATGTAAGGTATAAAATGTTTCAAATGCTGCTTTAACGGGTGTATTTGAATTTGTAGTTTTGTTAGCGACATTAAATGTAACGCATCTAAAAGTCACAAAACTAAAGATAGGCAGTCGTAATTATAAGTTTGAAGATGGCCACTGCAACCAAGGCTTTATCGATCTAACACATGTACTTAGATAGTTTCTTGTATGTAAGGTATAAAATGTTTCAAATGATGCTATAGCGGGTGTTTTGTAAATTTGTTTTAACAGATTTGTTGTGATAAACAGATTATAACAAATAATTTACATTATTATTCTATTAAGTTATATAATAACGTATATGCACATATAGATGTAGTAAAATATATAAAATATGTTTAATAGTTTAAAAGAGTATCTACGCATCGGTGATTTACTTCAGGTAGGACCTTCATTCTAGATGATGTTGATTTCAAAGGACTTTGGGAGGTAGAGACCACTTATCCTCCTTTGCTGCATCAATAGGTATTATACAAATTCTAGCTGACTCGGCAAATATTGTTTTGCCATATAAAATTTAAAAAAAAATGTTAAAGGTGGACAACCTTTATCACTAAGGGGTATGAAAAATATATGTTGGCCGATTCTCAACCTACTCACTATGCTCACAAAATTTCATGAGAATCGGTCAAGCCGTTTCGGAGGAGTACGGGAACGAACATTGTGACACGAGAATTTTATATATATAGATATAAACAAAATGGTACTTTTCTTAGCGTCCATAACATTCATGTCACTTTTTTGTGTATAGGTCTTTGTGGGAAAATATACATTGCTTACCTAACTCAATGTTACTTTCGACATTACATTTATTCTGAAACCAATTTTGAAACTAATTGATTTTATACGTGGAAGAGTATTGTTTACGCGAATTCTATTCCGTAGAATTCGCGAACTTTACGAGCAACAAAACATTCTCATTAGCTGTATGAAATCGAGTGCTTACTGGCATGGACCATGGCAAAAGCCAATTCAATCTGATAACGGCTACTTCAGACAGAAGTCATATAACAAAAATCACTAATATAACCAATAGAAACTTACCACAAAAACATCATAACCTATTGAAACAGTAGATTAAAGTATGATTAAATTTTATTCCACATAAAAAATTGAAAGGCTGGATGACTAAGCATTTTTTTAACGGGGCGGAGACTAAGAAAGGTTGTGATTGAAAATAAAACGAGTGCATGTAGGTTGGTCTGAATTCGTGAATAGTAGCTATGTATCTGGTGGAACTTTTTGTAGAAAGTCAACGAATGGGCGATGGATAAATGAGTTGGATTAGACTCCTGTCGGAGCTGATGCTACGCGACGATAACAGATTGGAACTGATGTTTTGATAAGAACTTGTGGTCCGTTCCTAGATTTATGAAAACTGTAGACCGGCGACGATACTTACATTGGTAATAAATTGTTGTATACAGTGTAATAAAATAGAATACCTAAAGAAAGAAAGCATATAGACATGTATAGTAGGTACCATAGTTTTGTAACGAGAAGTCTCAAAAAAAATGTCTGCTACTATCAATTTTTTCTCATCTCATCTAAAGTAGTCAAAACTAATGAACTCAGAAATTTGCCGATAGCAAAATAAAAAAAGTCCTCTGTTTAAAGACTTATTCTTTTCTCTACTATGGCCGCCTCAGCTCTTGTCTTATATGCGCCGATGGATAGGTACCTATACTGTAAGATGTTGTAGATTGGTTTGATTATGAATGTTCTTTTAATTGGACAATGAATTTAAGTGAACTGTTCATGTAATTGAATAAATTCTATTAACACGATAAATAAAGAAATCTTTATTTCTAGATAAAAAGTTCCTAAAAAGTATACTCTTTTTGTAGAAAGAAGCTAGGCACTTAACTCGTCTCGAAACGTTCATTAAACAATGTATTCATTTAATTTACTTTTAACAACATACCTAATCATAACAAGAATAAAAAACGTAACATTTTACTCATAACACACCAGAAAGACAAAATTACACCTTCCGAAACCATAAGGGAGTGGTCTGATCGCCTGAAGCGAATTGAGAGCGAGCGGCTTTTAACTAGTAGCGCGCACGCCTCCGCTCGAGGCTTCGTACTTATTGGTAATATTTCAGCATTCTGCTTGTCTGAGCGAACTTTGAGGTAACCTGTTTTATAAGGATATAGTAGAGAAGATATTTTGCGTAATTAACATTGTTAGGTTATAGGATTTTTGTTACATATTTTGTAACAAAAATATTATAACCTAACAACATCGTATCATTTGTATTTGCTTGCATAGTAAATGTTAAGTCATCAGTCACTGGCTCCCATCAATATGACTGCAATGCTTTCTATATCCAAGTGCCGGGGAAAGATCCCTTAAGTAAGGAAGGTAAAATATATCAAGCTGCTCTAATACAGATTGGTGAAAAATCCCATCGAAATAATTAATAATACGCAAAGCAGGCATCTGAAATGATTAAACAAAGTTAATACCTCCAAGGTTTTAGTGACAAGGTTGATAGGTGGTAGAACCAGTGTAGTTCGACCGGAGAAGTACCACCGCCACACCTATTTCCAACGTGAAGCACTTCTTGCGTTTCGAGAGAAGGATGTGGTTGCCGGCACACTTTTATATGAGGTGACTATCATGGTTCTCAGGAGTAGCAACGCATCTGTGATTGACTTCAGATAGAACACATGTTCTATTTGAAGTTGCTGACAGACAGAAGCTGATCAGGTGGACTGTATGCTCGTTAGCCACTTCAATCAAATAAAAAAGTGAAATTTTTGGGCGGGTGGGGATAACAACGGCGGACGGCGAAAAAAAGGTATCTACTACTACTACTAGTATCGAATATTTTGTCACGCTATGCAAAAGGGGAGAGGAGTTTAAATTTGTTTAGATTTTTTGAAAAGTAACCAAGGTAGACATTGGTGGTTTTTTTTGTTCTTGTGTTATGTTTTATTTAAAGAACGAAAAGTGAAATTTTCTCACCTATGCCAAGATTGTTCTAAAACCCCTTACTACCTCTTGTTATAGGCGCCTATGGGTTGGCTCAGCTGTTTATCTGATTAATCTTACCTTCCAAACTTTATGTTCACCTCAGCGCTACAGCTTTTATAATGCAAAAATTATATCACTTAACAGCTTACTATAGCAAAGTTTTACTTTATACTAGTCACCCGTCACAACCGCCGAAATTCGACCGTAATTTAAATTAGAAATCTAAACTTAATATTGTCCAAAGTAGCACGAATATTTCTCTAATTTAACAAATTTTAATAATTTACATGTTAATTTGAACGCACCCGTTAAAGGTAAAAAGAGGTTTATTGTCTAAGCTGCATTTAAAAGCAATAGCGGGTATTTTGACAAAGACATGTGACATTTTTGACGTTATGTGTTTTTTATTATGACATTGAATGTTCTATTTCGTTTATTATGTACGTACTTGTGTCAATTGCAAGGTAGTGAGTGTAGTGTAGTTTAGTTCATTAGTATGTTTGTTTTTTGCATTATTTGAAAAAAATATTAGCATTGCGCAATCCTTCTTTACATCCTTCCTTCTTTACTTCACTATAACCGTGCGTAATTCCATACTCTTCCGCCTGCGGCAAATATCTTAAAAACGAATCACAAATTTTTGCTTCACGTATAAATATATAGATTTATCTAGTGCTTGAATACAGGTGTAAATATCGACAGTACAGTCATAATGCCCTAAGGCTTGGCGCACGCTACCGATCTAGTAATATAGACAGTTTACTCGCAGGTAACACGCATTTAAAGTAGTCTTCTGCTGAAAGAATAATGTGGTCAATTATGTATCGATCTTTTCTTGAAATTCTTTACGAAATACATTTTTTTTTAAAGTGGTAGAACCAGTGTAGTTCGACCGGGGAAGTACCACCGCCACACGTTTTTCTAGCGTGAAGCATTTCTTGCGTTTCGATGGAAGGGTGTGGTTGCCGGCACACTTTTATATGAAACGACCGTAATAGTCCTCGGGAGCAGCAACGTATCTGTGATTGACTTCAGATGGAACCCATGTTCTGGATGAAGTTGATTACAGATATCCATGGGTGGCAGTGACTACTTACCGCCAATCTCGTTACCTTACCAAGCCAAGCCTTACCAAGCCGCCAAGCTTACCTCCATGCTCGTTTGCTACTTCAGTTAGATAACAAAAAATAGAGGTTGTGGACATTATAACACTTTTGATAAAATATGTCTCCGTTTACTCCTCCGGTGTCTCCTTGGAACGAGAACTACTTCTAAATATTTGAATTAACTAAAAAAATATCCAGAATTCAGAGAATACAGAATCTTTAGATTAGAATCATGTCCTTCCTAAGATTGGTTACAAATGTGTGCCACAGCTAAGTATAAGAATAATGTAGAAGCGAAAAAGCATGCAGTCCACCTGAATATAACTGATGATAATAATTTTAATCAGCTCTAAAGAAGATTAGAATTCTACATGATGACGGCTATATACAGGGCCTGATTAACCCTTAGGATAATTAGGCTGCAGCCTAGGGCGCGAGGATTGAGGGGGCGCGCTGATATCGTGTTTTCGCATGCACTATTAATCTAGCATCATTGCATCTACCCTACATATTTTTGAGACCGAGACAAAACACTAACACACCGGAGGATGTTGATTTGGCGACCGTTTTTTTTGCTCGACAAGCTGTACTTAATACTTTTAGGCCGACTGTAACACACCTGATGGGGGCGCGTCCTTATAATTAGCCTAGAGCGGTCAGAATTCTTGATCAGTCGCTGGTCATATAGTTATGCTTACTTCGTGTGGAAAATGTTCATAGCCGACGGATCGTAGTCAATTTTCCATCAGGAAACTGCCTTAACATTAGGTATATATATTTCGCAATTCAACCAGTTTCCATTTGGCCAGCGGGTTGGACAATGGCCTAAATCTTTCTCATTCTGAGAGACGACCTGAGTCCATCAGTGGAACAATAATGGGTTCACAACACACAAAAAATGAAAAGATCAACCAAACAATACCAGCAATTTACGAATACTAACACTTATAATTATGAGAAAAAGCCTTAGTGTTGAGTTGTTAACGCAGAGCCTCCAGCTAACTTGGCCGGGTATTATATGGGTGCTATCGACCGCCCATCACCTCTAGCGTTGCTACTTCACAACACATTATTGGATCATTTTACAAACTTATCTTACATTTTTAGTAAGATTGACGATACTCTTTGAGTTTTGTAATGTCAAAACACGCTTTCTACACTCATAACACGCTTTCTACACTCATAGCCCCACACTAGGATTTTCTCCTGTGTCGTGGGTACCATGGACACACACAATACAAGACACAAACACCCAGACCCAGAACAAGAATCTAAACTCATAATTCAGATATCTGTCTAGCCGGGAATCGAACCCGGGACCCATTGGCCGTCAGACCGGTATGGTAACTGCTCCGCCACGCGGGTCGTCAAAAGTTTTAGAAGTCGTTTAAATGAATGGTTAGTTACGCTATTGTGTTTGTATATAGTTATATTATGAAAATTTTCGTCAAATAGGTTTATAAGCAATATGTATTTATCGATGAGTAAATTGAAATACAGTGATAGCCTGCAGAGTATGCTTTGTATTTTTCAATCGAGAGATACAAGGATTCGAATCTAAGAAACTCATTTTTTTAAACCTAAGTGCGTATTTGAATTAGATTACTTTTTTCAACTTGCGTAAACGGTAAACCATAAAATCGACAGAAGACCTACACATTACAGAGTTTAGAAGAAACGGTACTAAGAGTCTATTAATTTGCATTTGGCCAACACAGTTTACAGCAATCTAAACCGCTTTCAGTCCTAGAAGAAACCCGTGCAGTGGAACAGTAATATAGAAATCCTTCGATTTAATGAGTAAAAAACATCCATGGGTAAAACTGCATGAATGTAATTAAATTACAAAGAAATGTGCAGAAAAAAGATTTTTGATAATTTCGATGTCATCTCCACGTTTTCATAAAAAGGCAAAACGGACAACGATCACACCATGTCCTGAAGGCAAAACCGTATCATTTACATATCTTGTTTACGGGTTGTCTGTCCGTATATGTTAATGACATTCGAACAAATATATTCACCGCTGCGGACGCCTCAGTGCGTTCCACAGCATTGTTTTGCACTTACCTCCAGATTAACAAGACCTGTGTTTTAGTATTACGTACACAAATACGAAGCTCTGTGTACGATGGTTGATTTTTTGCTCCTTTTATAATATAAATCCCAGTTGGGTTCAGTTTTTATTTTGTTATAATTTCGCGAAGACGCCGCGGGCGAAGCGGCAATATGAATATTAAGAATTTTTTTGTGTTACGTAGATGTGTTTCCATTGTTTTGACAACAATTTATAAGCTGAAAGTATAATCTTGAAAATTTCTTACATCTTCCATCAACCCGTTATTGGCCTACTGCTGGGCACGGGTCTTCTCTCAGAATGAGAGAGTTTAGGCCATAGTCCACCGCGCTGGGCAAGTGCGAATTGGTGGACTTCACACACCTCGAGAACTTTTTTTTTAAGAACTCTCGGGTCTGTAGGTTTCAGTTAAAGCAGTGATAATTAATTTATAATACGCGTGCGTGCCTGGGTTTGAACCTCGGACCTCCCGATCGAGAGGGCAAGTTTCAAACATTAGGCTATCACTGCTCTATCACAGGTAGTCCTTACGGGCTAAGTTGTAACTTTCAGTATTAACTTACACTAACAATACCTTATTAAACGGTATAATAGCAGCGCTATTATTATAAAGTTCGTAATATAATGCTAGTTTCCTATCAAAGTAGTTTTTACTTCAAAAGACCAAATTAAATTCTTACTTAAAGTTTATCACAAACTTACTCCTTACTTACTTACTGCCTCGCGCTGGCCCTCACGGCGTAGAGGAGCGTCCCCTGGGTGGCGGATAGGGGAATGGTCGGTAGCACAGCCTAGCTACGCTTCCCGGCTAAGTCCGATGGACTCGTTGACCAAAGTAGGGTGTGGTCTTCCAGCATTATGGGGTTGTGCGGCGGGTTAACGGCCCCCCCACGTAAAAATCTGTAGTTACGAAACCGAGAAGAGAAAATAAACGATCTGAATTTCGACACAATATTATCAAATTACCTGTATCTTCTCCTTGAAGACAAATAATTGAATTGTCAATTTTTTTTTAATTGAACGCACTTAGCTATGAAATTAAGGACAATATGTACAATATTTTTTTAATATGAATATTTTTCGTGTCGTGCGTATGTATACAATGAAAACGGACAATAACGGTGCTCGGTCTCATTTGAGTGACGGGTGACTGAAATTTATAGTATTCAGCACTGGAAATTATAGTGGCTTCCTAATTTTAATATGAAATATAAGGACAATTTTGTCTCTCATCTGCGGAATTTTTACGATCAAATAGGCCTTGAGAACCACTTAATTGTAAAGAAAATAAAAGTTTTGCGAGTCTGTAGATCACATAATTACCTATATTTGCAATATTTATACTTACCGATATTTTCTTATTTGCCTGTTGGTACATTTCAAATCGTATGAAACCGAAAATATTAAATTTAATTTAAAGGATTTAAAATACAATTTGTTACATTAAAATCCATTACCTCTATGTCCTCTAAAAGTAGTTACAATTTCAAATTATAACTGACCTTACGAGTTTTATAATTTATTTTTCTTTGGGAAATATTTTTTCTAAGTAACAAGGTAGGTATTATAGTACCTACCTATTTGAATATAAGAAATAGGTTCTATGTAGTTGACGTACTGTTAGGAGAATATATCCTAGAGGGATCCTACGGAGGGGACGCTCCAAATAGGCTTGGCTGTGGGCCCGCTCTGGATTCGTCCGAGGGGGCTGCGAAGGACGAAGTTTTCTGGCCTCTGCAGGCAGGAGCGATTGCGGGAGGAGTGTGTCGTTGCAGAGCGTCCTGTCTCTCGCAACCGAACGGGGGCGCAACGTCGGATGAGTTGGCGGTGGGGCCGCAGAGGTAGAGGAAATGCGGTGTGTCGTTGCCGTCCTCCCTGACTTCTGTGGCCGTTTGGTGGTTTGCGGAGAAACCAAAGAACAGATCCGCCGCTGGATGTGAGAGGTCCATGCCTGTAGGGTGTAAAAGTATATATGTGAAGATGATGCCTTAGAAGACGAGCCACGAAGGATTTCACCACCTTTAAAACATTCTTTGTGTAGTAAATTTAAAATACCTCTCATATTATTTTATCGCCAGACAGTGACAGATTAAGAATGCAAATTCCCAGGCTCCGTGGGCGTGGTCCGTCTCGTCCGCAAAAAGATACTGATTCAAGAATAAATCCTAACATACTTATAATTTGGATTTTTATTGTTTCTGCAGAAATACTTGAAAAATAAATAATGATAGGTATGATCACTTTCAATAGGTATAATGTATAATATGGGAACTGTTTAATGTCCAAGGAAAGGATATTTTTATTTAGAGGATGATAAACTAAGACAGCGAAAGTAGGGATTTACTATTTATTTAAATAAAATTATAAGATAGACAAATAAGATTTGCAATACGAATAAGATTTATCTACAACGTCCGCGGTGCTCACAAAGCGGAAGTGTCAATAATAAAAAAAACAATAGAAGGCGAAATTGACCACAGACCACAAAATAATATTTTAACAAAGGATCTTCTACAAATATAAAGACAATCGCAAACTCTCACAACCGATATAAAACTATAAATTCATGATTTAGATATGTCTGGCCGGGAACGAATCACTTGGTGTCAGGGAAATAACTTAATCGCCATACTCGCCATATGACTTAAATATCAATATTTTTCTATTTTAAAGTCTAGCGTATCCATGGTAATCAGTAGGTATCCCATGTCAACACAGGTCGTAACCTTTTTTTTTGTGACGGGGAGGAAACCTTCAAAAGGTACACCGAAGCCTTGGGAGAGACTCCGAGGTTATGTGGGATTTTTACCCACTAAAACCTCCTCGGTGGCATTCCTCAGCGCTTGCAGCGGACCCCGGGATCTCCAATGGAACGCACCGGTGCCCCTTCTTGAGGTTGCTGGGCGGCGGGTCGGGCTCTCATTCAACCCGCCCGCCTTTAATCCTGAGTCCCCTTTTAGTCGCCTCTTATGATAGGCAGGGGGTATCGTAGCCGTATTCCACTCCCCGAATACAGGGAAACAGGTCATAACCTATCTGTCGTCCCTGTAGCCTCGGGGTCAAAGTAGGGTTACGGTATCCCCTGCCTGTCGTAAGAGGCGACTAAAAGGGGCTTCCGGGGTTGCAGACGGCTAGAGTGGGAGCTCGAACCGTTCGGTCAGGCAATCCCGGGAAGGACGGCGGTATGTGTGGTCGCATACCGTCGTAAAGACTAAACGGAGCGGTGGGCCCAGCCGCCCTTCTGGGAGAAGCCCGATGGGGCAGCGCGCTCGGAGGATTCCGGTTGAAGTCGTTTCGAGATCCCGGAGTCCTCCTTTTCAGCGCCGAGGACGGCCACCTGGGGGTTTTAGTGCGGTAAAAATCCCACATAACCCTGCGTCGCTCCCACAGCGTCGGTACCATTTGAAGGTTTCCCCCTCAAAAAAATAAAAACCTATCTGTATACTAGATGTCAGCAAAACGAAAGAGTATGTATCCTTATACATAACAGACACTCATAAATCCTCACAATCTTTTACATTTATAATAAGTACATAGATATCCTAAATAGTATAAAACAAAGTCTCTTCTCGCTGTCTGTCCATGTGTATGCTTAGATCTTTAAAACTACTCTACGAATCTTAATGTAGTTTTTTTAATACCTAGATATAGTGATTTAAGAGGAAGGTTTTGATGTATAATGCATGTATAATATAGTGGAGAAACACTGTTAATTTTTGAGATTTTTGACTTTTAGGCGGAACGAAGTTCGGCGGATCAACTAGAATTAATGTGGTTTTACTACTGGTTCCGGTGTGAACTTTTTGTAGATTGGGGTGCGTTCCGACCAAGGTGTGTACAGAAGCTTTAAATTATTTATTTTCCAATTTAAACCAATAGTTAAACATAAAAAAATTAAAAAAAAACTGTGAAGGTTCTCGGCGAATTTCCAAGACCTAGTAAACATTTTTGGTTAGCGCAAAAGTCAGCAATTAATATCGTTATTAATCGGAAGACGAGAGGAAATAGTTTTACTGTTGGGTTTTCGGCTAGCAAAATATGAAGAAATGGGTCAGAACTATTTCTGGTTCGTTTCTGAAAATAAACAACATTATCATCAACAGTATCAACTTGTTCTCAGAGGTAGGTAACGTAGCTAATCATATCTGGTAACAGTAGGTATATCTACGAGCAGAAGTGGCAACTTACCATTATGCTTCTTTGCGACTTCTAAAATATAAAAAGCTAGCCAAACTCCTCAATCTCATCCTTATACATAATTAAGTTCTATTTATGCCGAATTAATCCAACGTTTCGGCGGAATGAAAACAGTCGTGAAGGAATAATTTCAAAGGCCGATAATCTTAAAAAAGAAATGTACTCGGTACTCCTTAGTATTACCCATAAAAGCATAAACCACACAATAGTTACTAATTGTGGTTAAAAAAGATAACAAAAGATAACAAAGATAGTATACAAAAGATATAAAACGGAATATTTAAATATTCTCCGTAAAATGTATTAATAAGATTGCTAGATGCCCTAGCAGATAATTCAATATTGTCGGGGTTTTCTCCGCCGCTTATTTTGTATTTGATTCCAATTATAAATTTCAGTGCCTCCGTTTTTTCTACATTAATTCAATTACTCTTATTTTTACATCTAGATCTTACGATAAAACGGTCTAACCAACAGAAATTAGTCAGCGTCGCATTTTTACATCACCAAGTAAGTGTTCATCATCACCGACTTTCACAAGTAACTGTAAGTAAACATAAATATTATTCTGAAAACTATCCTAACACATAAAATATTCGTTCCCACAAAACTAGCCAACGATTTTACGCAACGTAATCATCCCGACAAGCAAAACGAGAAGCGGTGGCCGGCCAACTCATTAAAGTTTTTCCATAGAAATATATTAATCACATCTCGCCACGCCCCATGGCGGCTAAACACCAAATAATTTCTGCTATAACATTCTCGAAGGGCACAGAAAAAAACAATAATTAATTTTACTCTGTGGCATTTTTCGGGGCGGACGTTTTTTAACTTTTTTCGAACAGGTGAAGCTAGGTGCGTAGCATAAAATATTGCGAAGATTATTAATGTTTGATTTTATAATATTTTAGTGGGTCGTAATTTTTTAAAATTTATTCGAAAACCTTATAATTACAGGTTCGGACATCATCACTTATGTTTCATTTTTTGAGTAAGTAAACGCAGTGCTACTGTAACTGTATAATTTGTTTTTATTTTTGATAGGTGTTTGAAAGTAATGGTCTCTACCCACTACTGTTCCAAAGCTGTGCAGGACTCTTCTCTCAAAGTGGATTTAGATGAGTTAGTGGATTTCACACGCTTCTGAGTAGTTTTTAAAGAACGCACATCTTTACAGGTTAGGTATTCCTTTACTGTTAAATCAAATGATAATAAATTGCTATTAAATCATTATGTCATACTAATATTATAAAGGCGAAAGTTTGTGAGTGTGTATATTTGTTACTACTTCACGTCTAAACGGCTGAAGCGATTTTCATAAAATTTGGTAGGGAGACAGCTGATACTCTGAATTAACATATAGGCTTTATACTATGAGAAAATATCTTATTCCCTCGGGACAAACAATATATCACCTATCTACCTTGCCTACTTGAACATCAAGCCTTAAAACTTTACTTTCTCCTTAACTTAACTTCGAGTATCACGGTTATAGAACGAAAAATCATTGTTAACTTATTATTGTCCCACATCTGGGCACGAGTCTCCTTTCAGACTAAGAGACATTTAGACCTTAATCCGCTGCACTGGACAAGTGATAGAATTCGCACATCTTTTACAGCTTTTTTAAAGTTAGCTTAGGTTCGTCGATTTCCTTACGATGTTTTTATGTTTAACCGAAAGATATAATTAATGTCTAATATCTGCATAAGATTGTCGATTGAGAGGCTTTTACTCTACCTACCCTACTTCTTAGTATATTAATATACTTAAATCAATATCGCATTTAATATAAGGTTTTAAGAAAGTGTTAAAACTGAAATTAATAAATCATAATTTTTATCGTAAAATATTCATCACTTTTCTTTTTCTTTCTGCTTGTGTGTAATTTCTTCTTTATGATAAAAACGAAAGTAAAGTGAAAGAATTACGCACAAGTGGTTTTGAAGTGACAGGCGAGGACCATAACAGAGTGCCTCTGCCGCTACAACTAATACCTGTGTTTATTAAAGGTTATCCATTTTTATTTGTAAGCTCACTTACATTATGTCTCTAAAAATAAGATTGTGTAAAGCTAAAGGTTACATCCTTAGAAGAAATATGTAACAATAAACAAGAACAAATAGTTAAAATATTTCAATGTGTCAATTAAACCTTTAACAAGAATGCTAGTAATTAGGTACAATGGGATGTATAAAAAGTCGGCTTAGCTGCTATATTTATAAGACACAGATACATATGTTTAATTTAATTGACATTTATAGTTTTTTCTCTGAATTGTTAACCATTGCCGGCATAAAATAGCACTTAATAGTTATTTATTATTGTTAGAATCGATCGTGGCTTTTTAATATATAGGTAAAGGATTATTTTAACATTATGTAACTTGTAAGTTTTTTTAAAGACATTTTTTTTTATTATCTGCCTGAAGTAGCAAATGAGCATGCAGTTCACCTATTGATAAGTGGTCACTGCCGCCCATGGATATCTGTAATCAACTACATAAAGAACATGGGTTCCATCTGAAGTCAATCACAGATGCGTTGCTACTCCCGGACTAAGATGGTCGCCTCATGTGAAAATGTGCCGGCAACCACACCCTTCAATCGCAACGCAAGAAATGCTTCACGCTAGAAACAGGTGTGGCGGTGGTACTTCCCCGGTCAAACTACACTGGTTCTACCTCCTTGAAATTTGTAGTGACAAGGGAAAAGGAGACAGAGTAAAATATACAGTTACGATACTTTCACCGAGGATTTAGTGGCCGAGACCTTTACCATCTTATAAAAAAACATACTTATATATGTATGTACATATATCGACAACGCATCATTGTCGCACTGCTGGGTACGGGTCTTCAATTGGTGGACTTCACACACCTTGAGAACTTTTTTTTTAAAGAACTATCGGGTGTGTAGATGTTTTCCTTCACCGAAAAGCAGTGATAATTAATTTTTAATACGCACATAAATCAGCGGTGCGTGGCTGGGTTTGAACCTCGGACCTCCCGATCGAGAGGGCAAGTTTCAACCATTAGGCTATCACTGCTCTATGCATATGGATACCTATTAATATATCAGAAGTGTATGTTAACCATCTTGATATCAAACCTTACTACAGATCAGTTCTGCTAGTCGACAATAGTTCTTTTTATTTGTAGTCATACAAATAAATAGAACTATTGTGTAGTTAGACGATGGGAATTTCTAATAGCATGTTCATAAAACCCTAACCTTTCCAAATACGATAAATAATGTACGAACACTGGCTTTTGAAGCAAAGATCACATTACTGACCAATGAGGTGCGTGCACGCAAATGTCAAACTAAACACGTGTGAGCGGCCCTTCATATGGTGTAGGAGATGATATTACCACCTACGTATTTTTAATTCCCACGTGATCTAATAATCCATATGATTCAAGGTGGTAGAACCAGTATAGTTCGACCGGGGAAGTACCAACGCCACACCTATTTCTAGCGTGAAACATATCTTGTGTTTCGATAGAAAGGTGTGCACATCACAAGAGGCGACCAACTTAGTCCGCGGGAGCAACGCATCTGTGATTGACTTCAGATGGAACCCATGTTCTGCATATAGTTTATTACAGATGTCCATGGGCGGCAGTGACCACTTACCATCAGGTGGACTGCATGCTCGTTTGGTACTTCAGTCAGATAAAAAAAATTAAAATTGGTTATTAGTCAAATCATATATATGTATAAGATTTATTATATATTTTTTCCTTTGTTATAATTATCTACTTTGCTTAATGATAGGAAAAAATTATGTGTATCCTGATCTGAATAATAAGATAAGGAAATAATACGACTTGTAATGATTTAATCATCATTGTTATACATCTTACATCATCATAAGTATTCGTTTCAAAATACAATAATATTTAAAGCTTCAGGGTTGTAATTTTCAATCTCCCTTATTTTCTCTTCACCCCCTATCGTATACCTATTACGGAAGATAACTTATTACTAACTACTGGTCTCCCTCAAGGCGCTCCACTAAGATGGTTATCTCCTCTCCGCTTTCATTCGCTTCCTGCTGATTATTTATTTAAACCAAGTAGTTTAAAGGGAACTAAGTAGTAAAAATATTTAACCATGTACTTACTTGTTAAGTAACAAGTAAGTACATGGTTAAATATTTTCCCTTTTTTATTCATTAAGTTTGCCGACGTTTGTAACATTTTATTACATGGTTTTTAACTGTAACATATTTTTTGCATACGCAAGGACTATGTAGGTTTCAACACAATTAGATATTTGTCCATCGCAAATACTTACCGATAACTGGATATATAATAACTGGATAAGAATTATAATAAGAACGAACCTTTGCTAAGTTTTGAATTTAGAATTTAATTTCAAAGCTTGTTAAGGGACAATGTACACGACTTATATGACCAAATGTAGAATCAAAATATTGCGATAACTTCAAAGGTATGTAATTAATGATGTAACGAATGTCATTATTTGACATTCGCGAATGCGAATGCGAATGCGATAGTTGGATATTTTCAGTTGTTGCTATAGAGTGCCTCAGGATATAAAGTTTGGCGACGTTTTTATTTATTTTTTAGGTCGATTTCAGTTTGGTTAGATTTCGCGAACTTTTTTTGCAAAGCAATGCAATTCAGCATTTGCAAAACATTCGTACCAATATTTGTGAATGCGAATTTCGCGAATATTCGCATGTTTTTAGATATTGTGAATATTCGTTACATCACTAGTAGGTACCTATCACTAACATAGAACTCTCAGTGGTATTACTCGCTCTATATCGATCACACTGCCCACCCTAGACCCCAATACACAACAATTGCACTAATTAATGAATAGTTTCGAGAGGTATTTTCGTATTTATTTGTCATTCGCCCGGGGATGTTTCGTTGTGTTTAATTATTTTCGTTCTCATTACTGTTGTAATTACAAATGAAACACGATAAACGAATTTTAAAGTGTTGACAGTATCTGTTAATTGTGGCTACTTTAGGTTTATTTTGGCACAATTTGTAAATGATTTGCAAGCTTTATTTCCTTACTAGCATGTTAATTTAAATTTGGTTGTAACTATAGCTAATGTATTTTTTACTTAAAAATTAAAAGAACCATAAATAAATGGCCGTATAGTTCGACTTTCTGGAGTCAAGTAGCACATTCATATAAAACTCACAATAAAAATAATCCAGAAGACCCAGCTAAAACTTATTACACATAAGTATAATGTTGTTTCACTGGGAAAATATGGTACAATGTTTTTATCGTTCAAGATAGAATCAAGCATACACGTATTAGTCACATAGCAAGAGTGGCAAATGCAACGGGCCCTGCGACTAGAGGGGCCCCGCGGCCCAACACCAACCTGTTAATTATATTTTACTATCTTTGCTATTCTAAAAATCTTAAACTGAAAGAAGATATAGAAAGAAAGAAAGAAAGATCTTTATTTAGTAAATTTTTGGGTTACAATAATATTGATTACATAAGATTTTTTAAAATAAAAGGAAAGGGCGCCAAAAATTAAATACGCCGGTTAAGGCGTTCTAAATGTATGGCACTCACATACTCGTATTTATCATTAAAAGACTTACAATTAGACACTATATTACAATGCTGATAACTTTAGAAGATTAAATATTTTTTGTATTTTATATTTTTAAATCATCGTTTATGAATTCGTGATACGTGTAATAGCATTTCTCTATTAATATATTTTTTAATTTTCTTATTATATTTTTTTATTATAGAAAGTAGATAGAGAAAATGTCATCTCTAAATTTTCCCACATTAAATCCAGAAAAGTTAGGCTATGGGCCTCCTGTCAGAATTTGCCAGGCCCCGCACTGGCTTAATCCGGCACTGCTACGGATGTCAATCTATTTTTAGTACTAAAATGCAAAGTTAACATAATTATATTCCTTCGTCTATTAATAAGTTGTTGTACCTACTAGTAGTAGGTAGAAGTAACACAATAACATGAATGGACCAAGAAGAATGCAAAAGTACACTTCTTCAAAGCAGGCCATGCATTTGCGTTTCGACAGAAGGGTATGGTTGCCGGCACACTTTTTATGGGTCGACCATCATAGTCCTCGAGAGTAGCAGCGCATCTGTGATTGAATTCAGATGGAACCTATGTCCTAAGTTGATTACAGATGTCCATGGGCGGCAGAGACCACTTACCATCAGGTGGACATGCAGTCCATCTGACAGCAGATGCAGGTCGTTTGCTACTTCACTCAGATAAAAAAGGTAGAATCTATGTGGAGATTATCACAGAAGTCCATAGAGAGCAGTGAACACTTACAATCAGGTAGACTGCGTGCTGAAAATGCAGTAGGTTTGCTACTCCATTTTTTTATAATAAAATAACTTGCCGAAGTTACAAAATAAGCATTACATTGTATTTGACTATCTATATGAGAAACGTTTTTTACTGTCGTGACACAAAAATAAGTTTAAAATGCGCTGCACGACATTTCCATCGCAGTAATTTCAAAACGGCTTCGAGTCTATTCTTTCTACATTATTCCTTCGTAAACTGTGTAACCGCAGAGTGGCAACAGTAAAACCACCCTATCGGCTGCCGTAGGGCCGTCATAAAGGAAAATGGAATTTAGGCGAAGGGCACGAAAACACGTGGCGTTTCTCACGCTTAAATTAACAGTGCGGTGTTGGGATGGCTGGTTTATAATTGGAATTTCGTTTGCTAGCGCCATACGTGCTATGTAATTGGAATTGGTATCTGCTGTGTACATGGTAATGGAATTTTACTATGTGGTTACCGGTTTTTTAAATAAAAATACAAAGTATTTAGATTGAGAGAATTATGTTTTTTTTTATTGAAGTAAGAGCAGTGATAGCCTAACTTGCCCTTTCGATCGGGAGGTCCGAGATTCAACCTAGGCACGCACAACAGATTTTTCTAAAATTATGTGCGTATTAGAAATTAGTTATCACTGCTTTTCGGTAAAGGAAAAAATTGTGAGAAAACCTACACACCCGAGAGCTCTTTAAAAAGAAAAAGTTCTCGGACGTGTATAAAGTCCACCAATTCGCACTTGGCCAGCGTGGTGGACTAAGGCCTAAACTCTCATTCTGAGAGAAGACCCGTGCCCAGCAGTGGCACAAGAATGGGTTGTACTAACAAGGAGACTTGTAGGGAGTAGGTAGATTTATACCTTCCAGAAATTGATATTATAGGCAACTAATGGATATATTCCTTAACATAGTCTGCTGTGGGGTATCATTAAAATTAAGCGTAAAAATCGACAGCCGTCTGATGGCCGTGGCTAATTTTACTTAATTGTATATCAGCAATTCTTGCTAAAGACTAGTTGTCATGTGCTTATTTATAGCTTGTAATAAATTGTATAGAATTTAAGTGATAACATGTAGCTTTTTAGATTTTTTTTATTAGATTACCAAACGATGCAGTCCACCTGGTATAAGGCGTTTACGACCGCTCATGGCAGTGATACCTCATTGAACAAAACTATATTGATCCTTTGACGTGACAACGTCTTATAATACGATGGAGGTGTTTTCACGCACCAAAAAATATGACTCATGCGGCGTTAACTCGCTCTGAGGCGTTCCATTTAACTCTTGAAGTGCAAGCGAGAGCGCGGAACGAGCGATAAAGAGGCACAATCGGCCTCTGCGTTTGGCAGCGTTCGATATCTGTCTCTCTCCAACTTAAGCGAGCGATGCGTCCGCGTGGACAGCTGCTATACAATAATACATCATGTTTTCGTCAACTATGAAGTGCAGTGAAGAGTGAATGTGGTGTCAATTGTTTATAAATACCTACATATAAAATTTTCTTTTGAAAAATGCAAACATTCCATAGGTATTTTCTTATGACGTTGTCACGTTCAACTACCGTCAGTAAACCGACTTTACAGACAACCATTTTTTTTTGATACCTTTGCTAATATATAAAATTCTCGTGTCACACTATTTGTTGCCATACTCCTCCGAAGCGGCTTGACCGATTTTTACCAAATTTTATATGCCTATTCAGTAGGTCTGAGAATCGGCCAACATCTATTTTTCATACCCCTTAATGGTTGTCCACCCTTAACATTTTTTTTTAATTTTTTTAGTTTGTCGGGACAGCTAGTTTCCATATAAATATTTACATTAAGGTACATAGAAAATATATAGACGGACAATAATCAAATTCTCGTTCACATTACAATCTTCGGCACGTCACACCACAAAGCCATTTAGTGGCGTCATTTACGTAGAATGGAAGTGAGGTTTCGATGACCGTATCCAATCCTGATTGATTGGATCTCTTACTTCACTATGCGTGCAACTAGAGCCAGTAAATTAGTTTTACACGTAAAAGGCACGTGCGTAGGTACGCATGCCTAAAAAACACAGTCACGCTTCGATTTTGAAAGTAAACGCTCAGGTAGGTACTTGCCATTCGAGGAATTGTTTGGCATTTTATTCAATTATTAAAACGGAATACCCGACTACTTGATCTAAAAATTGCAATCTGGTTATTTTGTTTTTTATAATAATGTACCTAATGTAAACCTATTTATCTGATTGTAGCAGCAAACGAGCATGCAGTAAACCTGATGGTAAGTGGTCACCCATGGACATCTGTAATCAACTTCATACAGAACATAGGTTCTATCTGAAGTCAATCACAGATCCGTTGCTACTCCCGAGGACTATGACGGTCGCCTCATGTGAAAGTATGCCGGCAACCACACCCTTCCATCGAAACGCAAGAAATGCTTCACGCTATAAACAGATGCGATGCTACTCGCGAGGGCTCCATCGAAATGCAAGAAATGCTTCACGCTAGAAATAGGTGTGGCGGTAGTACTTCCCCGGTCGAACTACACTGGTTCTATCTTGATAGTGATAGACTGCATGCTATTTTGCCTCTTCAATAAATATGAAGTGAAGTCCACCAATTCGCACTTGGCCAGCGCGGTGGGCTATGGCCTAACACTCTCTCATTCTGAGAGAAGACCCGTGCCCAGGAGTGGGACAACATATACTTTATGTGATGAAAACTTAAGCGTTACTTGATATTTCTTCATTACTAGTAGGTACTTAGACTAGGCAGTTCGACTATCTTGATATGATTTCATATGTGTTTTCCTACAGTTATTGTCTAGAAGAGCAATTTGTACAAGAGCTCAAACTTTTGATCGGTATGTTCTATTTGTTTCTTTGTATGTATGTATGTATGTATGTGAGTTTATTTCTTTGTAATCATTAGATATGTGCTTAGATCTTTAAAATTACGTTACAGATTTTAATGCATTTTTTTAATAGATAGAGTTATTCAAAAGGAAGGTTTTTATGTAGGTACCTATAATTAATATAGTAGAGTAACTCTGATAATTTTCAATTTTTGAGTTTTAGGCGGAACGTAGTTCGCCGTGTCAACTAGTAATTGTATAAAAAGATCTCCGAATACTTTCCTTCCCTATCTAAGGGAAGGAAAGTATTCGGAGATCTTATTATTATTCTTGCTTATAACGTAAATAAGAGGAATAAAACTGCACAAATATATTTATCGAATAGATTTATTCTTATAGACAATTCCATTATATTTTATCTATTTACTAAATACAGATAGACAACAGTATGTATGGAATATTAACATTTAGAGTATATACATACACTTATGATCCTGTTTTAGACACGTTTTACGTTATGTTCCTTGTCTATTACAGAGGTATTTCCCGTTACATTATTTACATCTGTATATATAATAAAACATGCACATGGTACCATTTTAAATGCACCTTTAATTACGATATTATATATATTAATTAATTCGCATAATTGTCTCATTCTGAGAGAAGGCTCGTGCGCATCAGTGGGACTATAATGGGTTGACGAGAATTTATTAATTATTAATTGATATTAATATTTATTAATTACTAGTTGTAAAAAAAAATATAGATACATTTTTCATTAAAAAAAAAACGGTTAACTTGAATTTAATAAAAAATAAAGAGTTCTTACTATAATAGTGAAAGCAAAATTTTATAAACTCAAACTTTAGCATATTTTCAATAGGTATAATAAATATGCCCTAAAGCTTCTTTTTGATATTCATATCATTCAACATAACATTGAACAAATACGATATTCGGAACCATGAAACTAATAAATAAGGGTATAGGAAAAAATAATATGGCCTATGTCCAGCAGTGGACCTCAAAGGGCTGATGGGTAGATGGAAATTATACCAACATTAATAATAATTCATAACTCGTTTTTATGAGTTGCAACGTTAAACACAATATTTTATTTAATTTTCTGACATTGTAGGTGTAGGCCATAAGTATTGCGGTTGCAACAAAATAATTATTTACACGACTTCTAATGAAATTTTAACGGAACTAACACCTAGTCATAAAATTGTTGCTATACACCCCCATAGGTTTTACCTACATTCCCTACAGCCGATAGGAAACACTCGTGACAAGAAACATAATGTGAAACCGTTACGATATATTAAACAATGTTCCCTTACTTACGGAAATGCACTCGAAAAATATTTCACGACTATAATTAGTTTTTTACACGTTTTTACAGTTTTCAAACAATATTTCGATAACGGAAAACATTTAAAAAAAATTAAGTACATGGATAAGTAACATGTTTTTTTAGCTGGTTTTGTATTTTAAGAAAAACTAATTAAAAGCTAAAAAAATTATGTTGAGCGAATTTAAATAACAATTTTGAATATTGAAAACTGAGTTTTTGATTTCAATTAACATGTAACTTAGCAATCGTAATAATGATAACGTAGCAACATGCTTTCTTATGTTTCCAAATATATATGTGGATACTCGATTACTCATACATAATTTTGTCAGAATTTACACTCAGAGATATGCTTGTACAAATTAATAAAGGCTACTTTTAACAAATAACTAGAAATTCTGTGAAAAAATAGACAATACCAAATAAGGAAGCTTGTAAAAACATTGAGCACGCTAGAAATGAATTATATAAATACTTCGATCAACTTGTAAATTAAGCAACTGTATAAACGGACCTTTAGGAATGTGGAACCGATTTTACTATTGCAATTTCAAATGTAATTTTAAACGAACGTAATAACATATTGTTAGACACCTATTATACAAGTTACTTAGGTACATATTAAATTATTAAGTAATTTATACAATCGTAATATATTATATACAAATAACATTTATATTTACAACAATAATAATAAATTGTTTACCCATTTAACATCTATCCGATTAACTTACCTAGTAACAGAGCATATTTATTAAAAATTAATAATAAATACACGAACTAAATGTATGAAGCTATTATCTTAAAATAGGAACCAAAATGATAAGCATAATATATATCCATACTATACCAACGTAAATAATTTATCATTTAACTTAATAAAATTGAATTATAAAAATCCATTTCTGTACACTATTCACAGTTCACACAAACGATTTAACAGATACGATTCGTATCTTACAAAATCATTCACAAGTTATATTAACATCGAAATACAAACGGCCATTCGTTATACGTATTTAAATACGATATTAACGCAAAGCAAATATAAACTACAATACGACCTTAGTGTTAAAACATTCGAATCGACGAGTCGTTCATTCACATCACTATCACTTCAATACATAACACTGTCATTCAAGTCCACTTGGAAGCCTATCGAGCCGCATCAGTCGTGGAAGTCGCGCGGCTCTGGCTTCAGCTACCACACCAGACCCTCGGGGTGCAAGGGAGGAGGGGCGTCGCCGAAGGTGAACTCGGGGGAGGATGGCCGCGGCAGCACAAGGTGGTCTGGCGGCGGGAACTGCTCGGGGAAATCGCCGCCGGGCAGCGACTCCATTCCACCTGCGAAACGACCTGCTTCCGTTACTAATTGTCAACTATGTGATCGTTTGATTAATTATTTTAAAAAAAATATGAAGTCCATTTAATACGAAGTGTCAAAATTAAACAGCTAAACTGCTAAATCTTTACTATGTCAAAGTACTGAAAATGCTTGAACTAACATTATGTTTACTTTCAGTACGAATAGGTAATTTATAGGCACATTTTAAAGGTAAGATACACTAATATACAAATAACTATGCAGATTACTGTGAATTTTCTTCTTATTATTTGAAAAGATCTTCAACTCTTGATAAACTAATGAATCAACGCAGATCACTGATTACAACAAATTAAGATCTTTAATGCTTGTTTACAGTTTACAGAGATAATAACACTATGTTTCTAACTCTACAGCGCGTAAAAATCCGAAATTTATTATTTACGATTAAAAGATTTGTAAATAGTATCATAGAAAAAAATATGAAGTTTGAGACAACATTAGAAAGAATGTATCAAATACAACACTTAGTAAAGTCTACCAACCAGGCTGATTAAACGGCATTGTAGGTGGAGGGTGGTAGAACGGTGCATCATGGTGGAACGGCGGGCCATATCCAAACTCGAACTTTCCATCCGCCGTCGCAAAGTACGGGAACCCCGGCGGCCCGTCCTCCAGCCCGCCCGGCGAGAGGTTCATGGGAAAACCCCGCATCTTGCGAGAGGAGCCGAAGAACGGGCCCCGCCCCATAGACGTCAGCTGCTTCAGACGACGCTCTTTCGATCGTTTGTTTTGGAACCAGACCTGCAGGCAAAAAAAAGCGTTTAAATACACGTATTATTTGAAATATAACTTTTATTTTGTAGAATTCTTTGTGGTAACTTCAAAATTCGTTGTTAGCGATCATCTACATTTTCCATGGAAATATTTAAATAATATTTATCTTACTTTCTAGCAAAATCGACTCTACCGACGACTTTGCTTTACCAGTCAGTGTAAGTAAAATAAGTAAGATAAGAAAATTGTTAAAAACTATTTATAATATCAAATATTCAATATTACAACGAAGTAACTAAGTCAATAATTTGTGTAGTTAATTAAATAAATAAAATAAAAAATATAGTGTTCGAAACAACGCTTCCTCATTTGTTTTAAAAATAGTAGCGTACGAATTGTAAAGCTAGGAAATTGTTTTTGAAAAAAATTCAAAGCGCATTGTTCTGATTAGCATTCAAGTATTCCCTGAGAAAAACACTTGTACTGCGCCACAAACTTAAAATAAAAACCCGCAAACAAAAGGAAACAAACATAAAAAAACTGTACCACTTTGTCGGTCGGTCGCAAAATACTTTTTTATGGTTTTAGTTAAAGAGTTCTGCGGTCGGAAAAGTGTAGTATAGTTGTGAATGACGACCTTACTTTGGTTTGTTTTGCATTTGTATACAATATTGTGCGGGAAATACAAATACTTATAAAAAATAACATAGAGCTAGGTATATGTTATATACTACAGTCAAAGTTAATATGCATTTCAAGTAAAATAAAATGTTGATTCGACTAAAAAGGCTTTTTTAACAAAGAAAAATTGATATCGTAATTTCTTGTAATTGTATGTAGGCATATTTACATCTATATTTATATCAATTAAAATAATAGATACATTTAATTAATTTCACAATGTTTACAATCTTATAACTTTCTATATTTACTGATATATGTATCTTTGAAATAGGTAAAGATGAAATTAAATAACACGTTCTAAACTACCGTAAACGAGGTATAGTCTAATCAAGAACCTTTATTTAAACTGTTTTGCATAGTTTAGAATCTCTCCTCGTAAGTATAAGCACCTGTATGTAAGAACCTGTATTTTTTTATACATTAATGTAATCACTATAAATATAATACTGAGAGGACGTTAAACTTTAAATAATAAACTTCTAGAAATTTCATTCCCTAAAAAGCTACTATAATAGCGAATACCGATACAATAACTGAAATTAATATACCCCGCACGTAAAACACTTCAACACGAGCCAATTTAAACGCAGCGTGCTAATTTTATCCAGGCATTGATTGAGTGCTATCATTCTAATAACCTATACACACGCGAAACAGCTTTTAATACTAAACTGTAGATATGTTCTAGGTCATCTAAACACTGTCTTGGCGGAACCTAACTTAGAGTTATCCTAATAAAATTTATTTTAATAAGAGTAAACAAGTAACATGACTAATAGGTCAAAGTTCAAATACAAAATTCTTTGTTTCATAAAAAAATATCCTTAAATTTTTCAGCATCACAGAAATCGTGAAGACGATCTTCTACTCCAGATATTTATTTATAAATCCCATTAAGCTGACTGACTTCAAAACATGCACTGCAACACGTAATTTATATTTATAACTTGGTAAAGAATTGATCGGACAACCTACGAAAGTGGTGTGACTCAGGCACAATCTTACTCTTAATGGTCACACATCGTTCCTTCGTTTTCTTGAACAAATCAGTCATAACACAATTATAAAATCATTGCTGTACGGTCGTTGTGAGTTCACGGCGAGTTACAAGTCGCGTGCCAACCGCGCGACTAATTCGTAACCAGCGTTTCGCAACGGCTCGCGCCTCTCGTGTGAGAGCACCATTATATTAGATTTGGATATAATTGGTGTTTAGGTTTTGCGTTTTGAAGTGCTCTTGACAGTGACACTGGTGTGAATTATTTTGATGTTTGTAGGTCATGTTTAGTTTCGTTCAATGATCTGCACAATTGAGGCCTTCACTAACCCAACAGCGCCACACAAGCACAGCAGGTAGAAATTGAAATGAGTTCGGTTACCTTCAAATATCACCTGATCTTTTCTTAATTCTAGTTTATAGAGAGTCATCTCATTGAGTAATTAGGAAGTTTAACTACACAGTGTTAACATAATCGGTTGCTAGTGCTACCTGCACTTTGTTCCGATGTTAATTTAAAACTTTTCTATTTTAATTAACTAATCTAACATTTGTGATCTAGCTAATCATGGGACATATTTAAACGCAATGAAGATTCGACCTTCGAATCCACAAAAACAAGAGTGAGAGGAATCGTTATAATCGTATCGATATTATCGCAATAATTGATATATCGACATAAGTATGTCAAGGCGAAATGCTAGACGTAGTCACGTAGAAAAACTAAAAAATCGGAAACAAAGGCGTCGTTGTTAAACTGGTACAGTGGGTCCCGCGGAGCCTTTGATCGCGCCGCCGCACCCACGCTTGCATTTGCACAGAAAACACATTTACAACTAGGGATGTCGATCTATGAAAGATCAAATCGATTTTTAAATTGATCCGAATCAGCTGATACACAATAATTTCGGAGAAATTATTAAAAGGGTGATTTATTTTCGTATAACCTACTTTTTATATTATCTGTTGCTCTATATTATTTCCATATCAGCGGTAAAAGTCAAACAATACGACGAACGTAGAAAGTTTTTATATTTTTAATAACTAAGATTGGTTGATGTATTGCTTGGTATTCGATGTTTTTGACCGAAAATTCAATTTGTCGATTAATCGAACCAAGACCGCCATCCCTATTTACAACCTGTTGGGAATGTTCTCTATATATGCGTCGTTAGAACGTTGATTCCTATGGTAATAACAAATCGATAGGTGTAGGTGTTTACATGTTAATCGAGTCTGTTTAAGTTATGGCGAAACTAGGTTTTAATGATCGCTTGGTCGAGTTTTTTTCATAATCAGACATGTTTTCTTAATGTTTTTAGAGTTAATGCGACAGAATTCGCGGCTTCTCGACTCCAACAACACCTCTACCTTCCTTAAATGTGAGAAAATATGTTAAAAAAATATACAAGAATTGTTTTAATACAGATTCTAATTTATATCATGTGTGTACTATATGTATACATGTATAGTATGTGTAATTGGTACCAGTTAAAAAAGTTAAGAAACAAAAAAACGTGTTTTTAGGGCCTTTCGATGCAACGATGATTTTATTTAAACATATTTAATACACAGACAGACGATCACAGATTAATCCACACAAAGACGAACAAAGAGGTCTGTAAACCAAGAACTTTAAAACAAAGGTAGGACTGGTCTAGAAAGCGCAACTTTCATGTTAGCTTTCACTGGCGCTAGGACCCGATGATTTAGTGTTTATTGGCCAACATTGAATATTGGCCTCCTTCAACAATGTTTGTTACAGCCTCTTAATGCTCAGCAACTTCAGCTTATGAGGAATTAAAATTTATTACTAATTTGTATACGTAATGGTTAGTTTTAGCTTTACACATGAAGGCAGTCTGCCGATATTAGTTTTCTTTGTTGTTGGGTTAAATTAGTTTCACGCGTTTTCAGATTAGTATTAGAAGTTGCTTCTTATATACGAAGAGAGCCGACTTTTTGCACATTGCTGATTTGTTTGAACTTAACAATGAACGTTCGTTAATTTTAAGTTTAAGAGACAGTTTTATCTTATTTTATTGTATTTAGGAAATGTAATTAACTCGTACTGAGGGCACTGTGACTAATAATGCCTTATATTTGTCTAAAAAAATCTTGCGTTCCGGTGGAAGAGTGTGGTTGCCGGCTAACTTTTATATGTAGTGATCAAGTTTGTCTGCAGTAGGTAGTGGTAACCCATCTGTGTTTGACTTCTGATAGAACCTGTTCTCTATGAAGTTACTTAGATGTCCACGAGCGCAAGTGACCACTTACTATCAGATGGCCTGCATGATCGTTTGCTAAATGATTGTGAATATTTGTTACATCAAGTTTGTTTTCAAGGTGGTAGAATCAGTGTAGTTCGACCAGGGAAGTACCACCGCCGGACTTATTTCTAGCGTGAAGCATTTCTTGCGTTTTGATAGAAGGGTGTGGTTGCCGGCACACTTTCACATGAGGCGACCATCATCGGCCTCGGGAGTAGCAACGCATCTGTGATTGACTTCAGATGGAACCCATGTTCTGTATGTAATTGATGTAGCAGATGCCCAGGGGCGGCAGTGACCACTTACCATCCAGTGGACTGCATACTTGTTTGCTACTTCAGTCAGAAAAAAAAAACATCACTAATACATACGCTGGAAAAAAAATACCCTCCTTACGTTCAAACAAATCGAAAAATCAAACCACTGTTAACGCCTGAGAGTAAAAATCAGCAAACAACAATATAGCATGATTCGTACATATAAATTCGCATGACATTCATTAAAATTACGAAACCCCGAGTAGCAGCAACCTTGAAACAGTAACCATTTTCTATAGCGGCCGTCGACATCGTAAACGTTCAAAATTGACGTGTTCCGTTATTAACGTCGAAACTTATTACATTTATTACTTAATCGCGGCTCTCGTAGACTAAATCGACGGAATAATTGTCGAAGAAAAATTCGTAAATAGCAACTGCTATTAAAATATTACCGGCCGGTGCCGTCGCTTCGGAATAATACCGTTATTAAATTTAATATGCAACAATATGTCGTGTTTAAGTGTTTACGTACAATCAAATATTTAAACCTATTTTTGAATATACCGGTAGTTGCCAATAATTTGTTTCATTCCTGAATTATATCGAATATTTGCAGTAGATATACATATCTGTATTTAGTTGTTATATACTTAATATATTGCATGCTGTAACCACCTATAAGTGGACTTATGTGTTCTCGCCTTTTTTAGAATAAAACCATGTTAACAATTTTACTCAACATGTGATTCTGTTGGAAGTCCTATTTAATAAATAAATAAATAAATATACAGAAGTTTAACTTATTATTACATTTGAGGGATATATGTAGGTATATACCTATATCCATCCATAAAAACATGTGTTCCTAAACACCCTATTTATTAAATAGTTTTACTTTTGTCAACAAATAAAATTAAATATGAGTTTTATCAAAAGTATTGTATGCAGCAAATTTAATAAATAATATTACAGTTGAACTTTTTACGGAAATGACCCAACTTTTCATAGTGTACTTAAAATAACATAAAGTAGTCGAGATGGCGATATGTTACTATTTTTTATTATCATAAGATAATGTAATTATAAAAATATATTTATAACCAAGTTCATAATAACCGCACGTGTAACATAAGATGCTAGTTATTTCTTGTGACTTTTTATAGAAATACTTTCTGAACCGGCGAACTTCGTTCAGCCTAAAAGTCAAAAATAAAAAAATAACACGCTTTCTACACTCTTAGCCCCACACTAGGATTTTCTCCTGTGTCGTGGGTACTAAAGACACACATAAAGACGAATACACAAACACCCAGACCCAGAACAGGAATCTAAACTCATCATTCAGATAACTGTCTAGCCGGGAATCGAACCCGGAACCCATTGCGCGTCAGACCGATAAGTAACCGCTCGGCCACGCGGCCGGTCGTCAAAATCTATAATTAGCAGTGTTTCTCCACTATATTATGCATGTACTTATATATAAAAAACCTTTTTGTCACGAACGTGCAAGTTGTACCTAGAATGAGGTTCCTCGTGAGGTATTCCCGAAGCGCTTTGACATGGGGTTCTACAAGGTGAAGATAAGAGCTCTACTTCAAATTCGGCGATGCATTTGCGACTCCTCTGGTATTGCGAATGTCCATAGGTGACGGTGACTACTTTCCATCAGGCCCGTCTGCCTTATCGTTAGGTTAAATTATAAAAAAAAATGTTACAATCCGTGAAGCCACGAACTGTAGCGGGTGCCAAATAAACGTGCACACATACAAACATACAAAAACTCGAAAAACATTACCCTTATTACGCGGTATGGTAATAATGTTCTTACGTGGTCGTTAGGGTGACGATGCTGTAAGCGCAGGATAGTCCGGCACCGCGGGACGCCGGCCGAACAAGCCGCGTGGTGTTAAACACTATATTTCATACGTGCACCGCTGCGCAGGGCCATTCGCTTACCGCTGGCGCATTTTGATACGTAAAGTTCAAATAACAATTATGTTTAATACGTTAAGGTTAGAATGCGGATGTTTCTTGTGCGGATTTGTCTTAGGTACTATGGGTTTCTAATGTTATATTTGCAAAGTCGTGGCAAATATTGTACCTGGTTTATGTTGAATGTTGTTGGTGACTGTTATGTTGGTGTTGATGTTACAATCTTCGTCAATTTATGCCAAATAAAAATTACTGTCACTCGACTTAAACGGTCATTAAATTGAAATAAGTTCTATTAAAACATAGCAAGTAGAACATGGTGTGACATACATAATACCTAATCATGGTATAATTCGACTTTTATGTACGCTTGATATAGAAGATAGCTATCACTGATATCTAATATTGCTTTCAAAATTTATTTATAAAGTTTAACAACTATTCCATGGTGATAAATATATGGAATATTCATATTATAAAACACATCAAAATTTATTACTTTTAACTAATTACCGTGATAATTTCGCACTGGCTCGTTAACAATGTTACTTTGTTATTAAGAATACTTGTGTTACAAAAGAAATTTTGATACATACAAAGAATCACCCTGTCAGTCGGTTCAGAATAAAGAGATGATTAATACGAGATCGGCGTGGACATTGTTCTCTTCGCCCTCAATATAAATAACGCCCGCGCCTACCTGCCCAGGCGCCCCCCAGCGCTAATGAGTCGACATTACCGTTCGAATAAACTACGACTCGTCACAACTATAAATTGAACAATTGACATAATTTGCCGCTTTTATAGGCGATCATGTTACATATAATACATATATCTTGAATTTTCATCGCCACTTTACCGACAATATATGAATGTTGTATTTATGTTGCGGCAATTAGGTATTTTACAAAATCCTCCTCATCTAAATATTCTAAGATTATTTTTTCTGTGTTTATTATTTACATAGCCTAAATAAAATATCTAGGCTGAATCCTGAGATGTGTTTAAGCCGGCTGTGTAATCTGGCAACCAAGGTATCTGAGGTGAACTAGTAATTTGGACTTAGAGAGTTGAGAGCGGCGCAGCGGGCGGTCGGCTCCCTACAGGGAGCTACACAATATACCTAACCTAACTATAATACTTAACAACGAACAGTTGTTCTGACCATTTTTTGTTTTCGTTTCGGTTCCGCCATAAACATCGTGTCATGCGCCATATGGGAAAGGTGAACGCGAATTTTGGGCACCCTAGCGTTTACTCGCTGAATATTGATGAAGGCATTCTTAAACATTACTGCGGTCACTTTCGTCTGTATTTATCGGAATATCGTGTGTAAACACAATGTTAAGTTAATGAGAAGATGTAATCGATTTCTGGTTACGCTCGCTTGTCACGTTCGCCTATAAATTGTCGGAAGCTTGTGACAGCAAAAACAAAATAAAGTAATTGAAACTTCATAAAACGAAGGCGACGGTTGGCGCTGACGTCGCGACCACACCGCGCGCCGCATGCACCATCGACAGTCAATTGGCGTGGCGAAAGGTAAAAGTAAATTATTTCGAAGCGAAAATGTCCTGTGTCCTTAATGAAGAGGGATTGTAAAAGAGCAATAAATAATAATAAAAATACGATAAAAACAAAACAAATCATTATTTACATGTAACATTAGGTACAGTGTGTTTAGAAAATAGGACAGCAGTGTTTAATTTTTTTGTAGACATATTGTCAATTTCTTAATTTGATATTTTTATTTCTAAAATTAGTTTCAGTTTACTTTTCTATTTTATTTACCACTTGATAGCATTATCTCTTAACAATATAAACCACTACAGTAACCATAGGTATAGGTGCATTTGTTGGAAGCTAATTCCACGTCTTGCGCGTTACTTAATAATTTTAAATTTGGTCTTTTCACAATAATTTTCACGGTTAATGAAAGCGCAAAATCCATGCTTTAGGTGTTCCTTTCATACCAAATCGTGATTGAGGCCGTTTCTAATATTTACCCGTTTTTCACGTTGAAAAACATTGAACTGTAGATACTAATAAATAAATTACACGGATTCAACGTATCAATGCTTATAAATAAACTTATCTCGTATAAAGAAAACCGTACAATTCCATTCTGCAATGGCAACATTTTTCTGTGATGCAGCAAACGAGTTAATACAAATAATGAAGAGTTACACTATAAATTTGACATAGATAATATGATTACCAAGGATTATTAGGTATATGAAATCTAACAGAAAAATTCCAGCTTCTTGTTTATGATTAAAATCTCTCTAGAAAATTATTGAACGAAGAAAACTGTATAATATTTTTTCTAACACATAGATATGTTTAAAAACCAACTTTGTATGAGTCATTTAAAGGCAGAAACCTAAATGTATTTATATGTAGGTACATATTTTGATATTCGGTAAATTCTACTAGTAAGGTTTAGAAGCCGTTACTTTGTTATTAATGTCACTTAAACGTCAGAATGTTATTTTGTCTGCTAACGGAGCTGCAACGGCATATATGTCATAATTATAAAGAAGTTAAACCGCCCGACGTTCATTTTGCTAAATTTACCATGCATTCGGCCAATGATTCCAAATTGTATGCGTTCTTAGGCTGAGCACACATTGGCGACTATCGCGCTTTAGCGATCAAGTAGTTGTAACTGAGGTAGAATATTCAACAGTTGCTCATTTTCTTAGTAGTTAATGCATCTATGCAGATGCGTAAACCAAAGGCCGTATGTCTTGAGCGACTGTATTTTCTTTCAAAATCAATCAATTTCTTTTTAAATTTAAGTTATTATTTTGTATATACATATAATTAAGTTATTTTATATTATTTTGTAGATTAAATTAATAATAATTAAATTCATAACAATAGTAAAATTAATAATGAAGTGACATATTAAATTGACAGATAAATGATGTTCATTAATCAATACCGTTCTTACAAGTTTATTACATTTCTTCAAAACTAACATTGTTTCCTTTTCAGTTCATCATTGCAAGTGCATTGTAGGTATCATTGCATGCTTACCTACGTTTTTATTCTCAGCCAATACGTACTTAACGTAAATATTTTTTGAGAAAACGTAGTTAACTTTACTAAGGGCAGAGTTTACCGCTCTTAGGTCGCCTACAGAAAAATTGGACGCTCTAGCGACGACAAAACAGCGACCGAAACAACTGCTCAGCTTTAGCGACAATATGGCCAATGTGTAGTCAGCCTTATTTTAGTTAATTTGACGGCCCTCTCACGATGTTGGTTATTTCTGTACTCTCTATAGAAAGCGTAGTTTAATAATAACTGTCAATCATTAGCTTTTTGTATGTGCAGTTCAAAAAATAATAAAATCTTGTTTCATTTAATGCCGTAGAGTCTATTAAAATACTTCTTTCTTAAATTTAAAGTAAAAATATGAAATGCACCACGTTTTAGGAGGGTGATGCTGTCGAGATGATAGAAGTAATTAATGAGTCTTTTTTTTTATTTGATTGAAGTAGCAAACGAGCATCAGTCCACCAAGCAACTTTAAATAGAAAATGGATGCTATCTGAAGTCAATCACAGATGAATTGCTACTCCCGACAAGTATGATGGTCGCCTCATATAAAAGTGTGCCGGCAACTACACCCTTCTATCTCATCTCATCAACCCATTATTGGCCCACTGCTGGGCACGGGTCTCCTCTCAGAATGAGAGAGGTTAGGCCATAGTCCACCGCGCTGGCCAAGTGCGGATTGGTGGACTTCACATAGTGATGTTCCGGATATCCGTATCCGTATCCGTATCCGCGGATATCCGCGGGTAAAAAAAGATCCGTATCCGTATCCGTATCCGTTACTTTTCTCGCGGATCTTTAACGGATCTTTTATTTTATAAATGTTTAATTTATAGAATGAAATATATATAGGTAAGTAGATTAGGTAGAGGGAAAGAAATCATTTACAGTTTTTTTTATTTATTAAAATCAAATATTTGGCAGTTTCATATTGCAAACATTCACCGCAGTAAGTTACTATACCAATAGTACACTCAAAGGAACTAAATTAACTATCGTTATAATGAGATCAATATTATAGAAAGAAATAACATCACTTTTAAGAATAACATAACTAAAAAAATGGGTAAACCAAAACAGTTCGTTCTTTTATAATAAAATTATAAAATTATACTGAGATCAAAATAATAGAAAGATACCGATAACAATGAAAATAACTTGTAACTGAATAATTATTCTAATAAAGTAAATTAATACTGAGTGAAACATAAAGTTTAATTAGATTATACGCGTAAACACAAAGAAAATTAAGGGAACTTGAAAAAAATATTAATCATAATTGAAATTCAGCAATGGTAAATTATATTTTAAAAACAGTAATTTGGCAGCTTTGTCCCCCAAAAGTCTGTTACGATGAGGGTCATACACAATTCCTGCTGCGCTAAAGAATTGCTCACTTGGAACGCTTGTTGCAGATGGTGATAAATATGTGCGAGCAATGTTACTTAGACCTGCAAATTTTTTACAATTAATCTCCCAATATTTTAAATGATCTTGCTCTCTTGTAAACCAAAAAGAAAATATAATAACCACGCAATGCAAGTTGAAACATGTCCGGCCTGTCCTTGCGGCGGGCGTGACTATCGTTTCAAGGTCTCACGCGCCGACACCGATTGAGTAAAAAATGAAGATCCGTATCCGTATCCGTATCCGCGGATCTTGACAGAAATAATCCGTATCCGTATCCGTATCCGCGGATCTATTATTTGATGATCCGGCACATCACTAACTTCACACACCTCCGAGAACTTTTTTTTTTAAGAACTCTCGGGTGTGTAGGTTTCCTCACGATGTTTTCCTTCACCGAAAAGCAGTGATAATTAATTTCTAATACGCACATAAATCAGTGGTACGTGCCTGGGTTTGAACCTCGGACCTCCCGATCGAGAGGGCAAGTTTCAACCGTTAGGCTATCACTGCTCTACCCTTCTATCGAAACGCAAGAAATGCTTCACGCTAGAAATAGGTGTGGCGGTGGTACTTCCCCGGTCGAGCCAGACTCGTTCTCTTACCCAGTAAAGTATTGTAAAACTTAAATTGCAGCCAGACATTAGGATAACTGCATTCAAATTACCAAGAGCTTTACCATTATATCTACAATAGTTCCAAGAACTTAAGCATTTATCAAGTTCTATAGACATATATCTATACATATAAGTAGGTATTGTAAATATCTATTTCGTTCACCGTTTTAAATAACCTATAAATTAACACTAGCCTTAACAACAAAGTAACGCATAGCAAAATGCCAGTTTATACCGAAGTTTCTTGAGCCAGACAGGTAAGTAAACTTTATAGACTCTTAAAAACAGCATAAAACATGACCGATTTAACCTGCTAACAAGATTTACTTTTCATTTCCGATAACATGACATAAAGCGATCGGCCAATCAAAACGCAGTATTCATAAAAAGAACTCTTATCAATTCCGCTGATAACACACAGTGAAACCATTGGCCACACTTCGCAATATGGCGATTCTTTATCTGAATAAAACCCCGTTTTATTCCTCTGTCAACAAAGATAACTTATCGTTTCGTAATCGATATTCATACAATGTTGTTCTTATGGTGCTGCCACACTGCTGTTTAAAATGTTTGCAAACATATTCTAACACGAATGCATTTATTAACAAATGTTTGGAATTGTTAAATGTTATAAGTGCTACACTGATGGAAAATATTTACAGATATTTATAACATTTGAAAAATCATCTCGCTTGCAGTTTAAATTTACTTTCCGAGGCACGAGTATACACGTAAATGGAAGAAGTTTTGCTCATTGGATTAGCTTTTATTTTTTGTTTTAAAAAAAGTAAAAAAACGCAATATCTGAACGCACCAAACACTCAATGATAACTTATGTTTTATTTTGTTATAATTTGTTATATAGTTTAAAAATGTTTACTTAAATTATCTAACATGAAAACATTTTCTAACATTGTGATTATATTTCTTAAAAAAAAATTACTAACGTTAGTAAACATTTTAAACAGCAGTGTAGCAGCACCATTATGTAACCACAAAGATAAAACGGCCCGTTAAAACGTATTGTTTCTAAGTAAACTTACCTTTATGTATTGATTCTGTAAATGTTATGTGCTATTTATAACGGTGTACAACAATGTTGGGAATACTAAACAGAAATGCTATCAAATATACACCATTCTATGGCTTTGCATTTTACCGTCTGCTATTTAAACAAAAGTCAAATACAGAATAAATACTTTAGTAGTAATAAATACTTTGCAAAGTAGTAAAGCGCCACGTATATTTTATGAATGTCTTGTTTTATTTCTTATAACATTGTAGGTAGGAAACGAGCATGCAGTCCACCTGATGGTAAGTGATTACAATCTTACAAAGTTGATCACAGATGCGTTATCACTGCTAAGGAATAGTCGCCTCATATGTATCTAGGGTTGAAGTAGTCTTTCTTAAGTGAGTGTAGCCGTACCCTAAGAGTGCGTTCAAGTATTATGTATTATGACGCAATTTTTGAAGATTTTAGAAGCCATGTATTGATGCTTCCCTTTCTCCCTTCCTGTGCCAATCGCTATGGCCGTATTTTACTTAAATATTTTACACAATGCGTTGTTGAAACCTCCTTCTTCCTCTCCTGTATCGCATATCTCCCTCTCAAATTGCGTTACGTAGTACTTGAACGCTCCCTTATTGTTGACGATTTAATATATAATTGGACGTAGTTAAATGAAAAGGATCCAATCCACATCAAGTTACTTTTGAGATATTGACATTGGAAGTTTATAACGTATTTCTTCATAGGTATTCGTTTTAAAATGGTTTGTCAGTATGTTGTTAACGTGTATTATTATTAATATTTTTATTGTTTAGAATACAATCATATACAATATTGTATTTTACGAGATATTTGTAAATATATGCAGTTGGATCCTTTTCGTTAAATAACAGTTTATATTGTGCATGCTCAGAACTTATTTCATTAAAAAGACCCATGTATTATAATGAATTTTTAAATACATAATTTGTTTAATAAAACGTCAATATATTATTTCCTATAACTTTATTTTAACTTTAACAACACAACAGAAACGATCCATACTAAAATTGACAAAGAATTAAAAAATAAAGACAACCATTCTTTAATAAAACAGTATTCATGAAAATACCTGTTAACTCATACCATTCGTACGAAGGTTTTCATAGCAAATTTATAAGTTAATAAGTCTTTCAGTTATCAGCCTCGTCTAGGATAAAATCAAGTTCTCCATCATAGCCATCTATATCCTCTACTACATTAGATGCACCCTTTAGAGACTTATAAAAATCTTGACAATCTTTTGGGATCAAATCTAACATGGACATAAGATCATCCAACTTGGGTTGTGGGATTACCTTGCCATTGGGCCACAATAAAACAAGATCTTTCTCACTAATATCCAAGGATTTACCTTTTATCTTTTTTTCAATGTTAAGCTGATTGAAATTATTAGAATCAGCTTTCATATAAACATTAAACTTGTCGTCCTTATTTATCAAAATTACTTTTGTCCTCAACCAATTTACTTTTTCCTTGGATACAAAATGTTATTTACAGTATTTTTTTCAAGTATTTTGGTCCCCATAAAATCATTTTTTTCCATTCGGTAAACTTGTAATGGGTGTTGTTTTTTGCATTTTTTTATAATATTGATGTATTCTGTAACACTATAAATCCTTTCGTGATATTTCAGCATTGTTTCGATCTTTGAAAAATCTGTATCATTCGGTAAGAACGTGTGTCCTGATTCCAAATACTTAAAAGTTATTGTCTTTAATGTAGGATGCGAATTCAAAACCGCTTTTAACATTAGTGTTATTTTAATGTTGCGATTTTGGCCCCCACAACAATCACTCCAGAGTACAAGATGTTCTACTTTTGGGTCTAGTATGTTTTATATATTTGGAAATACATGATCCTACTTCTTGGGCACCTCGACCCGCTTCACCTTAAACCCAAACATAACAATGCCCAATATTATCAGAGCCAGTATGTACTGAGCAATTGTAAAACCAAAGCTGTCGTTTGTAAAAAACGACACTTGTTGGGATTTGAGGTAGAGGTAAGGTTTTTTTCCATATCAAACGTTATGCATTCAAAATTTTCATCAGTCTTAGCTTTCATCATATCCTCTTTCATATCTCTTCTTAAATCTTCAGCTCTCTTTAAATGTACATCTTTTTCTTCTTGATACTGTTGGCGCTCAACATCTGACGTACAATTTTTAATCTTAATTGATAGAGTGTCACATTTGTTGCATGTATCTTTCCGTAAACTCTTACATCTAAGATTGAAATTATTGTAAAATATACGTTTTAGCGTTGAAAATGATACCGGCTTTATTAGAGCCTCAGGGTCGGTATATAAAATAATAAATTTTATTGAACTCCTCTAAATATGAATCATATATAATAAACTCTACTTCGTTTACTTTAGTCTTATTTATTTAATTATAATGCAAGTGATTCAGCAAAACGTCCCAAGCAGAGTGGATCGTTTTTGCGTTTTTATAAAATTGGAAGTGATATTAGTATTGAAATTACGCAAAAAAGATCCTTACCTTTTGGTTCGTTTTACTGATTTAGTTTTTAATACTGCGTAAGAACCACGACGGTTGGGTTGTTTAAGGTGAAAAAAAAAAATAAGCGGCTATAGATGTGGATTGGTTCCAACGTTAATAATCAATGGAAAACAGCTATTTTGACGTGGGTCTTTTTTACTGATCGATAATATCGATATGTAGCATCAGTTTGGTACACCTAACTCATTTTTGACAATATTGTGGATTGGATCCTTTTCGTGTAACTACGTCCAATTGTGATTCGAATCTTAGGTACTACTGATGATAGTACAACGTTGTGCATATTAGGAATTTCCTCTGCAACCCTGAGAGTTATCAAAAACTGAAGTGTTTGGTACTCCTCATACTCCATTATACTGGACCATTAAGGTTAACCACCAATTCAGACAGATTTTCATGCCACAATTCAATTTTTTGAAAAACTACCTTATGCTGTGAAAATACCCGTGCGCAGCAATGGAACAATAAATAATCACATTTCCTCTGCAACCCTGAGAGTACTCAAAAAATGAAGTGTATGGTACACTTCATACACCATCATACTGGACCAATAAGGTTAACCACAAATTCAGACAGATTTTCATGCCACAAATCAAATTTTTGAAAAACTACCTAATGCTGTGAAAACAATAAATAATCGGTGGACAGTACATTTTTTTTTCTCTTTTAAAATAAAAAAAAAACACGTTTTCTACACCCACAGTAGAATTTTCTCCTGTGTCGTGGGTACCATGGACACACACGACGAATACACAAACACCCAGACCCAGAACAGGAATCTAAACTAATCATTCAGATACCTGTCTAGCCGGGAATTGAAGCCGGGACCCATTGCGCGTCAGACCGTATGGTAACCGCTGCGCAGCGCAGTTCGTCAATTTCACTTTTTTTCGCTGCGGGATTCAGCTACTTTACTAAATCTATATAGTATTTAAAAGGATTTTAAACAGCGTTTGTAAACAGAGAAAAGTCAAACACGGAATAGAAGTAGGAAGCAGTGAGGTCGTGATGGGTCTACGTCACGACGCGGACGGCCTTTGGACCCAATGGACCGAAACGCTTAGACCCATAGTAGCGTAGTACTATCATACGATGGTGTTGTAGGAAATAATGTAAAAAGCGATTGCTTTTGATGGTTTTCAAGATAGATTTTACGGTGACATTGTAAAAAGTCGATTAAGATCATTTGGATTAAATGCTGGATTATTCAGCTAAATGGATTGGATGATATGTTTTTTTTTATTTCTAAGTCTATTTAAAGAACTTTCAGGACTAATTATGTACCCAATAGGTAGTAGCGTAATATACCTATAGTATTAACTCTATAAGTTCCTATCCGATCCATAGAGGAATGAAAATAGTAATCAACAGAATTATTAATTTGGACCCAATCGACCGAAACACTTACACCCATAGTGGCGTAGTACGTATCTACTATCGTACGATGGTGTTGTAGGAAATAATGTAAAAAACGATTGCATTTGATGGTACTAAAGGTAGATTTTACCGTGACATTGTAAAAAAGTCAATTAAGACCATTTGGATTAAGTGCTGGATTATTCAGCTAAATGGATTGGATGATTCAAATATAATTGTTTTTTAAGTCTATTTACAGAAACGATTCAGGAGGAATTATATAAGTAACAGTAGCGTAATATATAAGTAGTTGGTAAAGTGCATTTAATAAACCCTATAAGTATCCGATCCTCCAGAGGGAAGAATGAAATAATCAACAGAATAATTAAGATGAATTTATAATTGATTTAGTACTTTAATCGTGGAAAGTCAATGGCTTATTTGAACTATTACTATTTAATAATTTCATAAAACTTTAATGCCTAATAGGTACATTAACGGATTCAAAAACTAACTATACAAAAAAGCGTTAAAAATGCTCATAGAAATATGTAGTCCATAAGAATTGAAAATAATATATAAGTAGGTAGGTACGAGACAAAAGTACTAAGTCATATCGATCGCAACCAGCAAAAAATCTACAGTTACTTTTTACTTTTATAACCATAAGTTTCTAACACCAAGGGCGCATCACGTCCGACGCATCAACTCTTCTATTTTACGCCGCAAAACCGCAAAAATCGATCATCGACAATAAAACGCTCATTGGCAACGATATAGTCACGTCACTGCGCGGGAAGCGTGAAAGTCAACTGTTACGTGCCTATCTGTTGCCATAGAAACCAAAAAGCCTAAAATGGTCAACGAACCTGGTAAAAAACTCGGTTGCATAAGTCGAAATTGTTAATTGTGGGTTAAGATGCGTTTATGTTAAGCAGACTTATATAAAAGTAGCTGAACCCCGCAGCTTCGCCCGCTTTAAATAAATCAATGTAACGATTGACCCGTGGGAATAAAGTAAGGAGTCGCCTATATGTTAATCCAGAGTTTAAGCTAACTTCCTACCGAATTTTATCAAAATCGCTTCAGCCGTTTAGACGCGAAGAAGTAATAAACATACACACTCACAAACTTTCGCCTTTATAATATTATTATGATGATATGATATGATCTACTACATACTAAAGTAGAACGTTAATCTATTTCTGTTTAGGTTTTGGCAGCTCGGCTCTAACTTCACAGATTTTAAAGATTTTTTTGCAACTCGTAGATGTTGAAGTTCCATAGACAATGATATAACAAAAGACTGTTACCTTTAAATGATCCTTATTTACTAGTGCCACATATATATCAAAGCAGTATGTCATATTAATTATTTACTAGTTGACCCGGCGAACGTCGTTTCGCCGAAAAGTCAAAATCTAAAGTTATCAGTATCCTTCTACTGTATTATGCATGTAATATGCATAAAAACCTTCCTCTTTAATCACTCTATCTATTAAAAAAAACTTCATTATAATCCGTAGTGTAGTTTTAAAGATCTAAGCATACATAGGGACAGAAAGTGGAAAGCGACTTTGTTTTATACTATGTAATGATGATCATCGAATACAAATTCCGAAAAAGTCAATTTTGATAACTTGTAATCGTTTTAATAACCCTTCTTCTGTGCAGGGTTTTAGTAATTTCACTCTTTTTAATTAATATTACCACAAATATCCACATATCTTGAACGTATAATTATTTTGTAATAACGCATGATTTATTAATGTTGCCGAAACTGACTAGATATTGGTAGGGTCTAGATATTAAGCCCAGGTCATAATATGCCAGTGTCTAGTGGGTAATTAATTAGAAGTGTCGGCTACTCTAGAATCCAGTTGTAGTCTGACTATAAATCATTGTCGTAGGCAGCCATGATCGATGCTTGTGCAGTTTCTGTTTATATATAATAACTAAGTATAGCTGACACATTTAATAAAGAAGAAATGAACAATTTGATAACTAAAACCTTATGCCATCGATTTCGAAAAAAAAAGACGGTTGTGTCAATGTGACAAGCGGATCGCTCGCAGATACTTTCAAACTTTGCAAAAAGAATACAAAGTAAAATAAAATATAATTCAGAATGGGAGTAAGAATTTAGTTATTTCCATTAAAATAATTATAAAATATTTTTTGCATTAACAAACATTATTGTTTCAAAATTTGAAACAATAATGTTTGTTAGGTACAAAATGCCGTTAAAGCAATTAATCCTATTTTGTTTTATTCATCCAACTATAATACTATTTTGGATACATAAAACCACAAAATATAAACAGAAACAATAAGGTATTTGGCACTTACGTAAGCATATATACGATATAATAGGGAAATTTTGACCACAAATTATGTAAATTACATGTAACACTTAATCAATACAGACAATATCCTATGGGTTTATTACAATGACATTATTTATTTTTAATTGCTAGTTTTTAAATTCAAACAACCCACAAGCGTCGACAACGGTTAATAAAGAAAAACATATCAAATAATTTTCAGCGCCGAGGAACATAAATTCGAAATTGAACGAATAAAATTTATACAAGAGCAGCGAAGCTGACGGATCACGGCCCTAGGGCGATCGGAGCATTAAGGCCTACGCAATATTAATGTAGCATTCCCACCCGGAGCAATAAAATAAATGATGTCATTTTTTGTACGCGCGGGGAGCCCTTTTGTCCCAACGCCGCTTCGGCTACATCACTACCCATTGTCCACCGCATGCTACCCGCGGGACGTCCTAGACAAAGGACGTTAGGCGCCGCTCCGTTACGTTTTTTCTAATTTCGCAAACGCCGACACATGATTTTTGTATAACGCTCTTTATCATAATTTAATAATTTATTGCTTTCGTCAAGCGCCTTTGTTAAGCCGCACTTGAACTATCGCAAGGTGCTTCTGTCTTGCACATCATAAATCATACTTTTTCGTTGCTCAGTAAGGAAAGTTGGTAAGTGTTTGCTGGCTTTATATGTAGGTGAGCCGTCTGATATTGATTAGTCGTGGTCGTTCTTCAAAATTATATTTAATGATAAGTAGTTTTATTTGGCCTACTGCATGTATTATTTACGCACCTATTATACAAAACGGAAATTATATTTATAAAGACATCACATTATTAACGCTTATAAATCTTACCTTTCACGAAAGCATTTATACGCGATATTAATTGTAGCAATTAGTAAAAGTCGGTTACGAAATAGTTTTATAGGTCTTGTGACTATGACAAATACTTAAAACGTCTTGAAAAAAATATTGAAAAAACCACAGGCGGTTTCTGGCGCAATCGAGCATAACACCGCACTCGCAAAAAGCAGAAAGAATTCCTTGGCTTTATGCAGAACACGAAACAACGCAGTTTTGAAGGTACCGCTATGCCGTACGTTTAATATTTTTACGAGAATCCCCAAGAAATGCGTTGTAAAATAGGCATTTTATTGTTCCCACGGAGCGATCCCGCGCCGTTGTTTCAATAATAAAGATTAAAATTACAAATTTATTGCAATAACATCGCCGTTTTTAGATAAAATGCGGATTCGACCGCGAGGGTTTGTCAAAACAGCCGGCGATAATCGTTATAGCGAACATTTCACGTGCGATGACTTTTTGAATCGGCTTTGGTACTTCCAAAATTCACGGCTTTGAAAGTACGCTTCATATTTAAGACTAAAATGTAATTGACACTCGAAATAATACTGTCAACTTAAACGAAGAATTTAGATGCTTCATTTAAGTAACAGAAACATCAAGATATTGTCCTTGATTTTTCTGAAATAAATACGCACAATAAAAGTGTGCCATTTTATCAAAGTAAATGGCTGTATACTGAAATGGCTGAATCGATATTGACCTTTATTTTACTTAAACATAGAGATAAATATTTCCTGTTACATCCAAAAGAAAGAAGTTAATTGTAACCACGACAAAAATGGTACTGACTGTAAAGTATTTATGAAAATGAGAACAATCTCTCAAAGCTATGTTACAATAAAAATTGCACTGAGCTGCAGTTAAACTAAAACACAGAACAATTTGTTGAACCTTTCGAAGGCACAGTATAGAGAAACCCGGTAATACAACATCTTAAAGCATTTGAAGCGTTTGAAGTAATTAAAAACGATTTGTGACGCGTTCAGGTATCGTAGTCTTTAAATGTGGTGTTTAATAGATATGATATAAAATCAAGACGTTTAAAAATTGCAATATTAACATAATATACTTATCCCGTAGCATTGATCTACTGACACCTATTAAATAAAATAAATAAATCTTGCACATCTTACAAAATTAACTAAATAACAATTAACCTAATACACCAACAAAATGATTTAATGAAAAAATATTTAATACTTTTGTTTAGTATCTAAAAAGAATTAAAAAGAACATACCAAAGAACATGTTAAAATAGTAACATTAAAAAACATAAGAGTACAAGAGAAGTTTTATACCAAAGCAATAATCTTGGAAGCCTTAATGTACTGATTGTTCTATACTGTTGCAGCGACATTGGGCTGTAAAGCCGCGGTCACCCAAGCTTCGCTGTGCCTCGTAATTCGTGAAAGTTATAGTATTTGGGGCAGTTCAAAGTGGCCGACGGATATTAAAAGAAGAGATATGGTCGTCCCACAGTCGATATACGGCTCATTCAACTCAGATCTCACAGTTCCCTCGGCTTTCGTGACGCTCCCATTGACCGGTTTCGAAAACGTTCCAACATACTTTTTTTCGTCAATAATGTCGATAAAGAAGCTAATTATTACTGTTATGTGATTGGTTTCACAAGACCTGATGTGGAAAAAATCTCGGAGCACTTCAAAGGCCCACTACAATGTCGACACAAAATCAAGAAATCCATAAACTAAAAAATGACTAAGAATATTCATGAAATTGGTATGATAACACATTTATAGTGATATATTTTACTTCATATAACGTAAGTATGATTATGAATTTCTACGATTACTACAAACGACTAGCATTAAAATAGAGAGCCTTAGCAAACATTTCATTATCGTATCATTCCCACCCTTCACTGACCTGCGACAACACAACAACACTCGTACCTACTCGTATCGTTATAACACACACATGTACATTAATCAGACCGCGTCAAGTTAGAATAGTGGTGACATAATGACATGTTCTCAAGACAAACTGTTTTTGTCCCCCACTATCAATCACTGATGACACCGCCTTCCGTGTGGAAATTACTTTCTACTAACAGATCCTTAAATACCTTTTTGTTTTGCACCCAAGTATGCTAATTTGCCTATAAAGTATCAATACTTGAACCAAAATAGTTTTCTTTATAAGACTCGGAGTCATTGAGTTTTGCTAAACGCAATTAATTGTTTACTTAGTACGAGTTTAATATGTTACTTAAAACGGTCGTTGTTTACGTTTTCGTTCGTAAATTAAAATGTAAACGTGAATGTAATATATACAGTGCATGGGAAGAAAGTATGCAATCCATGTTTTGGGAAAAGGTTATAAGGTTATAAGTAGTACTACAGTTACTAGTAAAAATATCTTTATAATATAGATACTAATTTATTCTCTCGGCACCGCCTGCTTTGAATTTCGGGTACAACCCATTATCATTCCACTGCTGGGTACGGATCTTCTCTAAAAATGAGAGAGTTTTAGGCCATAGTCCACTGTGATGGGCAAGTGCGAATTTGTGCACTTCACACACCTCCGAAAACTTTTTTTTAATGAACTCTCGAGTATGTAGGTTTTCCTTCACCGAAAAGCCGTGATAATTAATTTCCAATACGCACATAAGCCAGTGATGCGTGCCTGGTTTTGAACCCCGGATCTCCCGATTGAGAGGGCAAGTTTCAGCCATTAGCTATCTCTGGACGGCAGTGATAGCTAATGCTTGAAATACGTTCCAGCTTTGAATACGTTCCAATAATAATTAGTAATTTCGTGTGCTAATCCAAGTCGTAAAGTATCTCTGTGCCAAATTTCAGAAAATTGAAATCTATAGTTTTTATATAAAATAGTATAGAGGACCCGCATGGCGGAGCGGTTACCATACCGGTCTGACGCACAATGGGTCCCAGATTCGATCCCCGGCCATGCAGGTATCTGAATGTTGAGTTTAGCTTCATGTTGTGGGTCTGGGTATTTGTGTATTCGTCTTGTGTGTGTCCATGGTACCCACAACACAGGAGAAAATCCTAGTGTGGAGCTATGAGTGTTGAAAGCGTGCAAGCGTTTAAAACAGAGTGACAAACACACATACATCCACACAAAGTCACAGTTACAAGATTAATAAGAAAGTAGAATCAGCTAACTATGTATAATCACTTGGTATGATGATCCCCAGTTCACTGGCCTACAATTAATATGTAACACTGACTCCATAAATAACAGCAATTTGAAATGTAAATCGTGTCTATCTAACCGAGTAACGAATGACATAAATTCTAACATATTCACACTTGAAGCGCGGAATTGTTATAGAACTGTTTCAGCGTCTTATAATAATGATTAATGACCATGTTCTAAATTGTAAATGCTAATTGTAGCACGCGGTGAATATTCTTTTAAGTAACAAGGCAATTTGTAGAGAACTACGCTTCGACATACCAGTAACGTATAAATTAATTCAGTAGACAGAGTATGGCTAAAATACGCGTAAACAAACGTAGGCACTTAACAAATGTATTAGTAAAAAGTATAACTACTTATTGATTAATTTAACTGTTCTGTAAAATAATATTATGTATATTAAAAAAATGTTTTTATCTTCTATTGTTTTAAAAAATGTGATGCTAAATAATTCAATTTATATATTTTGAAATTCGAATGCAAGTGTGCTGTAAGCGTATTTTTATATCGCCATTTATAATCTGTCGCCACTTAGCTGTCATCGCGGGAATTTAGTTGCGAATGACAAATGAAACAGACATTGCTCTGATTAATCGTTATTAAATAGCTTTGTTATTTGATAGAATAATAATAAGTTAGTTCTGCATTGCATTGCTTACATATGTATATTGTAATTTGATATTACATTACAAGACATAATTTGGGTATTGTCAAATCTACTCGTAAGAAGTGCTGAACACTTTCAATTTGAAACGAATTGTATTTCCCAAAACCTCCTCAAGGGCAGATGACGTAAAGTACGTATATATAAGGTACCTATATATGAAATACGTTTAAGGTACTACCTATAATTGTAATCGATATGAAGTGACATCCAACAGGACAATGAGAAAAGATTAACGCACTGTTAAACTTAACGTAGGCGTCAAGTAACAGTAAATGTTCAATGCCTCGAGTAAAATTTTAACGCCGAAACTATTAACTACAGTGCGTCGGCGGCGCCAAACGACATCATCAAAATAAATATAATTAGGGTTCCGTAGTCAAAGGGTAAAAACGGAAACCTATTACTAGGACTCCACTGTCCGTCTGGACATCTGTCAGTCTCCCTGTCATCAGTCTTTATCTCATGAACCGTGATAGCTAGACAGTTGAAGTTTTCACAAATCATGTATTTCTGTTGCCGATATAACAACAAAAACAGCACAAGAAAGATATTTAAGAGGGGTTTCCATACAACAAACATGATTATCTATCGAATTTTATAGACACGGAACCCGTCGTGCGCGACTCGCACTTAGCCTTTCTTATTTTTATTTCGAGTGCAATGAAAATGCATCGACTTCCATGGTTTGACACTAACTATACGCGCTGTCAAAATAAAATATGAGTCAATAAGGGCGCGTCGGACGACAGAGCCGTCACGAAGAAATTACGATATATGAACTTATTAAAATATCTTCTTTTTTTCTCGTTTCGCGGTCGGATGACACCGTGTTGATGTGACTACGGTTTGTTTAATTTTACACATTCTCTTCCTGCTGTCAACATGCCACGCTAACCTTTAGAATAGACATGGGTACTATGTGTTAATGAGCAAATGTGAACACGAAATAACATTGTTTTAATTATACTTAATATAGTTTATCAAATATAATATTTTTGTTATATATTTTTTAATGTTATAGTAGAAATTGATTGTACTTACTTCATACTGAGGAAAGTGCTCAACACGATATTTATTTAAGTAGTACTTAAATATAAAGAAGAATGCCTATTCTTGGTACTGATTTTTGGGTCAAAAGAAAAGTAATATTAAAATTATTTCTTGATTTATGTGCGTTTATTTATGACATTATTTAATTCATACTTTCATGACCATTTCTGAGCCTCCTTTAATAAAGAAACAACTTTCCCTAATTCAGATTTTATATACAAATAAAATCAATAAACAGCATTAACTAAATCGTTGAGTGTTTTACAGAAATATCTTCTGTTATCTGCGTACCTACTGCATTATGCCGTGTGAACTTAGCTTCATGCGTATTAGAGCAATTATATCAACGCACAAGTTTTTATAGTCATCAATTGCACAACCGCAAAATCCACTCAACAGTAATTAAAATTCGCCTTTCCACACATGTTCCACAAAGGACCCGATAGTCGGTTCGTTTGACGTTCAATCGGTCACACGGATCGGCGTTAACTAGACAAATCCGGCATAAAAAGCTTTGCCACATGTGGCAAGTGGCAAGCTTGACACGCGCTCGACCTGATGGTGGCAAAAAATGTTGTTTATGAACCCACTTAACATACTTCACGTTGTTTACAGAAGCAATAATGTGTACTACATTGGACGCTTTGTTGGTTTGTGAAGATGTTTGGTGATTTATGGGTGTTTTTTGCTCTCGTCTCGTACCTACTTTTATATTTGAAGTTTGAATGAATGTAAATAAATACCCGTTATTTTTATAACACGCAATATAGGTATTAAAACAAGAAACCAATTTTCGACACTTTTAAACAACAATTTAAGTAGGTACATAGTATGATATTACGAGTTTTTAAAAAAAAGTGCCAAAGAAATTAAATAGACAACGTTCACGGCAACGATTTCTTCAGATAGGCCTGTTACCTCTTTACTTAATATTCAGTGATGCAATTTTAAAGAGCACAGTAGGTTGTGTTTTCGTAAAGATTTTTTATGTATTTCAGCAATATAAATTGTTTCGTCGCTTCGTCGATGCAATATAAGCCTACCGTTTACAAACCGCGGGACGGCAGCGATAAAAACATTATGTTTTTCGTTCGGAAATCGAGTGCAACAAAAACTGAAACAAAGAGGAAGGCGCGCAAAAAGCGTGACCGACAGATGGACGGATCTCAAGACATCTGTTGCTTAGTCGCTGTGGAGAATTGCGTATATCCATGTGTTAGATTGGATTTTTGTACAAATTTTACCTTTAAAACGCAAAAATGTTTTTTTGAATTTATACAGAAAATTCAATCTGGTAAAATCTTCAATGGTTCGACTACGGAGGTCACCACACCTATAGCTAGGTATTTTTTCTTAAAACAGTAGGTAGTATTCAGCGCTATAGCTTTGTAAGCTGTGTTTTGTGTAGGGAAGACGAAATTATCCAAGGCGTCTTAGTCCTTCGGGGTAAAAATGCAGCCGTGGCCAACCTAAGGTATGATTATACTACTCCTTTTCATTACATGTCCACAAGAGGTAGTAGTCACTTGGCATCAGATGGACTGCATGCTTGTTATTTCTATATGGATCTTCCTTCTACAAGAAAAGGGTTAAGACCATGGTACACAAAGGAAAGCGGGAATCGACAGACTCTACAAGATTTGTTTTCTCTCTCTACAAGACTTTTTCAGAAAACTCTTAGACTATACATTCTTTTTTCGTCTTGCAATATTTTCCTCCGTCGTTTAAGCAAGTGACACATAATAATGTGTCTCTTGCTTATACGAGATAACCCACACATTTTCAAAAACTTTGAAATAGAAATCAGAAATGCTCTGGACTCGGGACTTCCCTGCCGCGAAATTCTATTGTAATCATGCAACAGCATTTCTTCTGTCAAGCGAGAAACACACAAATAAATTGGCCGCGTGATCGTAAATTCTAGAGATGTTAGAAAACTAAAAGTTTGTCTCTGTCAGTGTTGCTTATAGTCTGTGCTCTCGTTAATTAGGATATTTGTCACGTCGCGGTGGCGCGTTATTCAATTTGCGAACGATTCGACCGCGTCCTTGATGTATGTCGGCCATTTGTAACGGTTACTGTATGGAGATTTGCTGATGAATAGGTTTGTTCAAATCAATTTTATGCTGATACGACTGCAAGTAGCTGCGTATCTTAGCATTCTAATGTTCATACAAAATATACCTACTGTTTTTGAACAAAAAAACGACTTTCTTCTACTGACAATAATAAAAATTTCATAATTCGGCAATTTTCTTTTCAATATATCTTATTTATATATTCATGATGCGTCATTAACAGCAAAAACTATGAATTTACACTATTACTGTATAGTAATTATATATATGTAATAGTATGTGTAAATACATAAGCAATAAGACGAGAAAAAACAAAATTACTAATATATTAACTTGTAGTAATTAAAGGTATAAAAATATTATATTTTCTGCCATCAAAGAAACTACTAATGTAAAGGTGTACTTTTCACCGACGGCATAATTATGAATTTACAATCTAAACCTTGCTTTACAAATCTCTGCTAAGCTGTAACCTAAAAAACAGTACGAAATATTAGAGGAAAAATATTTTATTAAATCATCACCCAACGGCAAATAAACTAGACTTTCTAATGCTACTGCGCGAAAGAAAGATTTCAGTTGTTATTTTATTACAAAGGCTTGATATCTTTGCCAAAAGTATTTCTTTTGTGGCCACCCAAAGATTTTGATCCACATTCCGATTGCAAGCAATTCTTAGAACTGAACAGTTGTTTGGTACGTCCGAGTTCTAAAATTCACGCTTTTTAAATATCGATTTCAGGTGAATGATGTGCCTGACTTGTCTGTTAGAAATTTGATACATCGTGTTTTCAGATTTTATCATTTTGTACACTTCATGCTAGGACTAGGAATTCGCCACATTTACATTAAATAATTACATAAAAAGTAGGCAGTCATATAAGAACATGCAAGTGCATCACTAAGCTAATTGTTACTTTATATTGTTTAAGATTGACACTACTATCATAAGAACGCTACAGAATATAAACCTCATTAATATTTCATTATCATGTAATAGTAGGTACTTAGATAAGTAAGTAGTAGGTAAATTGTTTTTGTTATGTTGTACTAGCCATGAGAGCTGCTGCCGACAAACTGTTGCACAGTTTGGCAGACTGTAAAGCTGTAAAACTATGTACTTTTTGGTAATAAAAATTCGAGGATCGAGGAAAAAAACAGCTTCGTGTAGTAGTTTTCGTACATATGTATAATATACGGAAATACCTACAATACGTGTTAATTTATTAACTATTGATATCTGACGAGATATCGAGCTTAAAACCGAAGAGTCAAACCACCATGTGGGTAAAAGAAATATATTAAACAAATAACCCATGACCCATGTTTATTAAAACATGATATTCCGTCGTCGCCACGATAATCATTGAATTTGCATTTTGGTTCACAATAAATACACTATGAAAATAAAATATCTGCACTAACCTGTATAACTCTCATTGGCAGTCCAGTTTCCTTGGCCAGTTGTTCCCGTATGTGCCTTGTCGGCTTTGGGGTCTGCGAGAAAGCGGATTTGAGGATCTCCAGCTGCTTGGCTTTTATCGTAGTCCGAGGACCGCGCCGCTTGGAGCCCCCGTTGCCGTCGTCCGGGGACTTGTTCTCCGCCTGACTGTCTCTGGTCTCCGGGTCCCCGTCCAGCGAACCCTGGGACGGGAAGAGGAACAACTGAATGCGACCATGTGGCCAGGTCCCATGCGGAAGATATGGGATGTTTGAGGAGGTATATTGGATAATGGATCAATTTTTAGCAAAACAGAAAGAAATGGGCAAGATATAATGATTAAGATTTCAAGGCTTACAATTCCTCAAGCATTGTAGCATAAATTTGTATATACGATTCTCAATTATATTTCTGATCAAACCAAATTTTTGAAATTACAGATTTTTTTTAACGTTGTATGTCACAGAATATTTAGTTAATGTAAGTAGTAGATACAGGGCAGGCTTATGTCCAACAATGGACTTCGAAGGACTGATGGATGTATAGAAGGAGGTAACTTCAGATACATATTTATAAAAATTTGACAAAGCTGTTTAAATTTGATTATTTTAACTAAAATTAAACATTAGGTTATAATCGATGAACGAACGAACGAAAACTAACCTGGTCTTCAGAATCTTCATGTGGCTTAGTGTCTCCATTATGGGACAGTTCAGAATGTAATGCCGGGTGCGGCGCATGCGCTGGACTGCTGGAGTTGTTCGCAGCCCTCGCTTCTTCCTCCTCCTCCTCGTCAGACCCTGAGCCTAGCAGCGAATCTGCTGTGAAAGAAAATTTTGAGTTAGATTGATGACAATGTAATGTAATTAAAAGGGTAGGTATAAAAAGTTATAAACGAACTTGTAGTCCATCTTATGGCAAGTGAAAGGAAGGAATGGAAGGGTGTGGTTGCCGGCAACTTTATATGAGGCGACCACCCTAGTTCTCAGGAGTAGCAACGCATCCGTGATTGACTTCAGATAAAACCTATGTTCTATATGAAATTGCTTACAGATGTCCATGGGCGGCAGTGACCACTTACCATCAGGTGGACTGCATGCTCGTTTGCTACTTCACCACATATTATAAAACAAAGTCGCTTCCCGCCGTCTGTCCTTATGTATGCTTAGATCTTCAAAACTACGCTCTACTCTTGAATCACTCTATATGTAGTATAGTACTATAAATATAGTGATTCAAAAGGAAAGTTTTTATGTATAATAAAATTATACATGCATAATATCATGAAAAAACGGTGATACTTTAGATTTTTGACTTTTAGGCGGAACAAAGTTCCCAGCGAACTAGTCATTAGTTATCAACTAGTCATTATTAGGTATAAAAAGTGGCCACTGCCTGCTTTGGCTCCACGTACCAACGAGACAGAGCGGAACTACACACACACACGCTTTCTACACTCATAGCCCCACAGTAGGATTTTCTCCTCCCAGACACAAAAAATGAATCTAAACTCATCATTCAGATACCTGTCTGGCCGGGAATCGAACCCGGGACCCATTGCGCGTCAGACCGGTATGGTAAGCGCTCCGCCACGCGGGTCGTCATAATTCGAGTTTATTGCGTATTTTAAAACGATAACCGTTTATGTTTTCGTTCATATATTGAAATTTACATTGCACATTAACGGTACACATACCTAGCTTGAAAACGTAATAACAATTTACTAAGTCTACTATTCATTTTATCTGATAATCTGGATTCCTACATTAATTCCTAGACACACAAGACAAGTATAATAAACATCGTTTGAATATATCGAATACATTTTGCCTAATTTGCATGAAAACATTGCAAAGAAATTGCATGTGGCATTAAAATTGACTTATCAAAAAGCAATCGAGAGACCCTACGCCCCTAACTAAATAAAAATGTAATTTCAAGACCCCATACCCGGTCGGAAGGGAATTAGCCACAAAAACAATTACTTACGGTTGAACCGGGGAGTAATAATTTTGCACTAGGTATATTTTTTTATTCGAGTAGTAGGTACTTCAAAATTCATATAAAACTAATCTTAAGTGAAAAACCCAAAGCAATGAAACACATTATTGAAATTAAAACTATTTCCTTAAATATTAACGGGAAAGGAAAAACAAATAGGTACATACTACAATAGTTAGTAAATTTAAAAAATATTACGTACGAGTATACTCAATATAAAATCCTTGGCGCAGTGATAAACATACCTACTTTTGATAATTTTACAAGTGATTGTAGATGACAACAATTACCTACAACATAAAACAAAAAAAACTTTAAAAATAAATAAAAATCGATGTACTTAAAGTACATCCATTATACTTGTGTACCGGTATTAAAATAACCGCATAGATAACATTATAAGGACAATGCAGTAGGGGTCCGTCAATTGCTTGTCTTAACCAAACATTTGAGCTATAGAATATTTGTAAGGGGTACAAAGTTGATGGGAACTTGAACTGTGTTCAACAGTTATTCTAGCACTTATCCGAAACGGTAGGTTCATAAAACTAGCTTGTCGCGTTTATACTTTACTTTGTACAAAGTTTAACCTATGCAGGTTTCGTTACAACATTGTTAATGTACAGTAAAAGATTTTAGTTAATAAATATGAAGAACCTTTGCGACTGACATTAGGTAAAAGTAATAAAAATGTGGAACTACTATTTTGATAGAGATTTAAAACATAGAAACACAGTACTGTATGAATATGAGCCATAAATATTGCTTAATATTTTTAACTCTGAACTAACACTGCCGGGAAAAAAGTTCCAAGCAAAAGTTCAATATCTGGTGAGGCGAAATCTAAGTGATTAATGTACACTTCATTTCTCGCTCTGGATTTTCTTGGTTCTCTCTTCTTATTAATTTCATGGACACATAAAGATAAGTATATTTATTTATGCATGAAAATAATAACATAGGACTTCTAATATAATTGATGCCCAGCGTAGGATTGAGTATAGAAAAAAACATTTATTTATCCCAATATATTATATCTAATCTTCTCAGCTGAGGTCATGTTCCGATACGGTGGTAGTGTAAAAAATATATATGTAACTGACAAATCGTAAGTGCCTCCGTAGGCCTATGCCAAATAAAGACATTTCATTTCATTTCTAAAAAAGTAGGTGTAAGGAAACCATAAATAAAAAATAAAGCTCTAGAAACTAAATAAATGTATCTTTTAACTATATGACAGTTGTACCAGGACCGCATAATTACGTCTTGCTCATGTTGAGTGCAATAGTTGACGCTAGCAGCTACGCTAGGGCGGGCGGCTGTCAGGGTGAGATGTGATTGTCTATAAACACGTGTACCTGCGAGACACTGTTTGTCTTCCGGGTAGATATTATTGCTGTGGTTCGCTTATGTATGGGCGGCGTATATCTTTAGTGTATAACATAATACCTATATAAGTATATATAATACACTAAAAAAGTTTTAATTATTAAATATGAAGAACCTTGCAACAGGTATTAAGAGTAATAAAAAATGTGTGATTAAGTAACTACTGTATATTTTGATAGAGATATAAAAACTTAGTAACATAGTACTTTATGAAAGTAAACAATGTTAAGTATTTTTAAACCAAACCTAACACTGCCGGGCAAAGGGTTTCAGGTTCAACAACGGGTTAAGCGGAATCTAAGTTACGAATTTTGACTTAACTTTTATCTCTGAATTTTCTAGCACATGTGTATTTAGAATAACAATATAAAATTTCTTATATCATTGTTGCTTAGCATATGATTAAGTATGCAGTATGATTTACATACGAGTATCTTAATAGATATCTAACAAAGTCTACGGAAAACTTAGTTGAAGAAACACTCTAGAAACTGAATTAATTTATCTTTTAAACACGTGTCAGTTCTACCAGGCCCGCACAGTTACGTTTTGCGCATGTCGAGTGCAATGGACGCCAACGGCTACGCTAGGGCGGGCGGCTGTCAGGACGAGATGGGATTGTCTCTAAACACGTGTTCTTGCGAGTCGATGTCTTCCAAGTAGATGTTATGTTTATGGTTCGCTTATGTATGTAGAGTTTTCATCGTTTGTAAATATTATAAGAATCATATTCGTTTTAAATTCATTAGGTATATTATTCTCTAATGTATTTAAGAAATTGCATAGATAATAAATAAAATAAAACGTGTTCTCAAACAAGAAAAAATATTACAGCGTGAATTCACCAATGACACTTACATTTTTGTTACCTAATAACTCAATAAGCAGACATAACCGTACATAATATGTTACACAAGTTAAGTGCAATATAAGTACTTCCGCCACGATTATCCACTCAACTAATATAACCGTGAGGCCGTCAGAAAAACTCGACTTCTATTAATCTTATAACTTTTCCTGATGCTGACTTGCGTTTCCTGGGACGAGTCATTGTGGGGAAGCGACTGACTTGAGGGGAGGTCTTATAAAGGCACGTGAAAAAATGCTTAGAACATTTGCTTACGAAGTCACAATTTTAATTTTGTGCTTAAATTACTGTTTTCTTAACCTTAGCTCAATTTATGAAAATTCCTAAAATAAAAAACAATACATATACAAATTATAGGTACTCTTTATACGATTACCTATCTACTTCTTTTGGAAATTACATAACATATTTACTAACACAGATTTTTTATAAGTTTTATAACAGAAATATGAATAACGTTTAAAAAAACCTCAGTACCTATGTAAAAAGGCATTCAGAATAATGAAATAGAAATGCACATGATTCATTTCAATTACCTATTAATACCGACTGAAAAGGCTCTAAATTTGATTTTAATTATTACAATTTAGACGATCTTTTACTGCGCTTCTATTTATTTACAAATAAGAAAAAATCATTACTAACTTTACGTAATGTATATTATAACTTCTATACAATTTTATCGGAGTAAATAATTTCCTGGTACCTACCTTAATTTGCAGTGTAACTGCATAGTCAGTATTATTTACAAGATATCGTGGTGAATTGCGTCATTACTGACAAACTGAAAAAAAAGATTTTTATGCAACTTATCCTGCAGTAGGTACAACACTATATTAAATATTTAATACTAATACATCACTATTGCTAGTGATGAGTTGTTTCTCAGCCCCACATTATTGACAACCGATAAATATATCGCATATGGATGAGACCATAACCAAAACTTTGACAAATTGTGTTAAATACTTCAAAATCACTCCTAATAACGTAGTCGGTCGTCTAGCGAGTTAAAAAATATTACCCGAACTTTAGAACTAGGTAAATCTTTATCTATAGAGGTTTGTTTAAGTAAAGTTTATTTTTGCTCCATGCTTCCTACGAAAGTACTGTAGTTGGAGTTAAAAATTCCAAGTCACTCATTAATCTAGTCCAACCTAGACATTGGAGTCCAGGATTTCGGGGTATTATCCGCAACTAACAAATTTCGCTTTAAGCTTTTATTGAAGTGAAACTTCTTTAGGCGCATGAGGGTAAAATTTTTACAGATGAAACGTCACGCCGGTATGCAACGGAAGTGTCGGAAAAGAGAGAGAGAGTGATCGAGACCGATTGAGAGAGAGTAAGACAGGGCGAACGTAGCATGAGCAACTAGCCGTGGAGTGAGAGTAGGGAGCAAGCGAGTGAGAAAGATTGAGAGAAAAAGTGAGACAGAGCGAACGTCGTATCACGCCTTTTTCCCTTCCTCAATCTTGGAAATTTAAAGTTTTAGATTTGTATAAATATAAACAAGATTTATAACAAGATAAATTAGTTCGCCAAAGAAGTTTCACTTCTGACATGTGTACTTTGTACGCACGCATGTTTTTTCTCTCTGTATCTAGGTTTATTCATAAAACGTTCAAACCCATTACATCCCATAGCAAACTTCCCCTATCACTATGATCAAAGTCCGGCTCCACAAACACTTGGAGCTAACCGACCGGGTATCGAGTGCCCTTGTTTTACAACTTGGGCAAACACTTGCCTCTGTGAAATTGGAGTTCGTTTACTTACGCTTGTGGTGTACGCACTTATGTGTTTATTGTTTTTAGTAAAATTGTATAATATTTAAATGGTGGTGAGAGATATTGGTTGGTTTACATATTTGTTTGAATGCTGGTGAGAGTTATTGGTTAACATATTTGTTTTGCGTAAATTATGCAACGAATTCTGAATCTTTAGCACATTGAGACATAGTGTTATAAAAAATATAATATAATTAGGTTTTATATAAAACAATTAAAAAGTAAATATATAGAGTTACAAAATTATATGTATACCTACCCTTATCTATGTAGAGTTTTATCTATAGAAGTTGTTATACGTAAAGATTTTTTAAATTCCATTCTCACTTCACATAGTACTAAATTTCCAATACACTCGTTTATCTATTTTTTTTAAAAAGTTCACCTCATACTTTGATCCCCATAATGATAGCGGAGTGTTAATTTCTACTGTTATAGAGTATATATACTGATGATAGTCTCTGAACCTACTCATTAACATCATTTTGAACCCCAGATAAGATTATAGACCTTAGGAGTCATAACTTCTGAAATTAGAACCATGCAATTCGGACTATAGGTTTCTTCCCCATCGGTTATCGGTTATTCGGTTCGAGCTATGTGACACATTGCCAAGATATGTAGGTACAGATACTCCCAAAAAAATACTAAAAAAAATATTGGTATCCGTTACCAAAGGGAATTAAATAAGGATTAGGTACATCTATGGCTTATAGGTTAGTAGCACTGGCTGCTACTACCTATAAGCCGGCTGATAGCTTTTTAAATAAAGATGCCTACTTAAACTAGTATTTAAATTCATAAATAGAACTCAAATGTCCCTTAACCAGAGTGGGTGCCCGCCCCAAACGAAATCAATTTTAAACCGCCCCAAATAAACGACTTCCTTTGTCCCATTCCACGTCCCTAATCGAATTTTGGCGCGAAAAAGGCCTTTTATTGTTGACGGTTTTCAAATGAATGCGTTCTCGCTTTGACGTTCTAAATTTAGTTAAGGCTTCTTCAATTTAATTATTGTTGACAAAGTTAACAATGCATAGTGGAGGTAGGCTACCGAATTTGGAAGTGATTGTAGGAAGCTAAATGTAAATTTTTGAAGGTAGGTAGGTACCCAATTTTTGTGTATAATACAAATAGATAAAAACAGTTTGGTTTAGTAATAGTTTGATCGATGGCTCTTTTTTAAACAAGACGACCATCTTAGTCTCCGGTAGTAACAACGCATCTGTGATTAACTTTAATTATAATCTCTGTTCTGAATGAAGTTGCTAAGGTACAGATGTTAATGAGCGGCAGTGACCACTGGCCGTCAAGAATGCATGCTTGTTTGTCACCTCAAATGCACAAAAAAAGTTTGCAGTCCATCTGATATTGTATGGATATCTATAACAGAGACCGAATGAGCTCTACATTAATTCGATTACAATCCCATAAGCATCCATTAGGAGTAAGTTGAACAAAATGCAAAGTCCACTTTCAAAGAAAGGCTTTCAAAGAAAATGTTGGCGAGAAATAAGACCTTCCTTTAACCATCTGCACGTAAAACAAAGTTCCTACCAACTGATGTCTTTTACAGATGCGTAGCTATTTCTGAGGGCCAAGACGGTCGCCTCATGCTTACGTCAGCCGGAATCTACACCCTTTAGACGAAATGCGTGAATTGCTTTACGCTAGAAATAGATGTGACAGTGTTACCTCTCCGTTCGAATCGACATTCTATGTAGTTATCTACGTTCTATTAATTGATAATAGAACCTACCCATGGACTCTCTCTCGTCAATCCATTATTGTTACTGCTGGACACGGGTCTTCTCTCAGAATGAGAGAGTTTAGGCCATAGTCGACCGCGCTGGCCAAGTGCGAATTGGTAGACTTCACACACCCCCGAGATCTTTTTTTTTAAAGAACTCTCGGGTGTGTAGGTTTCCTCACGACGTTTTCCTTTACTGAAAAGTAGTGATAATTACCTAATATCTAATACGCACATAATTTTAGAAAAATCAGCAGTGCGTGCCGGAGTTTGAACCTCTCACCTCTCGATCGAGAGGGCAAGTTTCAACCATTAGGCTATCACTGCTTTTAGTGCACCCATGGACAATAGTATCCAATTAAATTTAAAGTGAACTTAGCTACCGGCTCTATATAAGAAACGTACATTACAAAAATGTAAGTGTGATTAATAAAAAGCAAAATGTTATCGCAAACGTAAATCAACAATTACAGGCGATTAACAATTCAATCAACATGATTCATGAATAATTTCACCCTGAAACCACGTAGCCTATCTCCGATCTACTACAACCTATTAGTGCTGCGAAAACAATAAAAATCACAGATTATTTTGTATTACAGGCATATTAAAGTTTGTTATAGCGTGTTTATGGGGCCGGCCGTTAATTCGAGACCACCATCTTAAATGTAAAATAAGAACCGCAAGATAAGGATCTAAGAACATAAAAGATATGGGAACTCTTTGAGTCGGTAGCCGGCGTATAGTTATGTACGCCCATATAAACCACGAGCGCCTCACTCACACTAGTGTCATGCGGCACACATGAAAGGGCGGCTCACGCACACTCTCGTGGACGGTTTGTGATTGGTGAGTCGACAGCGACGACCACGCCCTCTTTTATCGACGTGCGCCGGGAGCGTGCGTGCGAAACGTATATGTAAATTTAGCTATAGTCCGAGAGCTGTTTTTAAAATGTCATTTCCACTCCGCCCTAGCTGACGTCTGTGGGAAATCTTCAAGGGTACTTTTGCTGCTACAATTTGACCGGTACGAATTTTTCAATTTGCATGCGACTCGTTACTATTGTGAACCTCGTAGGTACTGCTGTTATACGTTGCGTACGCTTGATTAGTTTCACCAAGTTCTCAATAGATCGATTGGTATACGTACGGAAAATAAATAATTAATTAAGTGACCTATTTCATTCCTTTCGGAAACAAATTGCCAATTTCAACGTCAGATCCGTCATAGGTACGGTTTTCCTGTGTTGGTTTCATAATAATTGTATCTAAACTCGATAAACAACAATACTGTTACGGAAAATTTGCTAAAAACTACATTTGATTACGTCCTTAATGTCTGGTATTAATTTATTCAAGTCTATTGTCTCTACCTTTATACTTTTATGGCTAGGTATAAGTTCAAACTTTCAGGTAGGTACTATAGGTTCCAACTCTATCTGTATCTCCTTTATTTATCTAAACAAAAGTGGTAGAACTATTTTGATTCGACCAAATCTTATGAGATGAGCATATTAATCCGTCAATGTATACCTAATATGAACATCATTCTAGAAAAAACAGTTTCTCAGAATCATTTGGAATCCTATCCTCAGACCCATTAAGAGGCTGAGTTTCTGCTCTTACTGCTCCCTAAAAACATGTGGACCGTAATAAACAAGTATAAATTTAACAAGTATCTAAATTTAGCTATTTGATTCGAACGCGGAACTTCGTGTGTTAAGATAGCGACTACTATACAACACGCGTTGTCTGGCCTATGTAAATGATATCATGTTAACGCGCTTCAATCGGATGACGACCATGACTCCGCATGGGTTCCCGGACTGATCGTCCTGATGGTGAATCTCTCGGGTTCAGGTCTGACCCAATGGTTCACCCTCGAACGCCCCCCTGTGTAAGACCGAATAAAGCTGTAGTGCTTTATTCGGTCCTACACATTATCAGGGTACCACGCCTTCACCAACAGGCCAAATGCAGCTCGCGACGATACCGTTACGGGACAGTCGCCTCGTTGTCCATGACGATTATACTGTTGTCACTAGTAGCGAGTGCTTGCTGCATGAATAATGCGGGGAAACTCGGTTCTTGGTTGGGTGATTATAGGTATTAATGAGTCAGTTTTAGTAGGTCTTACAGGTTTTTAACGTTAAATATTATTTACGTTTGTTTACTAATCTTGCAAGGAAGATTTGATCTCATAAGAAAATAAAATCAATTTATCTATAATACTAATAGTAGGTACTACTAGTACCTAATAATGATTAGGTGCATGATCAGATAATATGTAGGTTTGTACCTACATATATCCATATATGTATGTAGGTATGTGGACAGTTCACACATGATTGAGGCCAATAACTGTCAATTGCAGATACTACCTAAGTAATTAAGATCATATATAAAGACAGATAATTATATCTAAGATAAGCAGTGAACTAAGTTGTAAGCTCTACAATTTTTAATTAACATACCTAGTAAGATTTTAATTAAACACTTTCAATACTTATCTTTTTCACTTATTCGTCTACCTACCTATAGGTCTTAAAACTACCGTCAAATCAAATAAACTGACTGTATTTTAAAAGTATCACAAAATTAAATCACAATTAAGTACTTGCCTACTTACATAAAGCACAAAAAACTTTGAGTTCAATAAACCCTAAATAGTCACCGATACACTGAATTTGCCTTTTATTGTTTCACGGTTAGAATACATAATGGTATGTGGTAGGCATATTTTTTAATATTTATGTACCTACCATAACGAATATACTGATTGAAAATTAAAGGATGGTCCGTGACTCTACCAAGTATTGGGCATTAGACACTTCTGAGAAAGAGGTAAGTTTGTATACTGTATGTTTTTGTCAGATAAACACGTAGTAAGTAGTTGTTAGTCCCTGTCAGACGTTATATAGGCTTGCGTTCTTTACTTTTTTACGATTTACAAGAGGTCTACCACGAATATCAGTGGTTTACTCTTGCACATCCCGTGATATAGAAAATCGTAAAAGTTTAAGACTTAGAATCGGATCAAATCACGATGCTATGTTGCTATAAACAACCTGATATCAAATCAATAAATAAATTAAAAGAATACAGTATAATATTGTCTACCTCGATACGTAATATTGGTAATCTTACTTCTTTCGCGTATTTAGTTAAAAGAAAATAATAATGACCTAATTCTAATACTGTAAATAGAAAAAAATAGAGACCAAACAGAAAAGAAGGGATCAACACTCCCCAGTCTCCCTAACTTTTTGTGTCATCAAAAAATAAAATGTTTTTGATATCGAAAAGTCAAAAGAAGGCGGTAGGAGCGTGACCAGGTAGCTGGGGCAACAATGGACTCTCACGGCAGCATGAGTTGAGGTTTTGCTGCGTTTTGATTCGCGGCGCCTCGCCACTTCGGGATGACTTGGTAATTTTGAGTTCTTTATGCCGTGACTTTGTTAGTAATGTACTATTTTCTGATGGTTTGTATGCGTTTTTCATGAATGTATCGAATATAAAGGTAAAATAAGTTATAATAACAGACATGATCATCTGCAGCATTATCTGACTACAAAAAATATACACGAAAAAACTAATCTACGTACTAAAAACAAACAAAATTATACCTAAACACATATTTTCAAAACGTAATTATAAAATTTACAGAAAAAAAACATTTTTAACCGACTTCCCAAAGGAAAGAGGTTATCTATTCGTTGTGTAGGTATGATTTTTTTTTAGGTTTAATCATTTTAGCTTGAGATAGAATTCAGCACCATTTAGGAACAAAAAAAGCAAAAATTAAAGTATAAGATAATTGTTACGAGCTTCACAACGCTACAGGATTAAATTCTTGTATCAAAAAGATAAACAAAATAAAAAGATAAACAAAATATTAATTCCGCGTAATATGAGTCGAAATCAACTGCAGTAGGTACTATTTGAAAACGATAAAAATATAATGAACTGAAATACTACTTAATTCAAGGTTTATAACAGGTGCATTTACGAACAAATTGATCTAAAGGATTTTAATAAGCATATAAATTCAAAATTGGAATATAAAGTATACCTATAGGTATGTCTATGGTATAACGACATGGTATATAAATCTAATTTCAGTGTTGATTTTCATCGCTAAAAATTATTTTTAGAAAAATCCTAGTAGTTATAAAATGAATCCAGGGCATGATTTTTACTACCTAGATGTATTTATTGAGTTTGTCCTACAAAATAGTGATCCTAAAAGAAATTCGTAAATAAACAAAATTTTCACTATCCCAAAATAGATAAGTAAGAGAGAGTGAGAGACTTGCGTCTAGGTGAGATTATGCCCTTCTTTAGACAAGACTAAAGATTACAAAATTTAGTTTGCCCTGCCTCCTAGTATCTCAGCCGCCTTCTCATTCTTACCAATAAAGATAAACTAAATTACTTGCTACTATATTTTTACTCTAGTTATGTATTATCTGTGCTGAGCTTATAGGTGACCGTCATGACCATAGAGTTATTATATATATAGAGCAGAAAGCCGGGATTCCAACTGTCTTTGTTTTAAAAAAAGAGAGAAGACAGCAGCGACTTTTCCATTTGTGTTCACTCGTGCAATTGCGAAAGAGACAGATAGGGGACCGCAATTCTCATTTCTCTTTCTAACAGTCCGACGTTTCCGCTTACAGGCAACCGTGTGTCTCCCCTACTCTATTTATACCTCTATCATCATGTCTATGGTCACAATCAGGCTCAAATTTGTATTTTAATACTACATAAAATAGCAAATTAGTTTCATTATATTACAAAGATGCATTTTATCATAAACTAACTTATTGCAATAATTCACATGAATACAATTTATAAGCCCGTTGAAGTCATCTATCGCATACTTAAAAAGTTACATAGTTTGCAAATTTTATATCACATCGTATAATGTGAAATGTGGTAGCCAGCGTTATGGGGTAATTTAAGTCTGTTTAAATATCCGTAGATAGGCTTCCTATATACTAAACAGGTTGTTAAAGTTGAAAGTGTTAATTAGAAATATAAATTACGTGTTTTATAGCTACATGAAATTTTAAGATAACCTGCAATGTAGGTGTTCCGAGGTCAACAAAACGACCTAACGGTCAAATAGCTCCCTAATTTTGAGTCGAACAAACAAAGCTAACGTAATAAATAACAGTTAGAGCTCGAAAAGCAATATGTCAGCGTCGGCCGGCGCCATTAGTGACGCCATATTTGATCTAACACAATGCTATGCGCGTACGCAGGTCGGGGCGCAGTTCGGACAAATTAGTAGCCAATCCATCAAACGGCTGTGAAAAATTGGTGTTAAATTATTTTTTTATATGCCGCAGCGAATTCTATGACCTCGTAACAAGCTTGATTTGTGTGTCCGATAAATAACAGCGGTTATCAGTAACGATGCGGTTACAATCGCTACGAAAATTGAATTGGAAATTGAAGGAACTCAGTTGAAGCTATGGATTGAGGTACAATTTGAAAATTGTTCACGGTACAATTATAACGTTCGCTTCCCGTGTACAGCAAAGACATGATGCAAACGAAACTCGAGATATGCAGTCCGCTTGCTGGTTAATGACCACTACTGCCCGTGGACCTATAATCCACGCCAGATAATCCGTTTTACCAAGTTTAGAAACAGCTGCATTGCTACCCATTTTTTACCTTACTAAAACCCCCGGTGGTCGTCCTCAACGCTATGTCTCAACTCAGGATTTTGAGATAACCAATGGAACGCAACCGGAGTCCTCCAAGCCCAATACCCCATTCAGGCTCTTCCCAGTAAGCATTAGATTTCACCGTGCCTTTTGGTGTTTACGTCGGCATGCGCCACACATGCCGCCGTCCTACCCGGGGTCGCTTGGCTGGATGGCTCGAACTCCCACTCTTACCGTCCGAAACCCCAGAAGCCCCTTTATATCGCCTCTTACGACAGGAGCTAATTTATCCCCTGCACTTAGCGCTATTCTGGTCCCGGGACTAAAGGGACATGCGTTGCTACCTCCAAGGATATGTTGGAACGCCTCCGATAAGTCTTCCAACATCATCAAACCAGAACACAATAGTGCAACAACTACTGTTATTTGACAATAATAAGTCTGACGGTGGTGCTTGGATTTAAATCAAGCTCTACCACGTTTAGTTGAAAACTAAATTGAAACGAAATCCAGTAAGTACCTACTTTTGGCGTGAAATAGCACCTAACAAACATAAATACATCCTCACAATCTTTCGCCTATATAATATTAGAAAAATCTGATCAACTTTGACTAAATATCAATAGGTACCGATATGATTATAATTTCCAAGTACCTATATAAAACTCAGATGATGGACATGAAGAACAATGAATTAAATAAGCGTATAGAACCAAAGTACCGAGACTAAGACAAATTCACTCACAGACCTCACATTAAGGTCTAATGCATGCAGAAGAGTATAGAATGAGTATCCATCACAAGTATCAATCATAGTGACTTCGTTAACGCTTTTGGACTCATTAGCTCTACTCGATGTTTTAGTAGATGAGCTTTAAGACAATGTATGCAATGAGCTGAGGGTGAAATACTGGCAGAACTAATAGGTAGTTTAGAGGGATTCTTGAAGTGAATGGGTATTTTTAAATTCATGTTACCTAAGTTTTTTTAATTTTATTCTATTACGCCATTTTATAAAAATTGATTATTGCTGAAAGTACACTTTTAACGATATATATACAAAACAGAATAAATAAGTATGTATAACATTCATAATTTACCTAAGAATTAACTTGCATCATATTCGTAAGTTATTCATAGGTAACAAAACTAATAGTCGAATTTCTACTAAAAAAGTAAATAGGTACATAATGTTATCTAATTGTTAGATGTACTGTTAGATGTGTCCACCAATTCGCACTTGGCCAGCGTGGTGGACTATGGCCTCAACTCTCTGATTCTTAGTGAAGACCCGTGCCCAGCAGTGGGCCAATAATGGGTTGATGAGAGAATTGTTAGATGTCGTTTTTAGGTATAGGTAAATATAGCGTATATAATATAACGTAAGTAATACATTAATATAGTGTAATATAATATAGTAAAGGTTGAAAAATATGATTTTATCTGAGAAAACGTTTAGCCCTTATAAACATCTATAGAAATATCTATTGTAATAGTAAAAATACAGTACGTACTCACGAGCGCTAATAACAAAAATCGACATAATCTAACAGCACCCGTACAATCCCCGAAGCGTGTGCAATTTTTATACATTTCCATTCGATAATATCACAAAGCGACCGGTAGGTGGTGCGACGTGACCACAGATCGTGACCTGCACAGATTGCGAGCGGTGGCTCTATTTATACTCTGTTTTGTGTATTCTGTATGTGCTGACCCCGTATATAGGGACGTTCCACTGAACGATCACGATGACCAAGCTCTTGATGTACAATTTCTTGACATGAAAAAAAAAATTGAAACATTTACGATCGTTGCAATCATCAAGTGGAATGTGTCGTATAAGAGTTTTCCTTATTTTTAAACTTTGAAAAGTTTATTAACAGCAAAATTCAATAGGTATATGTTAAGGTCATTAAGTACATTTTAAGTATACATCCACGTAATAAATATGATGTCGTAAGTACCTATACTTACAATATACACAAAGAAAATCGACGTAAACCATCTAGTTAAACAACAAGAAACGCAATTCATGCGAATGACGACAAAAACTGTTGCAAATGAGCATAATCGCAAAATAAATAAAGCGGCGAACAAGTTGTCACATAATCGTGTTCGACACTAATGACTAATGATGTGTGAGCATACGAAATCGCACAATGAGATGAGACGCAAGAAAGAAGCACGCGTCGCGACACGCGAGACACGCACCGTGGCGGATCGAACAATTGCGACAGAAATATCGCACATATTAGTCATTTTCTTAGGAACTACATAAAAATACCTACTACCTACTTATTTTGTTTTTTGTATTTCTTTTACGAAATCGCACAATGAGATGAGACGCAATAAAGAAACACGCGTCGCGACACGCGAGACACGCACCGTGGCGGATCGAACAATTGCGATGGAAAAATCGCACAGGTTAGTCATTTGCTTAGAAACGTCTAGTAATATATACTTACTCATTTTTAGTTTTCCTTATCAATGTGTGAACATACAAAATCGAACAATGAAATGAGACGCAAGAAAGAAGCGTCGCGACACGCGGGACACGCACCGTGGCGGACTGAACAATTGCGACAGAAATGTCGCACACATTAGTCATTTTCTTAGGAACTACATAAAAATACCTACTTATTTCGTTATTTGTATTTCTTTTACGAAGTCGCACAATGAGATGAGACGCAAGAAAGAAACACGCGTCGCGACACGCGAGACACGCACCGTGGCGGATCGAACAATGCGATGGAAAAATCGTACAGGTTAGTAATTTACTTAAGAACTTATAGTAATATATACTTATTCATTTTTAGTTTTCCGTATCGATGGGTGAGCATATGAAATCAAACATTGAGATGAGACGTTAGAAAGAAGCACGCGTCGCGACACGCGGGACACGAAATGTGGCGGACTGAACAATTGCGACGGAAAAATCACACATGTTAGGCATTTTCTTAGGAACGTCTTAGGAATACCTACTAACTTATTCATTTTTGTCTGAAGTAGATATATACAACTGAGACATTGCGTAATATTATAAGCATGTTCGCAACTAAGGTAAGATTCAAGAAATTAAAATAACGCATCGCTACAAACCGGCAAAGCACTGTGACAAATCAAACGAATGCGATGTAAAATAAGAATTGGTGAATCGCACAAGTTAGTTATTTACTTAGAGAAATGATTTTAATTTTCGTATTCTATCTTATTTATTGGGTAGTTTGCTAATTTTATAACAACAGGATATGTTATAATGAACACGCAAGAAAATGAAGGCGCACCACGGCACGCGGACATATGCCGTGTCGAATCAAACAATTCTGTTGTAAAAATCGCACGGGTTACTGATTTTCCTTGAAGCAACTGGATATTCGTATTATGTCGTGTTATTGAATTGTTATGTAATTCGGTAATGGCAGGATATAGGAAAATGGGATGAAATCTCATTAGGTCAAAATATTAGGTATGAGGAATACACAGCGAGATACAAAATTTGTATCATGGCAGATCGAATGATTGTGATGAAAATATCGCACGAATTAGATATTTGCTAAAGATCGGGCTGTAAGATAACGTTTTTTTGTTCTAAGCTACTAGGCAAGTAACTAGTTCGGTGAGCATGAATCGGTAACCGGGGAAGGGCCCAAAAGGGGCATTGCGCTCGAAGGACTCCGGCTGTGTTCAATTGGAGATCTCGGAGTCCTCCACGTAGCGCTGAGGACGGCCACCGGGGTGGTTTTAGTGAGGTAAAAATCCCACATGACCCGGCGTTGCTTCCTCGGCGTTGCGTATCTTTTGAACGTTTCCCCCTCGAAAAGAAAAAAAAAGGCAAGTAACTGGTTTGCCACTCCTTTTTAACTAGAACACAAGAAAACCTATACAATAGCTCTAAGTGAAACTCCAAAGAGGCCACCAGAGCTTTTGAATTCCACAGAAATATTTTCGATTCTTACCGTAATGTGTTTCTTTCACCTACTAGATATACATTACAATACAAATTATTATCAAAGAACTAGTGCATATAGATATGTTCGCATCCTTGTAGGTGTGAACAACAATAAGTAGCATCTACTGGGCAGTGGAGATCCAACACAAAGCAACTGAATGCGATGTAATTAAAAGGGCCGAGCCAAACACGATCAATCTCAACTCCATCTCCCCACTTAAAGTCAAAATAATAGATGGCCAACTCTAATGTCACTTTTTTCCCAACGTCGACGTACAGCGTACACGATGGAATTGACAGGTCATCAGCGACGGCGCAGGCGCACGGTGACGATGCTCTTTCTTTTCACCCGTTAGTACGAACCAAAAGAAATCAACGAGACAATGGTTCTCGCAAATGTGTTCCTTATTCAGTAGCCGCGAGAGGCGCTTAACCCGTGCATCAGCGCGCGTTTAAGCCTTTTGTCCTCGAATAGATGTGCCTCCCGTTCGGTTCTTTTTTCCAAAGATAATCTTCGGCGGCCGAGGCGTGAAGGCCGAGTGCCACACAACATGGCGTCGACAGGTTTCTTCCCGCTTTTTTACTTCTTTGTTCCTTTCCATTATTGTCTATAGACGTTTCGTTCCCGCCGTTCGATTTTGGAATAAGTTCTTTTTTATTTCTATTTCGCATTATTAATACTAGCGCTGTGTTTTTGTTTTTGTATAGTCTATTTACATACACGGCGGCAAAAGAAATCCATCTCTGGTTCACACAGAGCGGTGATGAAGCATTTTATAGCCAATCGTTTTCTAAGAAGAAAAGGTTTTAATATAAATGCACCTCATCAAAAGATAGTTAGGCATTTATGTTCGAATCGCAAAACGTTTACGTTTCGCAGAAAACAATGATTTAGTGGCCATAAAATTTTGGAAACAATAAACCGTGGTCGAAATCGGTAGCCTGAGAACTTTTGTCGATTATTTCGATCGCTTAAAATATTTCAAGCGCTACGTTAACTCGTTACGAGTAATTGTCCACTCGATATGGCAAATTCTGAGGCAGTTTACGTTTTTTGTTACAAAGGTACTAACTAGACCTTAGTAAACTGACATTAAAAACGTGTCATTCAAGTTAAAAAAAAACGCTTTCTACACTTATAGCCTCACAGTAGGATTCTCCTGTGTCGTGGGAGCCATTAACGCACACAAAGACAAATACAGAAACACCTAGAACCAGAACAAGAATCTAAACTCATCATTTAGACACCTGTCTGGCCGGGAATCGAACCAAGGATCCACTGCGCGTCAGTCCGGTATGGTAACCGCACCGCCACGCGGGTCGTCATTATCATTGTATACTACACCGTTACGTGCGCTAATGAACATAATATGTAGGGAAACGAAGACTTCTGTTTGAGGTGTAGGATCGGGAATACCTTATCTATGGCTGATTATATCGAGAGATATATTAGAAATTAAATATCACTGGTTTTAGGTGAAGGAAAACATCGTGAAAAAACCTATACACCCGAGAGTTCTTTAAAAAAAAGTTCTCGGAGGTGTGTAAAGTCCACCAATTCGCACTTGGCCAGCGCGGTGGGCTATGGCCTAAACTGTCTCATTCTGATAGAAGACCCGTGCCCAGCAGTGGGACACTAATGGTTGATGAGAGAGAGAGAGAGATTATATCCAGGCATTTGAAAGATAGTCACAGACCGCGACACTTATTATATTGCATGATTGACTCTATAAAGAAGTCCTGTTCTGTACGGTTTCATGGCTCATGAACGGCAGTGACCATCATCATCAGGTCACCTGCATGTTCGATTGCTAAATCAATCTCATAACTGATAGAAAATTCTGACATATTATAGACACGTAGGTTTTTTTTTATTTGACTGAAATAGCAAACGAACATGCAGTCCACCTGATGGTAAGTGCCACTGCCGCCCATGGATATCTATAATCAACTTCTTACAGAACATGGGTTCCATCTGAAGTCAATCACTTATGCGTTGCTACTCCCGAGGACTAAGATGGTCGCCTCATGTGAAAGTGTACCGGCAGAAGGGCGTGCCTTCTATCGAAACGCAAGAAATGCTTCACGCTAGAAATAAGTGTGGCGGTGGTAGGTACTTCCCCGGTCGAACAACGCTGGTCCTACCACCTTGATAAGTAAGGTAGTAAGGAAACAGCTCCGTTACCTATATTATAGAGTGGTCTATTAGTAATTACCCGTTTCACTTCACTCTTGACTCAAATTACCAAATCTCATAAAACTACTGGTGAACTAAGAATTCGCATTCGATACCACAGCAGCAAATTTATCCGTATTGCCTAGTACTTGAGCACTATTTCCTTTGATTTCTTACAGACTTAGAATTTTTGTATTCTACGTAAACCAATTATGTCTCCTAGAGAACACAGGCTAATTTAAACCTTGCTTGGACCATTTAAAATAGAATACAGATTGGCAGTCAGCGAGGAAGCGGAATGAAATGAGGCGTTGCGGGTTCGATTCCCGATTCAGGCTATTAAAGTGTTAAGGTTAACTTGAATAGCGCCACGGTCGGTTGGTCAGCATATGTTTTGTGAATGAAAGGGGCATTTGGACCGAACAAGCGTTGAATTGAGTGTCGGATGTCATTTATGTTTGTTGATATGAGTTATGGCTGTTCTGAGAAGCATTGGGGTTGTTGACCTTTGGGTCATGAATTATTCTATTTAATACTTTCATCAGCTAATGAAACACTAATTGGCAAACCCAAATCATTCCCCCTAGTAAGATGTGTATAAATGATTTTTGCTGATAAATTGAGATTTTTCTATACCTTTCCGTTTTTGTAACACGGAAATTCATCAATGTACGAATGCCTTACTTATTTCTAGCATGAAGCAGACCTTGCCTTGGACGATGGAAGGATGTAGTTGCCTTTTAATTTTTACATTAGGCGACCATATTCCTATTTGGGATCGTATTTCATAACCCATATGATTTTGCTTACCTATTATCAATGATCGGTGACAACTTAACATCAGATGGACTGCATGCCCTTTTACTATTTTAATCTTATAAAAAAATGTTGATAATGTTCGTACGATCAATAAATAATGCCCATTGGACCTTACGCGGTCTTAGGGGGTCCAATTATACCGTATCTCCCGTTGAGCTAGCTCGCAACTAATGTGTGATTCACACGTTGTCAGCTCAACTTTTTAGTTGTGTTAACAGATTTGTTCAGCTTAGAAACATTTTGTAAAGTAAAGAGGAAGACGTTTCAATTCTTGAGATTGTAGTGGAGACGCCATCAGTTGAAATACGATATGCTTTTTAAAAGCAAATAATTTTGAAAGTAATGTAGGTACTACAACTTTTTCTAGTATAATAAATTAGTTTTATAAAATTACGAAATCAAAAAACTACCAAATGATACAATCTACGCTAGTATTTTTTGTATTATTTAGTTGTTTAACTAAAGGTGATTGGACATCAGTGCATCGTCTGTGTATATTTTTAAGCCTTTTAAAGTACCTAATATCCTAAAGCATACGTCTAAATATTCATTTTTAAAATTAAAGACAACCAAAGTTGACCTATTCCAAAAGTATAAACTGAAAATAAAAAATATAGGTACGCGAAAAACTATTCCAACATTTCATAAAAAGAACAAACAGTTTTCACAATCGTACCATAGACTACGTTCTTTAAAAAAAACAATTGAAATGCGAAAGTTGATTCCATTCCCGAGTTCCGTTTCAATTCTTTTTTCAAATAGCGTGGCGCTTGTGAAACTGTCAGCGCGGAGGCGTTCGGAAACGACCTCTGAACCCTAAGCATACTTGCTAGGGGGAGGCTGTTGGGGGAGATAAGGAAATAATATTTCCTTTCCTTGCCTACTCCCAACTCACCCGCTCCTCTGACGTATTTTCATATCTATAGTAATGTGGAATTGTATGTGACTGATACCTACCAAGTTAGTGTAGATGAAAATGTCGTAACGTACCTACTGTTCGATTTTTAATAACAGAACCATTCAAACATTGGTGACACAAGCAATTCATGAACTCGTAATAAAATTGTAATCAATACAGTTGAAAAGTATTGTTAAAATGGGTTACACGAGTTCTAGTCAGATGAAAATTCTAATAGATCCAAGGCCATCAGAACTCGAAATCTGAGTTAAAGGTCGTTGTGATAATGAGCACGATTTTTAAAAACCTTTAATAAATTTCGCAAGACGATATCGAAAATGAGTTTAGGTTGTAAACTTTCAGGGCTTAAGGCAGTAACACAGTCCACTCGTCAATTTCACGGCATTTACCACTGCACAGTGTACAGAAAAAGAAAAAGTGACTCGTTTGTGACATGTTGGGACTTACTATAGGAGGCAATTGTTTAAAAAAAGAACACTTTTTGAAGGATGTAATTATTATTGCAGACACGTTTGTTATTTTAAAAAAATATATCTTAAAATTGTTTAGATTGTGCATAAATACGGTTAACAGCAAAACAACACACCTTGGTGAATTAACGATACCTTCATTTGAATAAAAAATAAATTGCAATTACGTTTTGGGTATCTATAAAAAATGTAAATATTATAGATTAGGTTTTTAAGTGCCATAATAGATGAGACCGCAATTTGTCAATCATAATTACAGGTAAACCCTCAAAAAACTCAAACGGACCAAATTACGCTAAACGCCGAACTTAACCCTCGAAACGTCGCCGACAATTACAGTTAATAAATAATAATTTTGATAATAGGCGTATAAAAAAGTTGTCGAGGATGCCATTTTTGATTGAACTGCCTCACGTCTCTCAGGCAATGAGCATTAAGGGGTTTTAGGTGGAGAACAGTAGAAAATGGGAGGTCAAAAAGATTGGTTGCGTTTTAAAACGCCGCGCACGTCCCGTAATGGCGGCCGGCAATGCTGCACTAGCGATTATACCGATTACTGTCGATAACTTGTATCGACACCGGCTATTTGGTTAGTCGCTCGATTATCGATAATTTGCCCTCGGGGTACGCTCCTGACGCTGTAAATCGCCCACCGATTAGCTTTTTTCTTGTGTTTTTGTTCGTGTATACGTGTTCGTGGGGTTTACGGCACACCTGATGGTACACTTCCGTTATGTTGGATCATTTTCTACTTGCATTTCGTACAAATGTTCAATATGTCCAATGGTAAGTTAGGACTGCATGGAATGGATGCTTTACATTTTACTGTAGGATCCTTATTTTTGCACGGCAACTTCATTACAGAAGCGCTCAGACTTGTAGCTGTAACATGTGAAATGGGGTATTTTAAGTACATTCTCAGGTATTTAAAGTGCATATACCATAAACTCTTTTCTCATGTTTAACATAAAATACTTCATTCCAGGAGGATATACCGTTACGGCACATCACTAAATGGTTTATTGCCTATAATTCTATTCCACCAGTCCATATAAAATAGAAACTCTGGACCTTGCGAGCTTTCAAAAACGCTGCATTAAAACATCATAAAACTCAAACATAAACGTTTACTGCAGCCATTTTACGAGCACGCTACCTATCGATCGTTTTAACGATAAATAAAAATTAATGGTCAGACATAGGTCGGAATCGCAGTGGCTCGCACGAGTCGCGGCCATCTCGAACCAATAAGAAATCCAAAACGTAAATTGCACTTGCAACCATTAAAAACCAACCATTACTCTTTTCATCACTTTTTTATCGCCTACTTATCTCTTGTTCTCGAGTTTTCTAATCAGTGCTATTTGCAGAACAGTAATAATAATATTTAAGATTGAAAATAGAGCGTTCCTGCTAGTCTTATTAACTCGATCGGTCCGTCGGATGCAGGATCGCGAGTAATAGCCCCCTCGTTCCCCACCCGGGGGTGGGAGACGGCAGCGAAATAGGATTCTATCGTTCTCTTCCATTCCACGCTGTTCGAGGCTTCTCTACGTGACTGTACATAGGTATAGCTGGCTGTTTGCACGGACGCCCTTACTACCCATGAATAGAGATTAAATTGCGTCGCGCCGACTTCGCGCTGTGGTCGCGAAGTTTTGTTTACGTCTGTAATTTCACGTTTTATACTTTTTGTGCACAGTTGACATTCGTTTGTCGGAGTTCGTGAATACTTTTACTTGAATCGTAGGTTTTTCGAAAGAAAATATTTAGAACGCAGCTCCTACTGGTGTAAAAGTTGTTTACTTGAGAAAAGCTATGAATCACATTGATAGTATTTTTTACCTAAGTGAAGTAGCAAACCAGCAGCCTACGCCAAGATTCGTGGTCACTAACATACCTACTGCTTCCTTGATTGAAAGCTACTTATACATCTTATTGTGATATAGTTATAACAAATGAGTATGCAGCTCGCCTAATAGTATGTGTCCACGTTGAATTAGTAATCTTACTTTGCTAACTGAGGATTCAGTTAGAATGCCTTGGATATGTTTGTCTCTGCACTATCCAGATCAAAATACAGCGCTTAGCATAACGAAATTGCGACATGAAATCCTGAATACATCTAAGATACATTGCTAGTTTTTTTTATCTGACTGAAGTAGCAAACGAGCATGCAGTCCACCGTCGCTCATGGACATCTGTAATAAACTTCATACAGAACATGGGTTCTATCTGAAATCAATCACAGATGCGTTGCTACTCCCGAGGTCTATGATGGTCGCCTCATATAAAAGTGTGCCGGCAACCACAGCCTTCCATCGAAACGCAAGAAATGCTTCACGCTAGAAATAGGTGAGCCGGTGGTGCTTCCCTGCTCGAACTACACTGGTTCTACCAACTTCAAAAGCACACCTACACCTTAATTGTGTAGAAGGGGAATCATAACCGTCTGCTCAGATCCTTCAAACTAGAACAAAGCAACGTTACACTATTGCCTAAATACTTAAGCATACTTAGTGTAAAACTTAACATACAGAACATTTAACTTGACATAAAAATACCAGACGTTTCGTTCATAAAAATTCTTCCACTGTTCAACCATTTTCTTTACTACGTTCCATTATTTCTTTAATTATATTGTAACGTTAAAACTTAGAACTTTACGAAATGAGTATTTAAGAAGTGTTTCTAATTAGAAAAAAAGATGTCTGAATAGCAAAATCTGATGCCAACGTAATATTGCTCTATCCGACTCTATCGTACATTTGGTGAATATTTTAAAATCTTGCAATAGTTTATGAAATTCTTAGAGTATAGCATTAAATATACTCTGGCTAGATATTTTCTGTTTTATGCCATAATTCTAACGCCAGTAAAATAATGCAATACTAGATAAAACCTATAATGCTGAGCAATATAAAGTTATCACTTATTTTATTAGTACTAAAATGTTTTAATTATACCTACTGTAATATAGATGGATATAGCAGAATATCTATGCCTCTAGTGAAAAGGAATATAACTCCGACTTTTGTATAATCGATATATTGTTAAAAATCGGATATTTATCGATACATCTAATTTTACAAAAATGGAGATTTTAGTCCGGTCAAATTAAACATTCGGTGCTACATAAAATCGCAACAAGCTGAATATTGGTACAATCGTTCAAAATACAATTATAAACAAACCCTGAAAGTTCTCCATCATTCCCGTGTATGGAAAAAAATATTTTTAAGTCTAATTTCACCGGACTAATCAATCGAAAGATTTCATTTTTTAAATACATAATGATACTAATATTTTATTTCATAAAACTTCATATACAAGTAACTTATACAATATTTACACCTTATACACCTATGAAAAAATAAAAAAATATACCTATTATTTAAATGAGAAGAAAAACTATTTACAAAATTTACATAGGTACAAAAAAATAACATTTTCCATTTTCTTAAAAATTTGATTTAGGTCAAGTTGACAAAAATCAAACTTATATGCGTTTTCACTAAGGGCATAACCATTCTAAATATTATATTATTTTGAATTAAAATAAATACTTAAATATAATAGTAGCATAGACAACTCCATCTGTTGTTGAACTGAAAAAGTACGCAAAACAGAAATCTCAGACTTGTACCTAATGCCCGTAGTGGAGCTTCCAATGTCGAATAATATAAATAAAACTAATCTAATTCTAAGACAACATTCTGATACTAAATATAAGACGATTCTGATATACTTATTTATATATGTACATATCGACACAAAGCGTTGATGCGCATCTGTTTTAAACAAAAATATTCAGTACCAGAATAAACAGCCCGGGGTGTTGATTTTCTGCATGGAAAGGGTTAGACCCTATTTCGCAAAGTACTCGAAGCAATGGAGGCGAAACCTCTGAGGATACAGAGAATTTCAAAGAAATATTTGTGACAGTTAGAGCAGTGATAGCCTGATTGTTGAACCTTGCCCTCTAGATAGGGAAGTCCGAGGTTCAAATCCAGGCACGCACAACTGATTTTTCTAAATTATGTGCGTGTTAGAAATTAATTATCACTGCTTTTCGGTGAAGGAAAACATCCTGAGGAAACCTGAACACCCAAGAGTTCTTTAAAATAAAAAAGAAAGTTCTCGAAAGTGTGTGAAGTCCACCAATTCGCACTTGGCCAGCGAGTTGGACCAAGGTCCATAAATTCTCTCATTTTGAGAGAAGATCCGTGCCCAGCAGTCGGCCAATAATGGATTGGCACCATTTGTATTGTTCCAGCTTAGTCCTCTGAGTTAAAACCGCGTCTGCAGCTGACTTTAAGGTAGGAATCTCACCCTATACTTCTTCTATTTTAAAAGAAAACCTTCTAGGTAAAGGCCTGTAAGTGCAGAAACTGTCATTTATTTATTCACTCCTTACCCCTCATTTTTTGATCTTATTACAATTATCTCAAGGCGATAGACCGTGTACATTTCAAAGAAAAATATTTAGGGTCCCGTATCACTTGCAACCAACTGCCGGAGGCGACCCTCAATGTTTAGAGAGGGGGCAGCCCTCACTGTAAGTTATGATATTAACATTGGATAAATATACTTTCATTTTATAACATGTTTTTGATATTGATTGTAAAGATGGATACAATTGGTCTTAATAGTAAATTATTTTATACCATGGACAGAACCTATAAGCTACTGCATGTCAGACGAGTATATTGACCGTCCTGCAACGTGAGTTATCTCTATCATGTGAGGAGTTATTTCAGAAAATAAATGTAATTTTAAATATTTAATTCTATGGTAGATAGGTAGGTAGATCTAAGTTGACTGGTAGAAAAGTAGAAAATACCAAAAGATATTAATTAATCCAATTTTACATTAAGCTATTTTTTTTTCAAGTCGCGATTTTCTACTTTGATTTTTAAATAAAAGTCACGTGATTGGGATTGGCATAAATTAACTGTCAAAAACTTTTTCTTTGTTACAGCTTCACGCGTTTTGCACATAACCAGTAATATGTTAAGATATAAAAAGCAGTTTACTAAAACTACAGAAATCCAAACCCATTAAGCTACTAGATGACACTTCACCCGACGTGCCCTACACAGAGTATAAATCAACGCATTCAACCGAACATGCGTGGGCTTGATTGATAAGCGTTATCGGTGGCCACACTCGGGGGCTCTGGTTATATGGTATTATAAATGTTTTAGAGGCTTAATAGCGGTTATAGAATACCCATCTGTAGTGCTTTTTAGGTGGTTGCGTATTTATAGACTACCATTGTATTATGTTTTAATTACCTGCACTTTACAGTTAAAATATTTTAAGATAAAGGTTATCTTCTTTGAGTACGGAAACAAAACTTCCATCTTAGACATTCTTCATACTAGGCGATATTCAGTTTTGTTTTAAATTTATATTTACTAGCAGCTCCAACGGTAGTATTTCCTTATTTTAATACATTTTGCCAATGATAGTACCAAAACGATGACTGGAGAACGCTCCATTGGAAAAACGCAAGTGTGTAGCAGGCCTTAAAAATAATGTAGCATATGGCGTATACTCATATATGTGCCAATCGTACTACCAGTAGTAACACTCTATATTTGTAGCTTTATCTGATTCAACTTGAAACGGAACGTTCACATGGATTAGGTTTCATAGTCGTCAGCAAACTTTGTCATTTTCGTCGTTAGACTTTTCGCTACTCTGTAATTATATGGCATAGGTTTAGAAATTTCTAATCTATGACAGTCATAGATCAGGAATAATTGCAATTATTTCCCTTTAACACTTATAATTTGACTTGTTGCTTTTCAACTTTGAATTTGATTGTGTTGAACGTAGTGGAGCGTTCACACGCGCGAACAAGCAACTTTTCACTAACGGAATCTATTTGTTGGGTAATCCCGGATGTATAAACAAGTTCGGGCAAGTGCGATCTTGTTAATCGTTTATGGGTGCTATTAATTACCAAATTCTCGCCTTGTTAGCCTAGACCATCGTAAAACTATGCATTAATATGGAAACGACCATAAATCTTGGTCAAATCTGTCTGGTGTTCTGCAACTTAGTCTTCTAGTACCATAAATTAATTATTTTTATGGAACAACTTTGTTCCACTTAACGATATTAACGACTATAGGTTTATGTCTTAAACTGTTAAATTATACATAGATAGTTATGGCCTAAAACTTCTTAAAGGTATGTGAAGTCTACAAGTAGGTGGGTACTATGGAGCCCTTAAGTCCACAAGTCCTTACTCACAGAAAAAAATATTTTGTACATATCTTTTACCAAATATCATTTTGATTATCATAGTGCCAAAAAAAATATCATGATATTTAAAAAGTCAAAAACAATAAATTTATGCCAGAAACGATCCGTATCAGTAACCGCGTAAGCTTCTTACCCTAGCAAGGGCTCCATCACTAATCCTCGTATGGGGTTTAGATCAACCAGTGGAAACGATTTCTTGTTTGCCATCTACATTATCTGTGTACCCTCCACTGCTTCGAGGGGAACGAGACAGCCTATCTTCCCTCTCTATCCAACCTAATAGAAAACTTTCACCTAAAACATAAATCACTGGAAATTTATATTGCGCTTCTTTCAGCTGTCACTTTTAACGAGTTTATACTCTATCTCCGTTTGTAATTGTCGCGGTAATTCCATTTCGTTTCTGGACCAATTAATGAAACTTTTAACTAATTCTTATTATGCTCGTAAATTTTAGTTTGCGGTTGAATACATCAGGCTCTAGATATGTTATCATTACCATATTTCTTCCATTTCGAAATTAATATATTTTAAAATAAACCCACTTTTTAAGCGCGTTGTATAATTTCCGCATGAGTTTAGAGTTTTAAACTTAGAGTGAGACAATAGCAGTTACCTATTAACAAAACTATTCTAAATCTTACGCAATTGGTATTTGGCTTACCTTCGGGCATTTACCGGACTCAGATACTGCTAATAAAATAGAATAAGAGAATCAGAATTGTTAATTTGTCTCACACGTCTCAATTTGGCAAATGTACGTATTATATCCATTCTGATAACGCTTAGTTAGAAAGTACACCCTTAGTTAGCATGCAGTGTAACACCGTCTGCTCTTGCTTTATAGTAGCAGTGTCAAATATGCTATGTTCCGCCTCTATGATTTGTTGTACCTATCTATGGCTGATCTTGGGTAGATACAATTTAACATAATGTAAAAAGCTCTTTCACAACCTCATTTCAATCTTAAAAGTTAGGTTGCCTTACGACGCAATCACGTTCATACTAAACACGATTTTGTATGAACAGCATATATTGGAATAAAATTCAATAAAGGAGCAGCATCAAATATGCTATGTTCTGCCTATATGGTTTGTTGTACCTATCTATGTCTAATCATGGATACAATTTTGGATAGACTACAAAAGTCAGTGTGTCGCTAGCAGTCACGCCTTAACATATAAAAAACTCTTTCACAACCTCATTTCAATCTTGAAAGTTAGGTTGCTATACGACGCAATCACATTCATACTAAACACGATTTTGTATGAACAGCATTTGGAATAAAATTTCCCCGTTAATTACATTCGTTGCGTCCCACAAGCCGTTTATTTGGCGTATTATTCCAGTCTAACAATGTCTAAACACAATTACAGCGAACAAACATGCGCGACGCCGCGGGCGCGCACATGTTGTGGGCACGCTCGGGTAAACAACCCTACAATTTGATGAGGATTTGATTCCTGCAAGCGATGTATTGTAACATTTTAATTTTTAAAATGCTTTTATATTTTGCAATATTGGCAGATTTCCATCTACTTTCATCGGCCGATGACACTATAGCTGACATAAGTACCTACACATTCTGTTCAAAATGTTGATGATGTTTTAAATAGGTTTGAAAATCTAGTATTATTACATAAAATCATTAAAATGCCTTAATTATAATGCAAACACATGTTTTATTTATAACTATGCAAAAATCAAACTCAATTCGATCTTAACAAAAAAAAACATGTCTGGAGCTCCACACGCATTTAAAAAAGTAGGCATTTTGAACTTTTATGAACGAGTTACGGAGGTCAAGTCCGTAAAATGATCATAAATCTATTAAAATCTCTATAGTGGGTAACTAGCGGTTTCTTCTTATGATAATAGATAGTTTACCGTTACACTTCGAATATTCAAACAAAAACTAAACACAAAACTAGAAATAGCCAATTTTCAGTTAAAATGTTCGCGTCGTAAGCTTTAATTAAGGAAAAAACAATGAAAATTTACGAAAATAGAAATCTAAATTGCAACTGTAAATAGACGGTAGGTACTGCGCGTGTGAATCAAAGCATTGTATTATAATTTCATGCCATACGAGTATAATTATATCCGAAGAAGTTTTATGGTCTTTATATTGTTTATTTAGGATTAAATCTGCATCTGTCTAGATTTTAACATGCGATACGAAGAAAACAACAAAAAAACTGGACTGAACTGCTCACTATCCAAAGAGTTTATAATAACGTTTTAAATAAATTACCTAACAAGTAACACTAAAATTGAAATATATATATGTAGGTCACAAACACGGTCTTTATAACGTAGTTCAAATAAATAATATATTCAAGCTAAGACAGAAACAGTAGCACAAAACAGAATTCATTAGTGCGGGGTACATATTAATCGACTGAAACCAGAAATACCGGATACGCCTAGTTGTCTATGGAAGGGTATAGGATATAGTGTTTGACTTTATTATCTATGTTCTGTACTCGAAGATGCGGAAGATGTTTTAATAAACCAAATTTCTTTTAAAATAAAAGGAATAGATACCGGACTACTAATCAAAATATTTATACAACAGTATGTATTTAAATTTCCTTTAGCTCACGATCTCGCATCATGTCTACAATCCGTCAGTTTTTTCTAACTCACGTCAAGGTGATGCCTTCGACAAATCGAATAAAAAAGAAAAAAGTTGTCTACAGCACAACCGCGTGGAGACGTGGCTAATGTGTAATGCGGTTGGCTTTTTGTCCAGCGACTTCCTTTTTGTTTCTTTTTTCACTCGGATTCGGTTACGGTTCGTATTGATCGAAAAATCTGATTTCAAAATGGGTGCCCCGAGAGTTTTATTGTTGCCGCGATACGTTCTTAAACAATAAAAAACGCATTTTGAACTGAGAATGCAATTCTCACATGTCACGTTCGGAAATTGAAGGGGACGTGTTTTAGAAAAGTAATTATTCGACATCGATTGGGTTCGATTTGAGGTGAGGACAATAAAAGACCTCATTTATTTTTTCATGCAGCCACACTGTTCGATTGCGAACGTGATAGCGTATGTCGATGTTTGATTGGACTTACGTAAATAATGCTTAGTTTGCGGACAAGACTAGTGCAATTTGAAAGCAATCTAGCTGTTGACAGATTCTATTTTTGCGACACTGACCTGTGGCGCGATGGCGTCACAGTACATTATTTCTTGGAACGCGGTTGTTTTTCTTATTAGGTATACGTGTAATGTAATAAATTTAAAAGTGAGTGTTTATTGCGATATTATGCGCGAGGAAATTACATTAAAACTTTTTCACGTCATTTACATAATTCGGTAATTACATTTAAGTTTATTACATTACAGTTATTAACTATTTTTGTTCCCATCTCATGCTTTGTAAATCATACATATATTAGATTGTAACTTTTCGTAGAAAAATGTGACTGATAATAAATTATTTATAAATGTTACATTTTATTTACAAATTTTAAAATATCTGATTAATTGAGAATTGACTTAAATTGAACAATTGAATGAAATCATATGATATGCAACAATATTAATATGTTCTATTACTATGCATTTATTTTTCAGAATTAGACTAACATATCACCAATTTCAATGGCTAGATAAATTTAAGTAAACAAGCTTGTAAAATATAAGTAAATCAATCCTCGTGTTATTTAAAATCCAATTTTAAAGATCCTTTGCGTAACATACCGATTTAACCTTTTTGTTAAATACTCGTTACTGTCAAAATGACCAAAACCCGCGAATCCAGCGCAATAAACAAAAAAACTCACAATGCGTCGGCGCCTTCCCAGCCAGGTAGTCCTCTTTGCATATGAACTTGTTGTCATCGAGCACGTAGAGCTCCTCGCCGGTTGACAACTGCTTCCTGCACACGAGGCAGGTGAAGCAGTTGAGGTGGAACACCTTCTCCCGCGCCTTACGGACCAGGTCCGAGGGCGAGATGCCGTGCCCACAGCCACTGCATTTCGTTCCGTAGCGCCTGTGGACAAAGTGGAAGGGAACTTTTATTAATAATTTCCTAAACTTCAGTCAAACTAAGACCAAATTTTTCATACAACTGAGTGAATTTCCTTTATTTACACATGAAGCCATCGTTTAAAGACAAAAACTCTAAATCACATTGCTACCTACTATTTAGCTAGGTACACATATTTTGCAGATTTATTCTTATGAAAACTTATCACTTTATAGGTACCTTTATAGGTAACTTTGTATAAGTACATTTCCATAACTAGTGCCTAAAAATTAAAGTGCAGATTTGCATTTTATTACATAATAGACCTATTATTTGCGCTTATTCAAACTATGTCATAAACAAGGAGACAAGAAAATCTTTATTAATAACATGTTACTTGCCGCCAATAAATACTTCTTATTTTTTACAAAATCGTGTAGGTACTTAAACAAAATCATATCAGTAAATTCCTCCTATAACATGTAACTTTATAATTTATATTTATTCTCAATTTCGCTTTCCAATAGAAAATCACTTTCACCATAAACCGTTCCCTTACTATGTCGGTTCACAGTTTGTACTATGTTATCGTCGTATTTTCAGCTTTATTATTGAATTAGGTAAATTTTATATTCGTTTATAGCTTGCTTATTACTATTCCAATGAGTAATTCATAAATATACATAAATTTTACCTTTGAAGCGCCGTTAGAACCTGCAATGATAATAATATATCACAAATTTATGGATTACGTCATCTCCTCAATCCGAAAATAGAACGGAATTTAAATTTTAAACATAAATCAAAATTTATAGATCATTTAAATTTGAAATTAGTGACAAAAAATAAGAACAAAAATATGAGCTGATATCGAGAAAAACTCGGTTCGTGTGAAACTCATACAAGAAAACAGACAGGCATGTGATAGATATTTTAACTGTCAGATGTAAATGATTATAGCCTGCCGATTTTTATGTCAATCTGTAATAAAATATGAATCGTAAATATAATTTAGATGTCTAATATGTGTCGATATATCGGCGGTTTGAGAAATCGATGATTTGAAGTATGCGGCGGATCGTTAACTGGTACTGGCCACACAATGATTATGTGAAGCCATCATGTTAAATTTATGCAAATGTTCGAAATTTGAATGATCCGAAATGTCGGCTCTGTGATTACCCGGAAGCGGTAAGAACTAGCTGCGCTTAATGATTGTAATATTAATAACTGTTTTTAGTGGATATTAAATTGAGAATAATGTGGTAACGGTGAACGGTCAGTTTGATCGCGAGCTTCGTTCGTAATCCTTGATTTTTGGGTCAATATCAAAATAATCCGCTATTTAGTAGCTTCGTCGAACTGTATTGAACAGTCTGCAAGAGCAGGTGTCATCACACCGGTTATCGTATGTTATGACGAAAAATCGACAGATAAAAATATTTTAACAGTGCAAAAGTATTTTATCTCGATGTCTAGGTGTCTGCTAATGGGTAGCGCGGTTGTTAAAAAATGCTAAAAGATACTAAGACATCAGTTTTAAACCCGTACCTAACGGATTGGACTCATGAGAAATTAAAAATAACATACAGTGAACTATTTTTAAATTGTATGGACAGCACTTAAGAGATGAAGATGATATACATTATAATTGTTATGCAAAATATATCGTAAACTATTTACGTAATAAAAAAACGAACTTAAATTTCCAAGAGTGTATTTTTTTTGTTAATAACCATTGACCACCGGTCTCCTTTACAACTAGAACGTATAAAACAAGGATATTATGAAACTCCGTAACTATAAGCGAAACTTTCGGAGACTAGGTTTTTCTAAATTATGTGCGTATTAGAAATTAATTATCACTGCGTTTCGGTGCTTTTCGTGGTCATTCGCACTTGGTCAGCGCGGTGGACTATCTTGGAAAACTCTCTCATTCTGAGAGAAGATCCGTGCCCAGCATTGGGACAATAATGGGTTGACACCACACCTTAAATTAGGATAATCCGTAATAACTCAATATTCGTATCGGAATCTAATTCTGGTAAATTTATAATAGATGCGTCCGTCTCTTACTTAGGTGTCCCATATATCCAAACACAAAATTACATATCCTAGAGTATACACTTCTTTACAATTAATTTGTTTTATATAAAGTGTTTAAGTAATGGCTCTAGCAATATCAAACATTATTTTAGTAGCACTTTACAAATACACCTACATATTTTTTATCTACAGTAGCATTCAACTAATCAATTACATTCTGATATGTTTATTAGCTATTAGCATTCAAGTTCTGATGTTGCTAATTAATCAAAACAGCTAAGGAAACATCGTCTGTACAGTAACAAAAAAATGATTGATGTGTCGTACATCTTTTTATTAATATTTCAATAATCACTACAATCAAGTTAATATGTTCTGTAAACTTCAGATTATTAATATAAATAATATGAGAATATCGCTACTAGAACACTTATGATTTAAGTATAGACGGAAAATATAGCAGTGATAGCCTAATGGTTGAAACTTGCCCTCTCGATCGGGAGGTCCAAGGTTCAAAGCCAGGCACGCACTACTGATTTTTCTAAATTATGTGCGATTTAGAAATTAATTGTCACTGCTTTTCGGTGAAGGAAAACATCGTGAGGAAACCTACACACCCGAGAGTTGTTTTAAAAAAGTTCTCGGGGGTGTGTGAAGTCCACCAATTCGCACTTGGCCAGCGCGGTGGACTATGGCTTAAAACTCTCTCACTCTGAGAAAAGACCCGTTCCCAGCAGTGGGACAATAATGGGTTGGCACCATAGACGGAAAATAACAGATTCCAATTTGGAATAATAAAATAAGGGAACCAAATTCTATGCCATAGTTAAATCGGTTATAAGTCTGATGTTTGTCAAATTAACTTCTCCCACTACAATTGTTAGAAAAATGGAAACTTTTTCTTTTTAAATGTTCTAGGTACCTATAATCACTTTGACTACACACAGACTTACCACTACCTATTTTATATAATTTAAAATACTTAGTTTAAGTTAAAACGAATAGTTGAAAAACTGATATATCAATTTACTTTTTATACGGTCTTCGTGAAAACAATATACACAATCAGTCCTTTTAGCATACATACATTATGTATGTATTCGAGTAAAAAAACATTAAATGTAACTTAACTGACATTACCACAGGATCGCAGTGTTTCCATGCTATATCAATTTCCACTTTAAAGCTATTCTAGTAATTGTAATACATTACCCACCCGTATAAAAAGAGCACGTCTCTTAATACAAACACCTTCGCATTTACAACAGTTAAAGCAGAATACATGACTTTTAAGTGAGTAACATCGAACAAGTATTGTGGTTTACCTACCATCGTAATACGGAATGATTTTAACAGCAATGTTTTTTTGTATTTTATCATCACATTGAATTATTACCCGACCGATTTGCATAAACGATGGAGGCCGCATGAATAAAACATCGAAACTGGCAACGCGCCATGTCATATTTTGAACTTTGCCGCCTATTTAAAAAATACGCGGCGAGGATTATAGATTTGTCAATTTTGAACCGGATCAAAACGTATAATTTATAAAAGCTTGCTATAACTTATTTTTATTGAAGAACGGAACAACTATTCAGTAGAGATTTAAATTGTACAAGATAAGTGTTCGTGTAAGATTCAGCTAGACTGACTGAAAGCTAAAGAAAACCTAGGTTCGTCTGGAGAGGCATCAATGTTTCTGCCATAGAGTAACTTATATAAACTGGTAGTTTCTGCTATTTATTATTAGTGGCTGTTATTAAACCAGTGGAATAAAATCGCATCTTAAATCGAATTCAGGTTGATCTGTTCTATTGGAGCAACTAGACTAGGCAACTAGACATATAATAAATTATTATATTTTTACATTACTAAAAATAGCATACTATTTTAAATAGCATGTTTGTTTTTTCGAAAATAACTTCAAAACAGTTTTATTTTGAACTTGTGTGGCAAAACAGTTTTGTTCCAAAGAACAAATGATTGCAAAAATCCCACAATATCTTATCATACCATCGTTGAGATTGGAACACCATCTGCAAAACCCCTGGAAACTTCTGGAGAACTACAGAACTTATGTAGTGATGTAACAACCAAATTTTCAACCGATAAGTGTCATACATACCTAAATTTAAAGGAAAGAAATTATATAACTGGTACATAACTACTGATGATGACTAATTAATATTAAGGAAAATAGGTATTATGAATTTTAAACATGACTTTTGTAATTAGTAATAATCCACGTTTCTATGCGGTAAACTTTCATTTGAATGATTTCCGTATTAATTTATTCAGTGATAACATAATTTTAATATTATTAATAGGCAGTTACTTATATATTTGTTTAATGTACCTAATCTCTAGAACTAAAAGTTTGGTTCGAAAAATCCTATCGCTAACGGAAAAGTATTGTTATATGTATATTATTCATACAGACCTACAAATGGACCAGTTAACGTTCTAAATTAGACTTGAGATATGGAGAGGGTTATGCTCAGAATTTCGCTACAAGACACGAACAAAGCTTACCGACATAGCTCTCAAAATTAGCTAGCTGAAGTGGCAATGGGCTAGCCACATCGCTCGTAGGACTGATAACCGATGGGGAAGGAAGGTTCCCGAGTGGCGACCACGTTTAGGCAAAAGGAGCACAGGTGCCTCCCCCCCCCCCCACCCCACCAGAAGAACCGATGACTCGAAGACAGCGGGAAACTATTGGATTCAGAAGGCACCGGTCCAGCAGTGGACCTCAAACGGGCTGATGAATGGATGGATGGATGGACATTGACTTTCAGTAGGTCCATAGTTATAACTACCCGAATTATAGGTACTTGGGAAATTGAATAAACCGAATATGTTGCATAATATTGACTTTCATTTGTAGGTAGGTATAGGTATGGAACATAGGTATAAGTTCAAGATTGATTGCCTTCATTTTTATGTGATAAACTTTGAATTTTTTTTTTGTTAAGGTATAATAAAAATTGTGAGCTGGGATTTTCAAAAAAAAGTAAGTGTATAAAGGGTTAAAAAAACTTGTATTTTAAATCGTAAGTAAGTAGATAAGTAAGTTATTTTAATTCAAATTATTTTATGTCGTACAACGTTAAAAACGGAAACAATTAAATGCATTTGGAATTATTCTAAAGTTACCAACAATGACTACTGTGGGGTGTAAGCCAACGGAAATGACATCATTTAGGTTTTGAAAGACAAAATGTCACTGAGTGAACTCATCAAATTAAAAAAACTTAATTGGTCAAGATAGACTCGCCGTAAAACTAAGGTTCTGTAGATAAACACACATTAGGCTTGGCTTATATTAAACTGAAATTCATTTTGGTAAATTTAAATTGCTTTATATAAACTTATTATGCATTTTTTTTAATCTGATGGTAAGTGGTCCTGCCGCCCATGGACATCTGTAATCAACTACATACAGTACCTACATGGGTTCTATCTGAATTCTATCACAGATGCCTTTTATTGAAATTCGCTTCGCAGATTCGCTGTCACTCGAAATCTTTAATAGGGGTACGTGAAGCCAAAAGTTTGAGAAACTAGAACTACTTGTCCGCCTGTCTCTACGACTTATTCCTTGAGAAATGTGAACCAATGTTAAAAGGTTTTTTTCTAACATATAAGTATGACTTGGCAAGGGGACAAATAGCTTTTATTCCTCATAACACATAATGATATGACAACTGCTATACCACTAGACATAAGCAGTGATAGCCTAATAGTTGAAACTTGCCCTGTCAATCGGGAGGTCCGAGGTTGAAACTCAGGCACGTACCACTGATTTATGTGCGTATTAGTAATTAATTATTGCTGTTCTTCAGTGAAGGAAAACATCGTGAGGAAACCTACACACACGAGAGTTCTTTAAAAAAAAAAGTTCTCGGAGGTGTGTGAAATCAACCAATTTGCACTTGGCCAGCTAGGTGGGCTATTGCCTAAAACTCTCTCATTCTGAGAGAAGACCCGTGCCCAGGAGTGGGACAATAATGGGTTGTATCCCATGTGCCATGAAAATGATTATACCACGAAATTGGTAAATAAATGACATTCAATGACGTTTATGGTCGAATTTCGACCACTAGATAAACACTGTTTTCAATAATTTTGTTACATGTATCTTGACCTTTAAAAGACTTAACTTTATATCTTCTAGCAAGTACGTGTTAACAGCAACAGTCCACGAGAATCAGCGTTCAGAACTGTTAAAATGTTCGAATTTGATAAACGGGATATTTTTAAAGTATTTACAATCAATTGAAAACCAAATACTGTGCGCTACTGAGCGTTATAGGCAAAATGTGTTTTTGTATATATTTTAAACTATAAGATATTTTAAGACTTCATTTTTTAAAGACTAAAATTTAAAAAAAAAAAACCATTCAATATTTTATAGACCAAAATATAGGTATGTCTGTGCACTGTTCCTAGCACGCTCATGGTTAGGTAAAAGGCACGGCATGAATGCAAAATTTTCTATTAAAAAAGTGTGCGAACTCTACTACAATAGTTTACCTTTGCTATTTTCGTAAGAATTTTTTACAGGCACATTATTTTTCTAAATTTAGCGGTTAAAATATATTATTCCTTAAACCGTTCTCATGTATAAAGAAATAATTTTCTGGTCATTGTTTCTTGAACTCTGTAATTCTGTATCTTAATTTTGATATTAATTTTAATGCCGCTAATAATAAATCATTTTAAATTATGATAATTAAGACAAAGATTTAACACTTTTTTGTTTTACCGCGCTAAGCGTTCTTGCGATTTAAAATTGATAAAATATACAAATTGCGCATATTTAGTATAATTTATGTAATGATCTCATGGTTTTTGTTTCGTAAAAATCCGATTTTAAAATTATCCCACGTGACTGATATGATTAGTAAAATTTTGAACTAAAATATTGTTTAAAAATATTATTAGCGCATGCGTATTTTGATCAATTTTATTCATACCACTGTTTCACTGAAATAGAAAAAGACAGAAATTTATCACATTTTTTATCTAAGGGTGCTTATCAAGCAAAACATAAATTGTATCAAATCTCAGCTCATGTCTCAGTCATCTCAGTCATCATGATGATGAAAAATGTATGAACGAAATGTATGAATAGTGACGTAACTATAACACTATAACATACTACAATGTAATAATTAACGGTAATTCCTGATACTACTAACGGTCATTGCACGTAAAGAATAATAAAATAGTACGCATCCAACGTATTGCTAAGTAATTCATTTCAGACATTCTGTATGATATAAGGCCGTTGAGAAAGGAGTTTATGCCAGTAAAAACTTTAGATACGCACGGAAATTGTAATTCATCTTCTCGGCGGAAATCCTGTGCGTTTTATGCGATAATTATGAACACCGTTACTCAAATACATTGCCTTCTAAGTATAATGCGCCTCTCGACATTAGAGGCTGTTGCTTTCAGATTATGACAGAGGAATTACTGTCATCCGGGAGAAACATGATGACCCACGCTGTGTGATATTCATATGAGTTATTATTATTTTGATTTAGCCTATGAATGTAGCGGAATCGTTTACTTATCGACGTGGTTTATGAGTTTTTAATACAGTAATACCCCGAGCTTACGCGATAGGTGGGACTGACTGATAACCGCGTAAGTCGGGGTACAAGAAATACGTAACACAAAATAAAATGTAGATGTCATACAAGTACATAAGTCAAACTGAGGAGATTTGAAAACCGCGTAACTCCGAGATTACGTAAGTCGGGGTAGCGTAAGTCGAGGTATTACCGTACTGATAAATTTGGAATTCTCACTGGAAACCTGATTTAACAGTGTAGGATATTAAGGCTATGTAATCCATAATATAGAGATTGTGTGACGCAGCTGGCACTCAATAAAAGACAAATTGAGGAGATTTGAAAACCGCGTAACTCCGAGTTCGCGTAAGACGGGGTAGCGTAAGTCAAAGTTTTACTGTATTGATAAATTTGGAAGTCTCACTGAATGCCCTGTTATTTTTTTAAATTGGTATTGGTTGGTTGGTTGGTATTGGTTTAAATTGGTATAAAAAGGTAATATTGGATGTGATCAAGGGATAGTTACGTGATCACCGGATTTTTTCTGAGAGAGTATCTATGGATATCAGTAATTAAACTTTATATTTGGCCTTCAAAATTATTTATATATCTATTAGGGACCTTTTTTGTTATGTATAAGGGAGCAAAACAGCAAAATATGCTTTAGCTGTATGCTACTGTAGAAACATAAAATGGGTCTCGGAAGTCAGCGAACTGCGCCAAAAAATGAGTCCGATGAGGCGTAATTTGCTACAACTCCATTTGGCAAGATATAACAGATCAGTATGATAAAGCTTTATTTCATTTGTTTCATCCACTTATATTTATTTCATGTATATTTATTATTTATATACGTTCTTAATAAAGTCATAAAATTTTACTTGTCTATTGTTTTGTAACTGCGACTAAATATGGCACAATTCGGATATATGACTCACTCCGATCATTCTGTTTACCTAATTTTGAGTGATCGCATCAATCACGCTTCACGCTTTCTACACTCATAATCCCACACTAGGACTTTCTCCTGTGTCGTGGGTACCATGGACACACACAAGACGAATACACAAACACCCAGACCCAGAACATGAAATTAAACTCATCATTCAGATACATGTCTGGCCGGGAATCGAACCCGGCACCCATTGCGCGTCAGACCGGTATGGTAACCGCTCCGCCACGCGGGTCGTCGTCAATAAAAGTGAACTTTGATTAGGAATCGATTACGAAATATATTTGACCTATTACTATTCGCAAAAATAAAAGTAGGTATATTCCTATAAAGTGCGTGATAATGGTGTTTCATTCGAATCACGAAGAGTTCTATCGCAATTTGTTTTGTTTAACTTAGTGGTTTTATTAGAAACCAACATTGAGCCATCAAGTCAACGGAAGTCGTAAGTGAACCGTTTTCCGTTGCTCCCCGACCTACGAAATTGCCTTTTTTCAACTTTTGGCGCCATATGATTTACCAATCTGCCGTCATTGTCAGTTTTTACACACAACTCTTAATTATAGTTATTTTGTTTTTCCTCGGATGACCGTGGTTTTGACAAAAAAACTAAATACAATTGTGAAGGAAAAACAAACTCACGTTTATTTACAAGAAATGCAGAAAGCAAAGCTACATAAAAGTCGTAGGTCATATGCAAATGCATGCAACAAAAAGGTAGATTTATTAATTCTTCAAGGAAATACTCGAGTGTTTAAAAACTCATTTTTGTGCAAAATATAATAATTAGGCTTTTATGACGACGGACAGGTGGTGACACCTCAGGTGTGACACGGATTCCCACAACTTGGTATAAATGCAGTAATTATGTATTCAACGTCTTAAAGGGGGCATCCTGAACTCTTTAATGTTTGAGTGGGACACTATCACCGCCACTAGTTCTACCTCATTACATCTATTCTCTTCTGTTTTCCATCAATTTAGATTATTTCGGTGTTCGCTTTAGTCGCGATAGTACGCTCTGACAACTATACTTTTGTTATTAAATTACGAATAATATCGTCAACCCATTATTGTCTCACTGCAGGGCACGGGTCTTCTCTCGGAATGAGAGAGTTTTAGGTCATAGTCCACCGCGCTGGCCAAGTGCGAATTGGTGGACATTACGAATAAATGAAGATAGAATTAAAATAACTGTACTGATAACACTTAGTTTTAATATTTTTCAGATTAGATAACTTAATAATTTTAAGAATTTTAATGCCTCATTATTGCAACGACCGTAACAAAACGGCTAGGACACAAAAAATAACATAATATCAAGTAAAAACAAAGCAGTAGGTATGTGGTAATGTACCTAACAATAATGACAACAAAATGGTAATTTATCATTCGTGAGTGATGCGTGTGTATGTTTTATTACGATAACAATTACGGCTTTTGTACAAAGAAATATGTAAGTTTGCATAAGAATACAATCCAGCTCTACCTACTTATTGGATGTATTTAATATAAGTTATTTAACAAATGTGGCATAATAAAATGCGTATTAATGATTTTTTCAACGCGGATGTTGAGAGACCACAAGCAGTAGTGGTAGATTCACCTATTTACTGTACAATATAATCGTTGATCGTTTTTAGGTTCTTTATCACGATAGAACATACCGACGCGGTAAAACCAGTCTTGCTGTATCTCATGCAATGCAACTTTACACCAGAGCCAAAAAAACTATTTATAAAACTTATATAATTTAATTAGCTAGTCTGTTAGTATTTTATGTTGTAAAAAAATAATTTTGAATCAAAAAACGATTATATCTAAAATATGAAACAATTCTAATACCTCTTAGTGTATTGATTTTACTCATTCAACTGTAATTCGCGCTTTTCGAGATACCACAAGTTTGCTTTCTCGCTTCGATACCAATTTACCTTTTTCTAGCATGAAGTACCTAGTTCTGCGTTATGGTGAAAGGGTGTGAATGGCGGATGACACGTAGGTACTACGAGGATTGCCTCCTAATGTATGTCATCCAGTATTCACGGATGCGAGGATTACAGAATCATTGTCCTCAGGAGTGGCAACGCAAATAATTGGCTTTATGAAGAATCCGTGCAAACCCGATGAGTATGTTGCTTCAATCTCACAAAAAAAGTGTGGCTGAGGACCCCGTTGTAAACCTGGTGGATGGCATGCTACTGAGAAGTATGAACGAAGAAGTCGGAACGACTTCTTTAAGTACAGAAGGGTTTATTGTCCCTGGAATAGTACTAGTCTGGCCGTACGCCGTGTGCCAAACGCGCTCTATGGAGTAACCCGTTGATACAAACCTGGTAGATAGCATACTATTTCTTATAAAAAAGAATGTGTTACCTGAAGAAGTCGTTCCTACAGAAGAGCTTATTGTCCCTGGAATAGCACTTGTCAGCAAGTGGCGCGCGACAGTCTGTACAGCGGCCGTACGCCGTGTGCCAAACGCGCTCTATGGAGAAACTCTTTGCTCCCAACCTGGTAGATAGCATACTATTTCTTATAAAAAGGATGTGTTACCTGAAGAAGTCGTTCCTACAGAAGAGCTTATTGTACCTGGAATAGCACTTGTCCGCGAGCGGCGCGCGGCAGTCGGCGCAGCGGCCGTATGCCGTGTGCCAAACGCGCTCTATGGAGGAACCCCTTGATCTAAACCTGGTAGATAGCATACTATTTCTTATTAAAAAGTCTGTCTTACCTGAAGAAGTCGTTCCTACAGAAGAGCTTATTGTCCCTGGAATAGCACTTGTCAGCGAGCGGCGCGCGGCAGTCGGCGCAGCGGACGCACGCCGCGTGCCAAGCGCGCTCCAGCACGTGCAATAGGAACTTGTCCAAGATGGGCTTCTCGCAGCCGGCGCACGCCATCGCGCCGCCTGCTTCACCACGTCCTGCGGACAATCGAAACGAATGTTGAGTTATGTGTTCTACAGATACTATAGTAGGTACCAATCCTCCAGAGTGAACGCGTTGAAGATAGGAGGATCGATAGTAGCGTAAGGGACTATAATAAAAAAAGTTTATGTAATAAATATTGTCGACTAAAATATCGCACAACCAAAAAATAAGAAATTCAATAACAATAAAGTATTTACATAGGTTTGCAACTAGTGATGATTAAAAATAATATATACATTTTTACATTATAGTCACGATAAAGATCATTTTGCTTTAATAAAACGTCTGTGTGTGCGCGCGTCTGGCAGCATGCGCGCGTGTTGTGTGTGTTTTTGTGTGATTAAATGAAAATAAATGAATAAAATTAAAAAAAATGTTTCATGAAGTTATTTAAAAGTTGAATAAATAATGGATACGTTTTAACTTACTAAATTTCAGGTGCCCAATATTTTGATCTAAGCGTTGTCGCATTGGAGACCGCTAAGTTAATACTAGTAGTATTCTAGTGGTAGAAATAATCGAACTTTTATTAGGTATTTTTTTAGTAGTAGGTAATAGAAGTATTAACTGTGTTTTATAGTACCTACCTATACCTAGTATTTTGAAAATTGTATTTCTAGGTAGGTACGTCATCACTTCATACTAAAGCACTCATGTTTACAAATAGGTACCAACAATAAAACAAACATATTAAACGTATTATATCTTTATAACAGAAAAATATATGACGAAGTTCCAAGAAGACTTCATAAATTACTTGAGTAAAGAACCAACCATTCGAGGTCGCAAATCTTCAGACGATCCTTAGAATCGCATCTTTATACCATTAAGAACAAGAGGATATGTATTATGTATGTAATCAAATAACGTTGAATTCACATACGAGTGAATAGCTTTACGTTTTATATGTAGAATTTTATACAGAGGCATACTTCACTTCAATAGTTCATTTTATCGTAAAGTTAGTAGCAACGCACGACGAGAAACATAATGGGATTGAGTTTTACGATCGATAAAGCTAACTTGAATAAAGTTTTATTGGCATATGTTATTACCGGGAACAGTACATAGACGTACAAACTAGTGTGTAGTTGTCTAACTATTTATAATGAAGCTTCCATTAATTCTCTAACTACGCTTAAAACTTATCGTAAACTTAAGTCGTTAATCTCGGTGCAGCGTAAATGACTCAGAGATTTATTTATTAATTTTTTAATGGCCAAAAGTTTGACACCTCAACACGGTTATAAAAATGCGTTGTCAACTAAAAATTTGGACGAATCCTTTCTTGCACGGTGTTTTTTCTTTACGCCCTAAAACTTTTGACATTTATGGGCTAAATTTATGAAGGTCGCGGCGGCGGTTGTTAAATATTCCATATTCAAATCTGAATGTCCGATTGGTCGCGCGCCATTTCATACGATGCGTTCAGAATTCTGTGACGGCAATTCACTGAAATTATGGGTATACGCGGCGTGTGTGATTTCTTTAGTTTAGATTTACCGCTGTCACGCCGTTTAACCTGTGGATTTTGAATTATAATACCCTGACAGTGGTATCTCAGTTAATAAGATAGGTAATTTTAAGTAAATATAAAATAATTGTCCACCAATTCGCACTTGGCCAGCGCGGTGGACTATGGCCTAAAACTCTCATTCTGAGGGAAGACCCGTGCCGAGCAGTGGGACAATAATGGGTTGACGTCATAAAATAATTATTGGGTAGGTACATCTTGAGCGACTAAAAACCTATTGAGGACAAGCAAGATGACCAATTTAAGTTGTGATACGTTGGCTAATCTTAACATTAAATCCGTCTACTATAAAAGACTTAGCTTTGCAAAATTTTGTAAGCCACTTAAAAACTGTAAAAAGATTGTGACCACGATTTACTTTTTGTTATTCTAACGTAAAAAATGAGTTTAAACGAGACAATAACGCGTTACACGATTGACTAAGTTTTTTGTACTAATACTGACAGTCCACCCTTTTAAGAATTATCTATAGACGAGCAACCCTGAATAGGAACAGAGTGGTAGGTACCTACACTCTACACTAGGAAAAGCGTCCTAAATGATAAAAATACCGTTACGCACTAAGTGTTCTTTTTGTAAGATTGAGGTAGCAAACGAGCATGCAGTCCATGGCATGCATGTGATGGTAAGTGGTCACTGCCGCCCAAGGACACCTATAAGCAACTTCATACAGAACAAGGGGTTCTATCTGAAGTCAATAAAAGATGCGTCGCTACTCCCGAGGACTTAGGTGGTCGCATTATATAAAAGTGTGCCGCCAACCACACCCTTCCATCGAAACTCAAAAATTGCTTCACTCTAGAAATAGGTGTGGCGGTTCTACTACACTGGTTCTACCTATGATACCTTACCTACTACCTAAGCGTGGGTTATTTATATATGTAGCTTATTAAATATTATCCTAATACAAGATGCCTAGACTTTCAAACATTGCATATGTCTGCTTAATATTAAGTGGACTCTTACTATCAAGTAGACTGCGTGCTCATTTGCTACTTCAATATTACCTACAAAAGGTCACTATATCGCATCTTGAACAAGCAAGCAGCATTTGTTGTCCGAATGTGGCAGACGAAATGTTTTTAACGTATATATGTATGTAAAGTATGTACTCATGAAACAAACATTTTATAACAATATTTTTGTAGCTATTTTACTTAGAGAGTAATAGAATATTCTGATCTGGTGACAGTTTTTTTTAGTGGCCAGATTCACAAAAGTGCAGTAGAACAGCAGCAACGACACTAAAGTGTCAAAGATTATCTAGATTTCACCTTTTTTCACTGACTTAAATTCCTCTCGTTACATTGTAAAAGTTGTCCTACATTTAAATATCGCTACACTAAAATATATCTAAGATTATATCCTACATTATCGGTACTACGTTATTATATTTGATGTAAGTAGATTCCTATAATTATTTAATTTCACTTATTTATGACCTACCCATTGACTTACATATATTTTAAACAGTGACAGCATTTTTTTTGTTTTATTTGAATCCCATCAATGGATACCTAAGTAAAAGTGAACATAGGAATAAATGAAGTGGCTATCTACTTTATTTTGTTGTATATCATCAACCTATTATTGTCCTGGTCACGGGTTTTCTCTCAGAATAAAAGATTTTTGCCATAGTCCACCGTACTGGCCAAGTACGAATTGGTGGACGTATTTAAGTACGTATTTTATTGTACGTATTTTATCGTAAGCCCTTATAGCTTCTAAATTTCCTGACAGCGCTACACATTTCGAAAGAGAATTGACTTGTAAATTCGTACAATTGTGTGCAAAGTGTCCGATTCTTATTCAAGTTCAATTCATATCAATTTTAGACCTTTAATGTAAAAGAGGATATCGAGCACTGAATTGTTACAATAGGTCAAACTGATTACAAAGCATTGCAGGCCTCATGAATAGGAACCGAAGTCACAACACTTGAGTTACGAATACTGAGTGAAATGAAAGCAATTATTATATTACTAACATACTCCCGCGGTTTCACTTCAGTTATGGATACCACGGTAAAGAGTATCTATGTTTTAATTTAGGTCATAAACTATCTTTTTTTTCCGCGGAAACCTTCAAAAGGTACCTGCCGTAGGAGCGACACAGGGTTATGTGGAATTTTTACCGTACTAAAATCCTTTTGTGGCCGTCCTCAGCGCTATACCTAAAGAGGACTTCGGGATCTCCAAAGGAACGCAACTGGAGTCATCTAAACGCGTTGCCCCATCGGGCTCCTCCCAGGCGAGCGGCCGGGCCCACCGCTTCGTCTGGTCTTTACAACAGTAAGCGACCACACATATCGCCACGCGTCGTCCTTCCCGGGGTCGTCTGATCGAACGGTTAGAGCTCCCAGTCCCGCTCTAGCTGTCCGCAACCCCGGAAGCCACTTTTAGTCGCCTCTTACGACAGGTAGGTAGGAGATATCGTAGCCCTATTCTGATCCCGGATCTACAGGGACCAGGTCATAAACTATCTAGGTCCCAAATTTCTATTAAATCCGGGCAATAGTTTTTGCGTTAAAGAAAAACAAACACACATAGATCCACAAACTTTAGAATTTATAACTAACTATATTTGACTAATTTGACTAACTCGTTGTTTACTTTAGTTAAGTCCTTCCAAGTGATTATCCTTATTGTACCTTTATCTTCTTGGTTTTTCTTTACTTTCTTATACCAGCTTAGGTAAATGTTTAATACATCATCAAGCTTAGTTTGTAATATACTTAGAATTACTTTAGTATTAGGCCCTCACTTTATATCACTTTTTGTCCATAAATAATCTATCGATAGAAATATGTGTTAAAAAATAATGGTCTGCATAAGTATTTCCACGTTGCATGTGTATCTATACCTATGTAATTAGAAAAAGAAAGTCAGAAGGGCTCAACATACGTATCTATTAATAAATAATTCTATAGTTATATTTTTTATTTTTTTGTGCGTGTTAAAATCGCCTCAAAACGAAACCATTTCATTTAAATCATTGGATTAAAATATAATTGATAGTGCCCTGAAGATTATATCCACTTTATTTTATTAAAATCCATCTACTATATCAAAAGTTATGGCATTTTTAAATACCTACTGTTACTTTTAAAACGCATCCGCGTTTAAAAATAGGAAAAACACAGTAAAATTAATAAAATTCTGTAATCATTACTATGATCGAAGTATGCACATTTCTCAAAAACATAAAGCAAGACGAGTTACATTTTGACGTTAAGCGTTAATCCAAAACAATGTTTTCAAATAGCCCGGTGTGGAAATAACAACTAATTTTAAAAGTTTATTCAAATGCGGGAAGATGACAAAGACAAGAAAGATGCAAGCATATGCTCCATGCAGCTGATGTGCACACCAAAGGTGTTTTTTGAAATTAAAATCTACTTTTTAACACGTATATTTGTCTTCCAATTACGCGAAAACCACTGAACCAATTTGCATGTGCCACGGATCCGGGCTAACTAATACGCAAACCAAATTGAAACTTATCTTACAACCACAACAGGTGGTTAAAAACAATGTTAACTGTTTCAGAGCTATAATAAATATCCAATAAAGGACTAAGAACGAGACTTAAAATAAGAACTCTTTTTTATGTGGTAGTACCTAATAGTCACAACACAAAAGAAAAAAATGCGATTTAAAGTTTTTCCGTTATATAAATAAAAGAATAACGCCATATAGGTACCTATGTACTACCTTAAGATAATTTTGAGTGTTTTTTACATATTTATAAACAACAACGTATTATTATTATAGTAGGTACCTACATAAAGAAGCAAAAAACAGAATTAGTGGATAAAACAATTTTTAAGGGTGATTTTATTCTGTAGTTAAAATAATATGCACATTACACAAATATTGCTTAAATATTTATTAGAATAATATGTTAATAAATATTAAAAATAAAAATTGCAAGAGAAGTATTTATAAGTAATGCGATTTAAGTAAAACATTAAATCCGGAAGGAAAAGAAGTTAATTAGGAACTTAATTATAATACTAATATAATATTAACTTAATTATATTACGCTACATGCCTGATATATTTAATTTGGTATATAGATTTTACCCATTAGGTATCACACATAAATTTAATATATAACAATGATATGTTATTTATAAAATAATGTAATATTGAGGATCATTTGATCCCACGTAAGTTTATTATGTAAGGTAAATATTTACACAGGTTATTTTAAATAATTAATTAAAAGCCTGATTATTAATCAAATATATTTTACAAATAAGTAGGTATACTTATTATTTTAACCAAATTGTTAAACCTAGACGGTTTTGGTGTTATTTTTACAATATGGATGTAGCAAACAAATAGCAGTTCACCTGATGGTTAGTGGCTACTACCGCCCTTGGTCATTTGTAATCACCATACCTGGTGATTACAAATGAATGTAATTTTGTAGGTGGTAGAACCAGTGTAGTTTGACAGGGGAAGTGCCACCGCCACACCTATTTCTAGCGTGAAGCAATTTTTGCGTTTCGATGGAAGAGTGTGGTTGTTGGCACACTTTTATATGAGGCGACCATCATAGTCCTCGGGGCAGCAACACATCTGTGATTGACTTCAGATAGAACCCATGTTCTGTATGAAGTTGCTCACAGATGTCCATGAGCGGCAGTGACCACTTACCATCAGGTGGACTGCTCGTTTGTTACTTCAGTCAAATAAAAAAAAGTTAATATAACTATAACTACTTCAATGCTTTTGAGAACTTTCAGTAAACTTTATCATATGGGTACATATCTATATTTAATAGATCCGCTGCAGTGGCCACTTACTTCTGATAGGTAGATCCTCGTTTGCAACGTCAATCACAAAAACTAAGAAATGAGTGTAGAATTGAGGAATTTTAGAAAAAACAACAAATTTTCCTCGTCCACGAAAATATAAAGATAACAATAAAACCTGTTATTATCATCGCAAGAAAATTCACTTTATATGCTAATTTTGAAGTTCACTGCATTTTTTCGATTTATTCTTATCATTGTCTTTATAGGTACCTATTACTTATATGTACTTTTTGTTTTATATATACATATAACAATGTAGGTATAAGCTAGTATCCATTCGCAAAAAAATGTTTAAAATTGTTAGGTTTTAATTGTTATATTATTTCTTAAATTACTTATTATTAAAAAAATATGTTTTATTTATTTTTAATTTTGTTTTGTTTAAAGTGTAAATAGATTTGTTCAAAGTATTAAAATAAATTAAAGGCTTAAATTACTTGTTTTTACTATTTGTGCCTTATCTACTATATACCTTTGACTTATTTGCGCGTGGACTGTATTCTTTATTTGCTAGTTCATTACTATATAATAAAAACTCTTCAAAATATTTATTCCAACATAGATTTAAATTAAATAAAAGAACATACCCAAATATTTTTACATTTCCGTAATGTAGATGCACCAAGTTTTACAGAAAAGACGTTCTTTGAATTTACTGTAAAAAGTTGCATTTTTTATCATCGTGTCTCAAAAACACTGATTTCATTGTTAATGTTTTTATTCTTTTGGGAAATAAACGACAACAGTTAACACCTTCCTTTTTAGAGTACTTAAAAAGATTTTAATACGGATTATTGCAGGACGCTTCGTAATCGGATTTAGGTACTTTTGTTATGTTAAAATATACATTTTCTGAGTACCGATACATCATGGCATAACTGTTAATTATAACTCTTTTTACAGTTTCCATATGAAAGAAGATTAAAGACTAGTATAATCAATTTGAAATTTAAATAAAAATACTACCTAGTATGTTCGCATATTACACATCACAGTTTTCCATTTCTTATGCTCAATGATCACTGTCACCCACAAACACTGTGACCAACTCTACATAAACTAACAATTCACTGTGTGGTCAAAAGCGGACAGCTATATAAACTATAATATTTTAATCGGAAAGTAAAACTATATTGAGCGGCGAGTTGGTAACCGCAGAACAATGACCGCATTTTGTGATATAAGGAAAAGTACATATCAGCCAATTATTTTTGCAATATCTACTTTTCCTCCATGTTTTCCCCATATCAAAATTGTAATACTAAATGTAAAACATTCTATTTCTGTAATCATGTGGTTAGATCATTTCCGAAATTGTGACGTAAAAGTCATTATTGCCATATAACAATGAAAACTTCCTCGAGGAACTCTCAATCAATGACGTCAATTGGAGAAAAATAATCGGTTCCGTACTATTTAAAATAATTGATATAATTTCCACCAATTCGCACTTGGCCAGCGCGGTGGACTGTGGCCTAAAAACTCTCATTCTGAGACAAGACCTGTGCCTAGCAGTAAGACAATAATGGGTTGACGACAATTGATTAAGTTCTAACACTGCGTAACTCAAAAATGCCTTTTTTGAGTTAATGAAATAATAGTATCTCAAAATATTATAGGAACATTTTCATAAAAAATATTATTTTATTATAAGTAGGTGTATTAATATTTTAAACACAATATATTTATTTGGTACTTGTACAAATAAAAATATTTGAGACAGTTTATTTGCTCCCCTGAAAAGTTGCTAATTTTGAAATCCGCGGTGTTAGAACCTATGCGTCGAAATGGCAAAATTTCATTAAAACCTTTATGTTTTCATTATTCATTAAAGGTATCATAAAAATGTGCATTGCCTATATAATGAAGCTTTTTATATTTAATTACATACATTGTTTCTTTTTACATATAAGTATTTATTTTATTATGTCCATCTAATTGTGTAGTAAATTAGTTAATATTATATTATTTTATAGAAAAGACGTTCATTTTCAAATTAATAAATTATTTACGTATAAATAGATAAGAAATGATGATAAAATTATGGAACAAGCCATCCTTGACAAAATTAACTAAATAAAAAAATATTTATTTCATAATAAACTACAATAATAAATGAATGCAATGGTGCCTCCTGACACAGGCATACAAATACTATATAATAATAAATAATATGATAACATGTGAAATGTAAAGGATTATTACTGTTTAATAACAGTAAATACATAATTGTAAAACCTAGTGATAATTTCTGGAATAAAACATTTTGAATTTTGAATGATACACACAAATTAAAAGATATATATGATATGCAGTGCATTTTCCCTAATAAAAACTTACTTTTAGTTTGTCAGTATGCCACACTCTATTTTTATTTTATAGCAATTTGTAGGCAAAGGCTTATTGATTGCTTGCCTGTACTGATGTGTAAACATATAATCTCTCAGTGTTTCAAATCATTATGAGAAGAATGTATGAAACATTATGAAACTCCATCTATTCCACGAGCCTTCTACATGAGCGCACATGGCTCAACCTGGACCAGTGAGATCTCCCTAGATCTAGAATACTCTAGAAGAATAGAACGTACGAGCAATCCATATACAACGCAAATAAAAATTGTACTCTAAGTAGAGGATAACACTTGTAATAAAATATTTTATAGGTTTCCTTTTACTTTAAAGAGATAGCGGCAGCGGCAACTGCTGCTAATATCTATAATCAACATCAGAAGAGATTACAGAGATTTTGAAGGTGGTAGAACCAGGGTAGTTCGACCGGGAAGTACCACCGCCACATCTATTTCTAGCGTGAAGCATTTCTAGCATTTCGATGGAAGGGTGTGGTTGCCAGTACACATTTATATGAGGCGACCATCATAGTCCTCGGGGTTGCAACGCATCTGTGATTAACTCTTCAGATAAAATCTATGATCTGTATGTAGTTGTTTACCGGAGTCCATGGGTGGCAGTGACAACTTACCATAAGGTGGACTGCATGTTCGTTTGCTACTTCAGTCAGATAAAAAAAAGTTAATATAACTATAAGTTGCACTTTTTATAGATACCTACAATGTTCTGAACAATATACTCCTATTATATTTTGCCGATAAACATAATTTAAGACGCCTTGAGTATATACTTTTCCATCGAAATATAAATATTTATGTATGTAAATGTTTATAATAATGTTCTTCCTTTTACGACATTGTTTTAAGATCAAATAGTAGAGTTTAACATAAAATACATGTAAGTATGTACCTATTGTGTTTTAAACCATATCGGATGTTTTAATATTTTTATTAAATAAATATGTTTCATAAAAATATGACACATAAACATAAACGTTTAATATATCTTCAGTATATTTACTCTTTTAATTCAAGTGATTTTAAATTTTCATTTTATTATTTTTTATGAGCAAATTATATATTTTGAATAATGAATGTACTTTATATATTATTATACCTTTATTGTACTTGTTTGAGTTAAGTAGGTAACTACACATTTTAATTAAAACTAAAAAATTGAGTACCTACTTAATATATCTTATCTTAATATATCTTAATATATCTACCTTAATATATTTTTTGTTTTAATATCATGAGGAACTCTACAACTCTAAAATATTGTGTTAACATGGTATCACACAGTAAATAACAAAGTACATTATAAATATTATATTATAGGTATACGCTCTAAATCCTACTTAATTGACTCTACATGGGGTACAAGCCATTATTGTCCCACTGCTGGGCACGGGTCTTCTCTTAGAATGAGAGAGTTTTAAGCCATAGTCTATCTCTCTGGCCAAGTGCGAATTGGTGACTCTACATACACGACTCTATATTTTTAATCATTACCTATTATCATTTGTATTAAAATAAACCAATACTCAATAGTTTTGTTACAATATGTATTGTTTATATTTAAGTGCCTACCAAAACACCTATGTAAACTACATAGCTCAATGTAACTCTACTGGTTTTAGTTTGAGGCCTAAATCGGTATTTTAGGCCTACCAATCTGCCGATGTTGTAGCAATTTAACTTGTGTAATTCTGAGTTTATATAAATGCAATAAAATTATCGCTTTTAGTACTATAACTATTAAGTTTCAATACCTAGTCATAGGATGCATATGTTTTGAATTTAATAAGAAGATATTTATGGTTCGTTAAGACTTTATCTGTATTTTTTCTATAAGGTACATTGCAGATATACGTGAATACTATAAATGTTTACCATTGGAGATATATAATACTGATAAAATATGTATTTGTAATTGAATTTAGTATTTTATGTGTATATGTAGAGGTTATGTGTAAGTAACAAAACATGCGGATATGTCACAAAAATCATAAAAAATGCAAATTAGAGAAAAAACAAGGAACAGAATAAATAAAAACAAACAAAACAACCTCCGTACGTAGGCATCGCTGTAGTTATCACATTCAAGTCCCAAGGCAAGAGCACGACAAAAAATCTATTTAGTCAATATTAGCGACACGGGACACTAACTTTTACCAATGTGGTGTTGGTGAAAGGGGGCATGAGCCCCCCGTCCTGCGGCAAGGAATCCCGCCACTTCGGCACCTCCACACGCCACTGCACTAGACACACCGCGGTCCGCGGATCCGACACCAACGCGCGCGGTATCTAAACGCGTACTGATCACCAACTCGTATTCTTCGAGAGCCCCATGGCCGACAAAGACAAGCGGATTGAGCACTTTGGTGTCGGAGCGAGAGGCAGAGGGTAGCGCTGGAGCGGGCGTGGTCCAAGTGAGCGGCCACTCGCGTCGAAGGGGTGGCGCCAGCGGTGTGTATTTTTCTAGTTTTTTTTCGTGCGTGTTTCTGTGCGGTAGTGGGATTTCATTTTGTGGGACACGTGCGCCGTTCGCAGTAAATTTAAATTGCCTCGCCGGTAGATCGGGTAGCCGGGTATAATTATAGAGCCTGGATTTTTCGGTTGCGTTCTAGGCTCTCATTTTATGTTTCCGATTCTGGTGCGAGGATGTTTTGACTGGGGGCGTGCGGCATATTTATGTAGACAGTCACCCGCCTTCTCGACATGTGCTGCCTTCGCTTTCTTTATTTTTACTTCCAACTTCATCCACTCTAATTCGATTTTACTCGGCGTTTTGGATGTGGGAGTGCTTAAACCTAAGTTGTTTTCGATGGAAACTTTATAGACGCAAAATATACCTAACCGAATAAAATAAATGGGTTTATAATTATATATCCATCAATACATCTCCTAATTGAATTTAAGCAAACAATGCAGATTTAGGTAATATAAGATTTTTTAAAATAAATTCTACACATCTCAAGTATGGATTAAATGATGCCTTTAAGAAAGACTCTTATACTCATTTCCTTGCTATCAATGATACACATAGGCTCTCAAAACATTACACTAACAATAATTCCTTCATACACAAAAAATATGTACCTACCTATGACTTCTTAAATAGGATTACAAAACAAATTACAATGCACGTAAACTTGACTTCTTAGGGGCAGTGCTAATCAAAATCAAATCAAAAAATCTTTATTTGCTAAAAAAAAGGTATAAATGTATATCGTTTAAAAAAACCTACTATTTTGCCATTTCGGCAATAAGTATAGTTCGACCGGGAGATAACACGGGCAGTCCTATTTCTTGAGTACTTAAAACAGTTATGGTACTTCGATGAAAAGGAAACTCCATCCGAATTAGTTATATTCGAGCCAACTATCCTAGCTTTCAGGAGTAGAAAGGCACCTGCAATCAGCTTCAGATAGAATCCCAGCTCAAAATGTATTTCGTTACAGATGTCTATGAGAGACAGAAACATTAAGTTTCTGTCATCAGGTATGCGAAACCTACTGGTAAAAAATATCAAAGCAAACGGCATATTTTAGCTTAAAGTTAAGTTTAAAACGAAATTCATTTAAATATTGCTAATAAACACACATCATTTGTTATATTGTCAATATTGTCATCCATCTGATATGATTTATGAAAGAATCTACTGCTAATTGGTATTCAAAAGGACACACAAGTTGATACACTTACGGGTAATGTACCTAGGTATGCGAAAGTTTGTATGTAGATAGATTCAAAAGATGTAGATAGGTAAGTATCCACATAGGTACGTGACATTTGACGATTGTCACTTGAGATAAGTCAATATTTCCTGCCAGTTTCCTGATAAGCTTATATTGACAGTATTCATAAGCATTTATAAATATAAAAATAGATGCACTTTGCTTTATTATTACTTTTATTTACTTCTTTTTCAGTAAGCAATATTTTGAGGTAGAATGCGTGGATCATACTTAGTCTCTACATATCGTTCAAAAGAGTAGGCTATCTAGAAGTTAAATATAACATACAGTTACCTATAAGTGCACTGGTTATTGATATCAATGATTGTTTTTATGTTATGGGCATGCTATACCTAGTACAAACATAGCTATTTCTGGGGACTACGTTCGAATAGTGTCTAACCAACACCACAGCCACACCTAATTTCTACCGTGAAGTAGTTCTTCGGTGGAAGGGTGTGCTTACCAAAGTGAGCCACTTTAAATTGAGGCGACCATCTTAATTCTCAAGAGTAGCAACGCATCTGTGATTGACTTCAGATAGAACTCATGTTATATGAAGTTGCTTTCACAGTCATATAGATGGGTAGCACTTACCACCAGGTGTACTGCATGCTAGTATAACATTTCAATTGTATAAAAAAACGTTTTAGGTACTTCACATTTTGTTATGTCCGAAATATTTTTTCCTAAGACGAAACACGCGTTCTGCACTTATAGTCCCACACCAGGATTTTCTCCTGTGTCGTGGGTACCATACACACACAAAACGAATTCACAAACACGCAGACCCAGAACATGAACCTAAACTCATCATTCAGATACCTGTCGTGCCGGGAATCGAACCCGGGATCCTTTGCGTGTCAGACCGGTATAGTAACCGCTCCGCCACGCGGGTCGTCAAATCTGCTGCTACCTTCAATCATTCTTGATCATATTTGATTTGTTGTTAGACGATAGACAGAGTATACATTGCTCATTGTCGAACACAACAGTTCTTTCGAAATCTTCCTTGCTACGATAAACTAGCATGGTATATTTAATTAAAGAATGTAAGCATATATATAGGTATATACCTACCTGTGTTGACACAAAATCAATGGTCAAGACGTAGTAAATTTATGAACGTGGGCGGTAGACACAGAAAATTTATGTGCATTCGCAGAACAACCGTTCAAAGTAATTTATCTATCATTCTTTTGGTATCTATATTAATTAATATTACACAATGCAAGGTAAGTACCAATAAAAATATAAATGTGAAAAAGAGGCCAAGTTCAGTAGGTACATCGTTCAAGGTAGTAGTCTCCAAAAAAACGTGCTGAGATTTGACGAGTGCCTAGTTCCTGATTATCTTTTGAGGAGAAGAACTGACCGATAAAAGATCCGATGATGTGGATTTTTGCCGCGCTGAAAGCTCCTCGGTGTCAGCCTTTTCACCGCTATGTAGAGAATCTGAGATCTCGAAAGGAGTGCGACCGAAATCATCTTAACACGATGCCCATGGCTCTTCTCGGGAGAGCTTGCGCTCATTCTGCTGTTTACGACGATATGCGGTCCTACCCACATTCATAGTATTACACTTACCTACCGCTCACGACCCCAGGAGCTTTCTTTTAATCAACTCTTGCATCAGCCAGGCGATAGGTAGGTACCATAGTTGACCCGACTAACTTCATTCTGCCTAAAAGTAGAAAATCTAAAATTATCAGTGTTTCTCTACTATATTATACATGTCTTATACATAAAACTCTTCATTTCGAATCAGTCTATCTAGTTAAGAAATCTGCATTAAAATCCGTAGCATTGTTTTATAGATCTAAGCATACATAGGGACAGAAAGCGAGAAGAGACTTTGTTTTATACTATGTAGTGAATTAACCTTTACAAGATTTTTTATAACTGTATGATACATTTGAAAGTTAGCAAAATTTTCGTTCATTTATGAACCGATGTGACCTAGAATCTTCCTGCATTAAAAATGCAACGTGACAATTGACATCAATTTTAAACGATATTTATATCTTCATACATTTTTGAAGTATCCACTCTTTGTTTTTTTTTTGTTTTCGAGGGGGAAACCTTCCAAAGGTACCCGACGCCGTGGGAGCGACGCAGGGTTATGTGGGATTTTTATCGCACTAAAAGGTGGCCGTCCTCGGCGCTGAAAAGGAGGACTCCGGGATCTCGAACCGGAATCCTCCGAGCACGCTGCCCCATCGGGCTCCTCGCAGATGGGCGGCTGGGCCCACCGCTCCGTCTAGTCTTTACGACGGTATGCGACCACACATACCGCCGTATTTCCCGGGATTGCCTGACTGAACGGTTCGAGCTCCCACTCTAGCCGTCTGCAACCCCGGAAGCCCCTTTTAGTCCCCTCTATGAAGTATCCACTCTAGTGCGCACTATAGACCAGGTAAAGCAATTTTAGAAAAGTTTCTTGATATTTTTAATTGTACGTAATCAATTAATTATGTTATATTTTTGTTTTAATGAAATAATAAAATAACATTAATGTTCTCTTATGATAGGGACTATAACATATAAGTCTTAAGTCAAATTCAGAAGTCTTGGGTTGGTGCGATTTCAAACACACTAATAGATAAACAATAATGATAGGATATTTTTATAATTAGATACCTACTGACTATCAGTCATCCATAATATGCAATTGTACATTGCATATTATGGATGACGCGAAGCTTATAAATTCTAGTTTTCCGTAGGTACTGAAAGGGTAAAAATCCAATCACAAAGACTCCGCTGTCGGTTTGTCTGTCACCAAGCTGTATCTCATAAAACGTGATAAAACTATCATATTTCATGAGATGTGACGTGATAGTTGAAATTTTCACAGATATTGTTTTTCTATGCCAACTAAATTGAAAAATATAACATCGGCGCATAGGTACCATCGTAAACACCAAACGGCGCGGTGCGCCCAGAAACTCACTAGGACGAAGTCCGAAGGGGCGACGACTCAGAAGACTCCAGGGATGCTCCGTTTGAGATCTCATAGCTCATAAATTTGAAAGTCCCGCCCCCCCCTCCCCTGGAAAAAAATATAAAAAAGGTTAAATATGATTAGAAAGGCAATATTTTCACCTGGGTATACTTATTAGTCTATTATGGCTACCAATAACTACCTATGTGTGATATATGTAACTAAACCCACACAAATATTAATATTTCACGGCACGTGGCTACCTAGTCTTTTAGAAAAAGTGCAAGTTTTAATCAAAACTAGTGCAGCTTTTCAAGATATAGAATGTAAATCCAAAAGCGCTAAGTATTTTTTAAAATATAAATGAACTAACTTCGCTGTCGGTAAAAAGTAAAAATAATTTACATAACATTTTGGTCCATTCTCTATACATAGTTTTGGAAGTCTGCAAAATTTTTTCTATCGCTATTGAGAGAAAATGTAACAATGTGTTAAAAGCTGAATTTGGGACTATGTAGGTAGATACTTTATGTAACTACTACCAAAACCATTTTTCTTTCTTTATATTAAAGTTTTGTGTTATATGATATTTATTTATTTGTTTTTCTATATTCATTTCTTGTCATAAAGAATTGACGAATACCTACCTACTGGGTAGGTACACGTTTTGTAATACTGGGTAGGTATAATTGAGACAATTGGTTTCAATGACAGCTATGGACCAACATAATCCAAGATATATAAAAAACTGTTATTTGTTTCATATTCTAATTGCAGGTATGCAATGAGTTTATTAATTTTATTTTTTATTGTTTGTACTAAGTAAATCGAGGTGTACCTATATTATAGCGATAAACAATTGATAGATTTAAGTAACCTTGTAGGTAGGAGGACAAGATTTGGCAACGTTTCCTGAAATAAATGTTAAATAATAGAGTGATACCTTTTTTTGTTCTCTAAGGGGAAAACCTTCAAAAGGTACACTACGCCGTGGGAGCGACGCATGGTTATTTGGTATGTTTACCATGTTTACCGCACTAACCCCCCCCCCCTCCTCCTCCTCCTCCGCGTGGAGTACTCCGGGATCTCAAACGGACCAGAGTCCTCCGAGCGCGATGCCCCGTTTCGAGCTCCTCCCTAGTGAGTGAATATACTAAACGCACTTTGTGTTCTTCACGGCGGCATGCGATCACACATGCCGCCGTCCTTCCCGGGGCCGCTTGGCTGAACGGCTCAAGCTCCCACTCTAGCCGTCCGCAATCCCTGAAGACCCTTTTAGTTGCCTCTTACGACAGATAGGGGATACCGTAGCCCTATTCTAGTCTCGGAACTACAGGGACAAATAGAGTGAAACCTATTTGAGTAATATTTGCGTTGTTTAGTCACATGTAAGACAAGCTAGATTTTATTGCCTAAATATTTTGCCTAAATACATATACATTATTTATCTAGTCTCCAGGAATCAAAAACAAAGACATCCATCCACAAAACTATCAAAAATATTGAAGATATGCAAGGGACAGCTTTATTTGTCTGACTGATGGCGCGTAGGACTCGAAGGAAACGAGGCAGCTACCAATGCAGCCAAAGCAGCAGCTGTACCTATTGCACAAATCATATGAATACCTACATAAAATAAATAAAGGTGGTAGAACCAGTGTAGTTCGACCAGGGAAGTAGCACCGCCACACCTATTTCTAGCGTAAAGCATTTCTTGCGTTTCGATAGAAGGGTGTGGTTGCCGGCAAATTTTCACATCAGGCGACCATCATAGTCCTCGGGAGTAGCAACGCATCTGTGATGAACATTAGATGGAACCCATGTTCTGTATGAAGTTGATTACAGATGTCCATGGGCGGCAGTGACCACTTACCCTCAGCTGGACTGCATGCTCGTTTGCTACTTCAGTCAGATAAAAAAATAATACCCGATAAGCCAAATCAAATACAAACTAAAGACTGAAAACATTATAAAATCTAACGAAGTCTACAAATCGAGTCCACAGGATTCACACACCAGAAAAATTTGCCCAAACCTGGAAATAATAATTCACGATATATTCAGCACAGCACCTTGCTTCGAGCTAGCCTAGATACTTACCGGGCACGTGTACCACTAAAAGTATTTACACAAATTCAAAATTACGAGCTCAGACAGATGCCCTTGCAGGCAACGTCTCAATCCATCGAACATCTTCTGGAAGAGTGTTCAAAATTCGCATCTTCAAAACATCAATAATCCCTATAATATTTAAATAATGATAATAATATGAAAAAATATTACATCTGATGAAGATAAAAGAATACGACGACCCGTGTGGTGCAGCAGTTACCATACCGGTCTGACACGCATTGGGTTCTGGGTTCGATTCCCGGCCAAACAGGAATCTGAATGATGAATTTAGATTTCTGTTCTGGGTCTAGGTGTTTGTGTATTCGTCTTTGTACCTCCATGGCACCCACGACACAGGTGAAAATCCTAGTGTGGGGCTGTAAGTGTAGAAAGTGTTTGAAAAAAAAGAATATTATTTCAGAAGACAAAGTTAACCACAAGATAAGTTATGCATAAGATTGTATATGCTTTGTAAAATTAATAAAAATGTATTTCTATTTCAGAAATTTATTTACAATTATTATAGTACAGATAAATATTATTAAAACTTAAGAGTTTCGTTTTTGTAATGCCATCTAACAGTCAGATATAGCAACGTAACTGGATCCTACAAGCTGACGTGTTGTCGTAGTAGTTAAAACGTTTGTCAACAGATGGCGCTGTTACCGGTATTGTAATAAAATGGTAAAACTGAAACAAGATATTAGCAAAGAGTAAAATAACATACTTTATATGAATATTGGCGTATGGTTACAATAGCATTACAGAAGTAATTTTGTTAATACAGCATATTCATTTATTTGAGTATAAGGTGAGACTTCGGGAGATGATTCTATCAAAGTTGAACTTCTTGTTTTTACAAATATTTTGGACGAAAATCTGACACTGAAGACCTTCCTGCAATGCCTATGGCTCTGAATGTATCTAATACTCTATAGTATTTACAATGTATTTAAGTTATTTAAACTAGAATTCGTCTGTGTAAAAGAAAAGCAGTTAATGTTATAACTATTAAGATTTATTGTATACAACATTGTACAATGTAGTACAGATTACACCTTCCATTTCTCTACTTTAAATGGTTCCGGTATTATAAAGTCACCATCTTGCTCCAAAACACAGGCCAAAAATTTAGGAACATTCAACAATGTGCCGGATAAGATATGTGGGAATTTGCTTTCTTTCTCCTCTGTGTAAGTAAACATTAGCCGTTTACTGATGAAATCCCCACTGATTGAAATATTACCAACTTCTACATAACTGTTAAGGGAGGTAGAATACATTTCTATTGCAAGCCTCAAAGATTCCCACATATAAAGTTTATCAGCTGGTATAATAATTAGACGGAAATGGTACCCAAGGTTTTTGTAACAATTTTTCACAACTTCAATTAACTCTTGCAACAAATTGTCCAGATCTTCTGCACATTTGGCTACTTCAAATATCTGAATAACTGAAGATTGACTGACATGGAATAAGCAGTCTTCTTCTTCTGGGGATGGTTTATAATTCCTGCCCATTGCAAAATATTTTAATGGCAACACTTTACTATGAACAACATTCTTAGCATGATAAGCAAAGAAAGAAAATAGGGACCCAGCTCCTGTTAAATGCAGACGACTATCAATACTCATTTTTGTGTCTTCATTGTGATGCAGAATGAATGTGGAATCTGCATTTGTATGATCCTCACCACACCCTTCAACTATTATACTCTTAACAAAGTCTGTGTTTGAAAACTGTACAAAATGATTATCCTTAAGTGCTTTACTAAAATAAAACTTAGCGCCTAACTCAAATATAGCAGCATCGCTTTTAAGGTAATAGTTCTCGTTCTTGGTAAAAGTCAACAAATTCATTTCTCTCCCAACATGTAAGTGATTCTTAGAACTGGTAGGCTTTGAATGGTATTCAAATATAACTTTATTGCTACCATCAGGTGTCAGTGGGTGTATAATATTTGGTATTTTTAATGTCTCGACTATTGCTGCCTCCTCAGCTGACCACAATGGAGGTTTGATTTTTTTTATATTCTCCTTTATTAAATTTAGTTTTACCAATAAATTGTCGCCTGCACTAGTATCAGATTTAGCCTTTGTTATTGCTATCTCCTTTGAAATTTCTTCTTTTTTCTTAACTAGATCAATTTTTTTGTTCTCTAAGTCTTTATAAACTCCCCACAGATTTTCTATGTCATTCAAATTGATATTTGCCTTCCGTCTTGATAATTCAATTTCCAGACTTTTTCTATTTTTAATGCGCTCAGGGTATTCTATATATGGAGTCAAATACACAAAGGTGTCTGTGGCTTTTGTTCCATTGATAAACAATGAGGAAAATCTTGTAAATATCTTGTTATAACATCTATTATATTTTATGTATTTATTCATAACTTTATGCATCATCTTCATCAATTTTTTTCTTCTTTTCAGGACTGATATCTTCTAATACGACATCTCCATCTTTATCAACAATATCTGTGGTAGTGTTTTGGGTCACAATTTTCCTTTTAGTAGGAAGCTTAAAGTTACCAAAACCGGCTGCTCTTTCTGATTCTTCAATACTATAAGGCTCTAACTCCAATGCCTTAAGTCTTCGTTTGTGAACTTTGGTTTTAAAATGTTCTTTAAGTGCTTTTTCATCAATGAAGTAACGAGCGCAGTGGAGACAGTAATGTTGGGCAGCACCAGGCAAATCAAGGTCTACGTCCTGATTCAATAGTTTATCTGCATTATCTGTAATGAGAAAAATTAAATACTAAACAAGCGCTTCTACACTCATAGACCCATGATAGGATATCTTACTTCATGGTGGCTAAATAATGATTCATAACAAAACCTAAAACAATATATATTTAAAAGTTATATAACTTTCTTCAACGGGGAATAAACCTGTAACCATTTGCATAACAAGCGTATATTGTAACAATTGATTAATGTTAATTATTGTTACGTAGCGGTAACATGTCGAACATAACCTACAACGATGAAATACCACGTGTAGTTATGTTATTGTTGCACAAAACCTACCTTCTTTTAAATCATCATCAATTTGATCCAAATCCTTCTTTCTATTACGTACTCTCCATCTCTTCTTTAGATGAGTATCCCCGTGATGGTATTTTTTACGTTTATATGTCATTGTCAATGTGTTTCAGATTGTTTTGGTTCTTCCTTCAGCCTCATGTCATGAGTCAGGGATCAAGCTGTCACTGTCAGTCACATAAACAGGGTTACCAAGTCTCAAAAATGTATTCCCCTAAAGCTTGCATTCAAAACCCCTAAAATCCCCCACTTTCAAATCCCCCATCCAAATTTTATAGTTTCAACATATAGGTGTTTTTTTCTTTTAAAAAAACACCTATATGTTGAAACTATAAAAACCCCTAAAAATATTACACCCCTAAAAAATCCCCATCCTACTTATCCCCTAAATTTGGGGGAAAACCCCCTAAGTTGGGAACCCTGCACATAAATGTCAAATTCTCTTATTTTACTTCTTTCATATATACGTAGGATGATACGTTCACATACTGCCTATAAATGTTCTGTAAGATTTACAAACATAGTAATAAGCCAGGGGGGGCACACTTCCATACATTGTGACGTTTTCATTTCGAAGTAACGCTATCTATACTTTATTGCGCTACATTTCTATCATGTGCATAATAAATGCCATAACAGATGTCGCTTTGTAGCAGATTTGTTTCAAATTCATCATTTTGGGCCCGAAAAACAAATGAATAGTACCAAAAAATACTTAAAAAAAGTAGATGATAAAGGAGATGCATATATATCTCGCAAGAGTGCACTCTTTTCCTGTATGTTATTTTACTATTTGGTATAAGCTGAGTATTCACTGGTCACTGGTGTATTTTTCGTAATTTCGGTCCAATTTATTTGGTTGTCATAGTTTAAACATCGCTCCACTATCACAATACGGGCGATAAGACATTATTACTAAGGTTTTTGTGTACCGTACTTGTACATGTATTTATAAAAATATTTATTTTTAATTATAAATATATTTAAATGTTTACTAACATAAAAACAAAGTATTCAATTCCTCAATTCAGAAAAAACTAATTGCAAAATTAAAATATTATATACTCCAGGTATATTAAGGACCCTTATAGGTCCTGACCAAAGGTCTACGAAAAACTGTTTTTGATAGTGAGGAACTCAAATTTTGGCTTAACCTATTTTGGTCGTCAGCTAGATCTATCTTCACATTTTTGTCAAGTTTGAAGAATACAAAAGATTACTACCATTAACAACAAAATTCTGAAAGTGGTCTATGAAACAAAAATTCAGCTAATTTTCTAATATAGGTACATAAATAATGTGAATCACAAAAAACTTGTGATTAATTTACTTCTATTTATAAAAATTAAAACAAGTGTATTTTTATTCAAATCGTTTATTTATTGCACATTTCAATGAAACACGTGCAAATAGTACAAAAATAGACAGTAATATATTTTTAATGAACTCTCCTAATGGAAATCTCCTCATAAAACTTCATAAAATAATAAAAATAAGACAGTCTTTTCTTATTTCATACGAGTTCATTCGATTGACTTACATCACATTCTTAAAAGGCACACTATTTTAATATCTAGTGTTTGGTCAGTATAGTAAAAAACTACACACTTAAATCTATTTAGCGCTGTAATCCAGCATGTATGGCAAGTGTATAATCTAAGGGCACGTTTACACAGTCTAAACTGCTACCTGCAAAAGGTCACCAATGTCGAGCGTCGTAAACGGCAAGAAATCGGTCACTTAGGGCAAATTCGGTTTTCCGAAAGCATTGCTGGCTGCCAGCTACTACAAGGGCAGGAAATCGTGTTTACGTCGATTTCCTGCCCTTCCTGTTCGGCTGACCATCGCTTACTGTTAGACTGTCGACTTTCCAATGTGAACCCAGGCGTCGAACAGTCGTTTGCAACCTAGTATAAATGGGTCCTTAACTCATATAAAAATCGGTTATTAAATAATTATGCGTACCCTAATACAATAAATAAGTTTTAGGAAGGTCAGACTTCTAATTTAAAACACGAAATCAGAAAACGTCCAAAAAGGCCTTTTAGAAAATCTCATTCATGGCTGTACTATGTATAAAGTAAATTTATCAAAAAATAGCCTAGTCACATAATACACTTTTAAACTAATTCACTCAATATGAAACTTACACATATATAATTTTATTTCAGCTTTACGTTTCTTACTCACATATCGTAATAATTATAAGGCTAAGGACTCACGGAGCGTTTTTACCCCGTGCCCGCCGCGGTGGTGGAACTGCGGTTTTATTTATAAACTCACGAGACCGGTTATTTGTGTGGTTACGCTGTCGTCGCGGTTAAGATCATCGCTCGCAGACGTGGCGGGCGACAAACGCATAAGCAACTCCAAATAGAACAAGGGTTCTTTCCTAAGTCGATCACAGATGCATTGCCACTCCCGAAGACTATGATGGTCGCCTCATATAAAAGTGTGCCAGCAACCACACCCTTCTATCGAAACGCAAGAAATGCTTCATGCTAGAAATAGGTGTGGCAGTGGTACTTCTTCGGTCGAACTACACTGGTTCTACCACGTTGAAAACTATAATTAAACTTATGCGATTATAATTATAAAATAGGTAGTGTTATTAGGCCCAAGCTTGTGTGTTCCCTTCCCTCTGCATCTTAGCTATCTCTTGTCTAAGTTTTCGCTCATGTGCCACAGCTTCACGCAGCTCGGTTTCTCGATTCGCTGCGGCATCCAACTGCTCCTTTTGTAAGCGAAGACCATTGAGCTGAGACTGCAGTGCTGTTATTGTTGAGTATGTAGAATTCTTGAGCTGGAATATAATAATAAAGTGAGTAAGTCGATACATCTTAGTATTGATTACTAGATATGCGATTGCTAGCAACAAACGCATTTACATAATACTAGGTCTTATGAGCGGGTCGCCCGCATGGTCAAAGGGAATTAACAATGGATGTTTAACGTACATGACACATTTCTGGTGGATAAATGTAGTAAATAAAGCGTATACTCATTATTTATTATTTTTTTTATAATATTAATATAAAACCAAAACAACAATTTATCCAGCACAAATTCAGTTAAATTTATTAGGTGCTTGAAATTACATGTAGCATTTGATAGTGTGATTCAGAACTTGCAAATTAATTTTACCAACGTCATCTATTACCAACGCCTGGAACTAATAAATATCTAGCAACTAACAAAACATTGATATTCTCATGGGAATGAGAGAGCGCGGTCAAAAGTAGCCTACGTCACTCTCCGTTCTCCTATCTCCCAGCATATAAACCACATCATATAATAGCTATGTGGCGACGTGAAAGAGGAACAAACAAAAACACTTTTTTAAAAGTTCAGAATTTTAAAATTACAATTTTAAAAGTTCAGAATATATTTTGTGAAGAAAGATAGATTTGGTGGAATAATAAACTTGAAATGTCGTTTCTTATTTTCAAAAGCAACACATTTGTTTATTTTCCAAAACCCTAAGATATAATCTTATATGGATTTTAAACAATTTTATTGAAAACAATGTTAGGTATCTGGGTGATGAATTTAGATTAGTGTTATGAGTGTCTGTTTATTTGCCTTACAGTCCATAGCGCAGGAAAAATTCCTAGCATGAGGCTATCAGTGTAGAAAATGTGTTTTCAGCGAACCTGAGTCTCCCGTTCCCTCGCGCGCACCGCCTGATGGAAGCTGTCCATCTGCTCCACGATTCTCTCCCGCTCGAGCACGTTCACCCGTTGCCGTTGCCTGTTGGCCTCAAGCTTTTCCTCCACCTGCATCTTCAGTGTGGATATTACCTCCGCCATTAAAACCGCGCGCGCTTCACGTTCTTTCTCCCATAACTGTAAATGGGCAATAAAAATGGATTAAATAGAATGAAGGCCATTTTTTCTAGGTTTTTATGAATACTATAATTTATATTTCGTCCGATACATGTATATAAATTTATGGGACAGCTTAATCAACCTGTGAGATATTACACATTTTTTAAACAAATGTAGTTGATCAAATCCTTCGTATTTAATACATTTAACTTGTAACTTAGACATGTTTTTATTTATTTTATATAAATAAATATCGAATATGGGAGACAGTATTTTTAACATTGTAACAGGCAACATTTAAAGAATTTTATAAGGCTCAGAGAAAAACATATTATTCAAATACTATCCCAAATTCAAAGCATATCTCATCACTACATAGTATAAAACAAAGTAGCTGTCCGCTGTCTGTCCCTATGCATGCTTAGATATTCGGATTTTAATACAGTTTTTTCAATAGATAGTGATTTAAGTATTATACGTGCATAATATAGTGGAGGAACACTGATAATTTTAGATTTTTTACTTTTAGGCGGAAGTTTATGAGGATGTATGTGTATTTGTCACCTTTTTGCGCATAAACTACCGACCAGATTTCGCTGAAATTTGGCACGGATAATTTGGCACAGACATTTTTTTTTCTAATTGAAGTAGCAAACGAGCTGCATGCTCGTTTGCTACTTCAATTATGCCACTTGATGGTAAGTGTTCACTGCCGCCTTTAAATAATAATAACTTTATATAGAACATATGTTCTATCTGAAGATAGAAGTGTGCCAGCAACCAAACCCTTCGACAACCCAACTGGTTTACGCTAGAAATAGGTGTGGCGGTGGTACTTCCACGGTCGAACAACACCGGTTCTACCACTTTCATACCACAATAACACATAGGTTACTCATTGCCGCCATAGACGTGACGAAAGCGAGCAAATCTGCAGGCATAACCTAGTTTTACAGTATTTTACATTTTACAGTTGTATTTTACTGTAGAGTTCAGATATTGTCATAGTGTTTCAAAAATTGTTTCATTTGCCTTGTCCTGTTTATCATTAATCTGTCGCGCTTCGCCGTCGTACATCGCTTCTATATTCTTCTGTCTTTGTCGCTCTCTTTCTCTGTGCTCCTCTAACTGCGCCAAGCCTGCGTCCAGTATTCGTTTGTAACTACTACCTTTGTCTCTGTCTGATTCGTACTCCTGAAAGAATAAAAAAAGTTGTCTATGAAATATGAATAAAAAAATATGGTTTATGGTTGCAGCCTTTCTTTATTTATGTCAAATTGTCAGTGATATGGAGCTATTTTTTCCTACAAACAATATTTTTTTAATATGCAGTAAGAAAGTTCAAACCTCTGAAAAATTTGGAATTTCTTTAAGAACTTATTTTATGGAATTATGCTGTCGATATTAAAGTTGAAAATTAAAATTTAGGGCCTACACCACCCCACTCAAAGTATTAATTTGCTATGTGCATCATTTTACCAATATATGACGTAAAAATGAATTAAGTAAAAAAAATCTTAATCTCTGCTGTTGCAACAGACAACCATAGAAATAAAAACATACCAAAAGAACCGCAGCACGAATTTTCTCCAGCATTTTAAGATCTAATTCAATTTCGTTCATAACAGCTAACACTTTCTTCTTCAGCTTGTACTTATGCAAGCCCATATTCACCAATATGGCATCTCTTTCTGACATCAATCTTGCGTGTTCGCTCTCTCTTTCTTTCGATAGATACTGCAGTTCTTGCAATAGTAACATCTCTTTTTCTTCTTGCTTGCGTAGTTTTTTTACTATTGTCTCTTTCTCGCTCAGCTCGGCGATTTGGCCCTCTAGGCTTTCACGTAGTTCCTACAAAAAATCTACAATTAATAACATGACTATGATTAACATTTTTAATTATTACGATTAAGAAGTCCTGATGAGGTGGTAAATGCAAATTTGACACTTCATGTCAGATACCCCGATTACAACTTTCGTCAGTGACCAAGGGGCGAGTATAAATTGCATACAATGAAACCAAATTATTGTGTCTTATTAAACATATATCCAGGTTGTAAGTGTATTAATTTTTTATAGATAAGAAACAAGGTTTTTGTTTATAATATTTACTAGTTAACAAAAAATATTTTGTCACATTAGTACGAGTAGATTATTTATGAACATACAATCTTACATATATACTTAAAATTCTTCTAGTTGTTAAATCAAAATGTAGTGAAATTAGAACTTATTCCTCGATTTCTAATTTATGCGATATTATACCCGTAATACATAATTATATAGTGTTGCTTTATTAAAATTAAGTGTTTTTGAGATGGACTTACATTAAATAGCTCTGTGCTCAGTTTTAACAAAACTAAAACTTAAATTCCTATCATATTGCTTGAGCCATAAAGTTTAAAGATTAGTTGTGTATTACGCGTATTTGTGTAGTAAAAGAGAGCGCGGGCGCAAGAACAAACAACCACCATAGTTGGATGCGTACTGTTTTAATACACGGAAAGGAGACGCGAGGCGCAACTCGCACACAGACGTAGAATGCATACATACATATTTAACAAGTATAAATTAATTTTTAAATATAGGTAGGTCTACATACATATATAACAAGAATAAAATAACTTTTAAATATGGGTAGGTCTACCAATTCACACTTAGGCAGTAAGGGAGATGACCTAAAACTGACTCAAACTGAGAGGAGACTTGTGTCCAGAAGTAGGACAGTAATGAGTTAATATCAAACGTACTACCATTCATCATTTACCCATTAATATTTTTTATTTTCAGCCCATTTTCCTAGCTTCCCTAAATATAATTGGAATGAATTTCTAAAAGTCGAAATACATAATATTGACAATATTTACAATGCTGATTTGTAGTAAAATTAAGAAACGTTTAAAGATTAAATAAATGTCATACTTTCATTTGCAACTCTTTTTCTTTAAGCCTCTGCTCTTCAATTTGAATCTGCTTTTTCAACTCTTCATCTCTGTCCTTTAGAATTTTACGGGTATCTTCGTCGTCCTTCTTTTTCTGTAACTCCTTCTCTACTATCTGTTCCATCCTAAAATATGAGTTAAATATAAATATAAAATAATATATAATCTTCTTAAAAAAAATGTAATGTAATGTTTATTATTGTAATGATGAGCAACCTAATAAATATATCAGTCTAAAACTATATTATATAAAATAACATTAAATAAAACATTTTATATGAATGTTAACTTACATATGGACATGCTAAATACTCAAATCCAAATAGAGGGTTGACAACTTTTTTTATTTTCTATATGTATGCAGTTATACTCCTCTTTACCTCTTCAATTTAGATTTTTAATTTTTTTATAATTCTAATATGCGTAAGCCCTGCACTCATAACCCCATACTGTGATTTTTCTGTGCCATGGGTGTCATGGATACTCACAAATAAGAATACACAAATATCTTGAATAATAGGAAATAAATCTAAATTTATCAAATATATACCTGTGCAATCACTCCACAACGAGCTTTGTTAAATAACAATATCTTAAAATATACGACATTGGCTGACCTAGCCAACTTCGTTCCGCCTAAAAGTCACAAATCTAAAATTATCAGTGTTTCTCCACTATACTATACATCAACCTTCCTGTTGAATCACTCTATTAAAAAAAACTGCATTAAAATCCGTAGCGTAGTTTTAAAGATCTAAGCATACATAGGGACAGACTAGCGACTTTGTTCTATACTATGTACTGATGACATGATATTTACAACTAACCAAGCAGACTTCAGCTTCCCATGAGCCATATAGGACGAAGCAGCCCTCAACTCCGGCTGCTGCAGCCGCCAAGCGTGATGCAGCCTCAGTTCCGCCTCTTGCCGTCTCAACTGCTCCTCTTTGTCCTTGATGCCTTGGTTTATATCTTGAAGTGTGGACGTAGGCACTTTATTTAGGTAGGACCTGTGTGGTATGAATAATATAAATTTAATATTTATTTATGTTTAAGTTATTGTCCTGTAATTTATTTTACTATTAACAAAACATTGTAGGACACGTAGTAACAGGACGTAGTAACAAAACTTACTGTACAGCTTAGATTAAGCAGTTATTAAAACTAAAATAAAGTGCAATACACCGCCACCTGAAACTAACTCATAATAGAAAGTACTGTTGATTATTAGTAAGTTGCAGATTCCTCGCAAACTTATCTATTACTGTATATTTAAAAACTAGAAGACAAAAACTTTATTCTTAGACTTGATAGCTAATATCATGTCTGGTTCACATTGAATCTTTTTCAATAATGTTTGAGGAAATATATTTGGTAAAATGCACTTTTTACACTCATAAACTTAATTTCATGATAGTCAGTCAGTATATTATTATGCCTATGAAAATTGAAGAAATAATATAATATCCCATATTACCCATTTTTATAGAATTTAGGTTGTGCCGCCAATGCCTTAAGTTCTTGTTGATACTGCATGTTCTCTTGAAATAGCATCAGTTCCAGCTTCTTTCGTCGCTCTTCTAACTGGCTGCAATTTAAAAAGCAAACATCATTATACTGTAATTACCTTAAACTATAATACTTTCATAATATCAAACAACATTCAAAGCCTAACTTAAATATAAATACACAGTATCAGAAATTAATCTATTCATCTTGTTTTAAATGTTTTTCTTTTTTATTAAACTTATATCACTATGCATAACTTGTTTTATATATTGCCTGTACTTATCAGAGAAGTAAAGAGATAAGGAATGTCATATGACAATCTATACTCAATCCTCATAGCATCAATAAGGCATATAAATTACGTGACAAATCAAATTGTTATATGTATAAATTTTTTTTTTTTTATATAAGTAATATTTTATTTAAATACTATATAATTATATATATTTAAAACAAATCAGAACGTCAGTTTCATCTTCCTTAAAACCCACATCAAATGAATCTGACCCTGTAAACCACTTCAATTAATGATGCAACTGTCTGGCTAATCTAATTTTACCTTGTTTTCGGAGTATGTCATCATATGTGAAAAGTTCTTTGTATGAATTTAGTTAATAAAATTATTTTGTAATTGTAAACTGTTTCTTATTTTCAACCAATACCATGTATACCACTACCACAACCACTTTAGCAGTTCTTGCATTACAACGAAAAATATGGATGGCAGCTATGATATGATATGACATGAGATGACCGTCTTAATAATAAGTGGCAAAGCATCTGTAATCAGCTTCAGGTAGACTGCCTGTTCTACATGCAGTTGGTTATGCTTGGTGGTGAACTTCGTTCCGCCTAGAGGTCTAAAATATAAAATTATGAGTGTTTCTCTACAATATTATACATAAGAACCCTCCTCTCAAATCACTATCTATTAAAAAACCTGTATGAAAATCCATAGCTATTGAAACTATCAAAGATGTAAGCATACACAGGGATAGACAGCTAGAAGCGACTTTGTTTTATACTATGTAGTGATTTCATAAAAACATGGTTTAAAAAATATTTCCAATAACAAATAATACTAAATCACTCACGCAGCTCTAATCTTCTTTTCATTTAGCAACTCAGCTTCTTTATTGGCCCTTTCATAGTAACCTTCTGTTGTCCATTGCTCATGGTGACGTGATTTATTAGTATTTAGTTCAAAATAGTTGGCGACTTTTTTCTGTTCTTCTACACGTCGAAGCTCATTGTCTCTTCTCTGGGCTGCTAGAGCTTGGAGTTGCCATTGGGGTCTAAGGCGAGACATTGCTAATAAATGGAGGAAAGATTATGTTAACAAAAAGTTAAATAAACAAGAATGGTTTTCAAAAGGGAACGAATGATTAACAGAACATACAGTGTAGCAGAACACACACACACATCAAGTAAGATATTCTTACTTAATTCTCAACAGTAGAAATGCATCTGTAAGCACTGTCAAGTAACTCGCTAATTGTATAAGACTTAATTGTTGATATCTACAGAGGCACTTACTACTTGCTAGGTAGACATGCACATTTACTATTTAATATATATGAAAAAAAGAAAATAATTTGTCATTGAATGGAGAGATAAGCATGTGAGCTAAATAGTTGTTTTGGAAAGATACAACATGCAGATTTATCCCAGTCAAGATAAATCCAGTTCACCTGGAATTGAGGTCAAATCAAGACTGGTCAATAAGTGTGCACAAATTTGCTGTTAATCTTTATCTTGTATGTTTATTTTTAGTTGGAAAAGTGTCAAAAAATTGCCCAAGTACGAGTTGTACTCGTGCACGAAGCATTCTGTAACATTCTATAAAAAATCTGTATATAAGATTATATCTTAGGGTTTTGGAAAATAAACAAATGTGTTGCTTTTGAAAATAAGAAACGACATTTCAAGTTTATTATTCCACCAAATCTATCTTTCTTCACAAAAAAATATTCTGACGTTTTAAAATTTTGACAGACATGTCAAATTAAAAAAAAGAACTAAATAATTAAAGAAAACCTATTTTCTTTATATGTATAAAAATAGTATGTGTTTGTAGTATGCAGTTCAGGCCCCAGTTAAACATCTATGCTGTTCTATTTTTTTAGTAATTGTTGATATAGTGACAACGGAAATATATTTTCTGTAAAAACTACAGCAGTCTAGCTGTCACAGTTCATGAGATACAGGCTGATGACAGACAGACAGACAGCAGAGTAGTAGTCATAGGGCCTTGTTGTTACCATTTGGGTACTAATCCCTAAGGCAGAAGGCAGGCCCCACAACCCATTATTGTCCCACTGTTGGGCATGGGTCTTCTCTCAGAATGAGAGTTTTAGGCCATAGTCCATCACGCTGGCCAAGTGCTAATTGGAAGACTAATCCCTAAGAAAATGGCATTATTATTGGGTCGGGTCTAGAATCGTGCCACCTCGATCGGAACTTCTGACTATGTGGGAAGGCTAGAAGGGGTCAAGACGAACCCCCTAATATAATTTTTTTTTGCCGGAAATAATAAATAATTTATTTTTTTAATTTTTTAAAGTCCGAAATTTCCGATTATATCGATTTCGTGTCGGGTGTAGAATCGTGAAATCTTGATTTGGAATATGTTGAAAGGCTAGAAGGGGTCAAAGCAATAGCTCTGACACCTTTTTATTTGTCGGAAATGATGAATAAAATTTTTTTTTACTAAAATAAAAGTCGAAATTCTCGATTATATCGATTTTGGGTCGGGTGTAGAACCGTGTCTATTCGATTGGAACTTCTGACTATGTTGGAAGGCTAGAAATGGTCACAGACCTTTTTTCCGGAAGAATTAAATATAGGTATAATTATTATTTATTTATTTTTAATTTTTGAAAAATTATGAAATTCCCGATTTGGTCCATTTCTTATTTGTTATTTCCTATTTTTATGAGATGAGACAGATTGAGTCCCATTGGCGACAAGATTAAAAAAAATTTTGGTCAAAAGAAAATTTAGGTTGGGTTAGGTTAGGTTAGGCTTTTTTTATTAAACAGAAAAAGGAACCCCGCGAAGCGGGGTTCCGTCGGCTTCGGTGACAAAGCCCGATAATTGTTACAAGAAAAATTATTGCATTCCAAATTATAGAAATAAGCATATCCTAAGTTAGGCTGCTTTTAGCAAAATACATAGAAGAAAAACTCTAAGTGGGTTATTTCTCTATAATTTAGTACTAGTGAGGTAATATTTTCAAAATTCGATAAAAAAAATACTTGCCTTCGGCGAGCGGGGTTCGTGGGAGGGGTAAGTACTAATCCCTACCTTACATTTTAACCACCCTTACCCCCCTCTTAAAGTGGCACGACTCTAGACCACTGCCCAAATTTGTCTTCCCGTCACCCTATTCTAGATACAAAGATGCAAAAGAGCAAGAAGGGGGGGTTCAGGGGGGGGGGCGAAGCCCCCCGATACTATAAAGAATGTATAACTCAAAAATTAATTTAGGGTGGGTTAGGTTAGATTGGACTTTTTTAATAAACACACTAAGGGAACCCTGCGAAGCGGGGTTCCGTTGACTTCTTAGGCAATGCCCCCTAAAATTAAAGAAAAAATGATGTTTCAAACTACAGAACAAACATGTCCTAGGTTAGATTAAACTGTTTAAATAAAAATATACAGTACTTGAACACTATTCGCACTTTTTTTTTTAATTTAGCACCATTGAGGTTATGAATTTCGAAATGCGATAAAAAAAAAAACTACTGGCCTCCGGCAGGCGGGGTTTGCGGGAGGGGGTAGTACTAACCCCTACCTACCCCGTCCACCCCCCCTCATCCCCCCCTTAAGGTGGCACGATTCTAGACCGCTGCCTTATTATTAAGTTCTCAATAAGAACCCAAAAAACTATGTAAAAGTAAATTAATGAATGATGGTACATTTAATTAAATCGAATATTAAATGCGAGAAACAAAAGAACTAGGTACCTACCTTATCTACAAATCTTCAATACGTGTGACAACTCACAGCACTACATACAAAAAATAAAGCTCTTGATGACTAATTTTATAAAATCGATAAAAAACGGTTGACTACACACGAAGACCCTTCGGACTCTAGGTCAAAAATACTTCCTGTTTCGTTAAATGCAGTGTGGGCGCCTTAGCGGTCCAGAATTGGAGCAATAAAGGTCAACTAGGTATATTTCTGTTTACTTCATATGCTATTTCCATTAATAAACAATGTTTCGTTATTGAATAAACACTGCTGTTTGTTTTGGTTTTATTTCTTTTGGTTGTCAATTCAAAAATTTTAAACTCAAATGTCATTGTCAAATACTAAACGACCGGTTTGAAAATGTTTCTATTTACGTATGTGCCAAATATTTTAATGAAACATATAAAACAACAGCATTTAAATTCAATCGAATTAAGTAATATATTATCAAAAATTAATATTAATAAAAATATAAATGAACGAATGTCTGTATTCCGCATTCTCTACACTACTCTTTAAATTGAACGAAGTTAGCCGAATACGATAATAAAGAAAGATTAGAAAGCCACTTCGGCTTACCTCATCAAAGTTTAACTTTACATCGCCTTGGAGGCACAGTATGTTACTTTACTCTTTGGCTCGGACCACAGAACGAATGAGCTTATCACACGTACTTCGGCTTAATTTTCATTTTAAATTTCTAAAGTACTTCGCTGAGGAATTTCGTGAGGACTCTAGATGAGACATAACAGTCTCACCTTACTTCAGCACACGTAACATAGCCTAAATATGTTATTGTTTAAGAAATTAAAAGTAGTAAAATTCGATAAACCTTTGTAAGGAAGTTTAACGCCTGAGAAATTATAATAGCAATATTTTTTAAACAAACATACTGTAACTATTCTGTGCATAAAGGTATCTCTGTAAAAACGTAAAAGGTATGTACACCAAGTCTCTCCCAAGTCTTAAAATATAAGAGATCTCACACTGGGAAATAAAAATGAATTCATAAAATCATACAATATTTTCGTTTTAAGCCAATAACCTACTTCGATGAAATTTGTTTAAAATTTAAATGAAGTGATTTAAACAATTGGTGTTAGGAAATTAAAACTCAAGCACCATTGTATTTTTTTGCATTAAAAACATTGAAGGCATGGTTTAGTGTAAAGAAAGAACTCGGAGTGTTTTATAATACTGTGTTGTGACACCTGCGTCCGAATTAGACAAAAAATCACAGATGTTTGACGCACCTTTTACATTACAAAGAGACGCTATGGTATACTGATATTTACCCGTGCAATTTGTCTGTTGTTTCGCGTGGTGGTTGATTTCACATCGTAAAAGTTCCTGACATTACCTACTTTTAAAATTGTAATTATGCATACTAATTCTTAGTTTCGGCGATGGTTCAGTGGCGAGAGGCCTGGAACGGCATGATCAACTTCTGTCAGCAAAGTAAGACGCCGAAAGGGCCAGAGAGCGCACTGAACCCGCTCGGAAAAGGAAGAACCGCGGTCGCCGGCAGCGGCGCCACGTACCTGTAGTTCCGGGATCAGAATAGCGATACTGTATCATCTGCCTGTCGTAAGAGGCGACTAAACGGGGCTTCTAGGGTTGCGGCTAGACTAGGAGCTCGAACCGTTCGGTCAAGCGACCTCAGGAGGGACGGCTGTATGTGTGGTACCATAACTACCGTCGTAAAAACCACATGAAGCGGTGGTTCCAGCCGCTCAACTGGGAGGAGCCATTCCTTTGGAGATCCCAGAATTTTCTTTGTAACGCCGAGGACGGCCACCCGGTGAGTTTTAGTGCGGTAAAAATCTCACATAATTCTGAGTCGTTCCCACGGCGTCGGGTACCTTTTGAAGGTTTCTCCCTAAAAAAAAAGCATAGTAAGTTGAATAAGTACGGAGACATTCACGCCACAAGCCACGCTACGCCACTGGCAGGGTGTCTGAGGTGGAAGTAGAAATTATCAACATCAACTTAGATTTTATTGGCGGCGAAAAAAATCCTTAGTTACTTTTTCTCGATCTCTCTAATTGGCGACCAAAAAAAAAGAAGAAAGTCAAAACTAAATATTTTGCCGCTCACAAAAAGTGCTGCCAGAGGCGGACCGCCCCCAAACGCTACGCCACTGGAGACATGTATCAATAATACAATTGTTTGATTATTATGACGTATTTGTTCCTAAAATGTGCATAGTTTATCGAATTTTGATTACGAAATATACGTAAAACACGCGCATATTTCAAAGTAATGAGATTTAAAAATTTGTATGTAGTTTTTTAGCTCTGGTGTAAACCTGCAATTGTCGAGCAACAACAACATAGGTAACTAAGCGAGCAGAACACGCGTCAACACACAAGTAGTCAACTGATAAAAAGCGCGCTAGATAATAATAATTAAAAATATCTTTTAATTATGAACTCTGTCCCGGACCAAATAATCGATTTGTAGGTGGCCGTCCTCGGTGCTACTCCTATCTCCTATCTCCAGGAACGCAACTGGAGCCCTCTGAGTGCGTTGCACCATCGGGATCTATCTAGATAAACGACCGGGCCCACCGTCTGGTATTTACGACGGTATACGACCACACATACCGCCGTTCTTCCTGGGGTCGCCTGATCGGACCGTTCGAGCTCCTACTCCTACAGGACAGATTAATAAACCAATGACTTTGTTAAAATGCTTGTGTGGAAGATAGGTATAGCGATTTTATAAGACATGTTGATTTAACAGGAAAACAAAAAGCGCAGTTGTAACAAAACAAATCGATATACTTACATCATATTACCAAATAAAATAAAATGCATTTTTGACTGAGGTAGAGGCCGTATGGTTCAGAGAGTTACCATAGTCACACCTATTTCTAGTATAGGTACAGCAGCTCGTCGTGTCACTGGAGAGGTGTTGATATCGGCTGATTTAAGTATGAGATGACTATCTTAGTTTTTAGTAACCCATCTGTGATCTCTTCAGGTAGAATTTACACCACAAAGAGCTGATCCAAGAAGTCAGTGGACAGCAGTGACCACTTACTACTTCTAGCTACTTCAGTCTAATGAAAAAGTAAAATGTCAAACGTTAATATATTTGAAATACATTTTATTATCACTAAATTTATATGTTTAAGTACCTACTGACCCGGCGAATTTCGCCTAAAAGTCAAAATCTAAAATTATCAGTGTTCCTCCACTATATATCATGCATGTAATAAACATAAAAAAACATGCGTGCGTACAAAGTACACATGTCAGAAGTGAAACTTCTTTGGCGAACTAATTTATAAATCTTGTTTATATTTATACAAATCTAAAACTTTAAATTTCCAAGATTAAGAGGAAGGGAAAAAGGAAGATAGGTTAGGAATTTAATTGTCATTAAAATAAAAAAAGTGTTGAAAATTAATGTAAATTATAAATTTAATTTTTTCAATTTATTTCTTCAATATTTACATTGTTTGACGTTGTTTGTATTGGTATTATTGTGACTAAAGCATTATGATAGGTAAATTAAGCAACATAAGTTCGTGTTTCAACATTATCTAAATATCTTGTAAAAATAGCATCTATTGTCGTTCCTGAATTTGTAGTTGGTGTGTTTGGATTATTAGCTCCATAGCACTATGCGTGATACGACGTTCGCTCTGTCTCACTTTTTCTCTCAATCTTTCTCACTCGCTTGCTCCCTACTCTCACTCCACGGCTAGTTGCTCATGCTACGTTCGCCCTGTCTTACTCTCTCTCAATCGGTCTCGATCACTCTCTCTCTCTTTTCCGACACTTCCGTTGCATACCGGCGTGACGTTTCATCTGTAAAAATTTTACCCTCATGCGCCTAAAGAAGTTTCACTTCAAAAACCTTCCTCTTGAATTACTCTATCTATTAAAAAGGACATCAAACGTCCGTAGCGTAGTTTTAAAAACCTAAGCAAACATAGGGACAGACAGCGCGAAGCGACTTTGTTTTATACTATGTAGTGATAATTTAATTTGCGTACATAGACCTTTTTTTTGTTCTCGAAGGGGAAACCTTCAAAAGGTACCCGACGCCGTGGGACCGACGCAGGGTTATATGGGATTTTTACCGCACTAAAACCCCCCGGTGGCCGTCCTCGGCGCTATGAAGAGCACTCCGGGAACTCGGACCGACCGCAACCGGAATCCTCTGAGTGCGTTGCCTCATCGGACTCCTCCCAGATGAGCGACTGGGCCCACCGCCCCGTCTAGTCTTTACGACCGCCGTCCTTCCCAAGATCGTCTGACCGAACGGTTCGAGCTCCCACTCTAGCCGACTGCAACCCCGGAAACCCCTTTTAGTCGCCTCTTACGACAGGCAGGGGATGCCGTAGCCCTATCCTGATCCCTGAACTACAGGGATGGCGTACATAGACCTAAGCCATCGACCGCAAACTTTGAGCTATGAAGACTTAGCAAACTACGAGCTGTTGAACTATTAGCTCAGACACTATAGAGTTTAGAGTTATCTTCAATAACTTCTATGATCGAAGAACTTTTCGATGAATGCAACTGCATTCATATAGTATTGCATCATCTTATCAATCTAATAAATCATTTGTAAGTATCACTACGTTGCACGCTAATTTCTTTAAAAGCTCAACCGATTACAATTAAAATATGTTAGATTTTATAGTTGGTTCCAGCTTAAAATAGGCAATGTTTGGACCTTGTAGATGGCGCTGTAATGGTGATTTTTTCCGACTGTTTTCCAGTAAAAAGTACTAGTATTCGCCTTACGATCGAAATACAACCACCATTATACAACAAATGTATTATATATGTATTTATGTATTATAATAAATACAACAACAGTTATCGACATATACAATAATAAATGATTTGATTTGATTTGATTTGATTTGACAACAAAAGAGAAAAATATAAATATCAAAATTTAACATACTTTTCTCTTTTGTTGTCGATAACTGTTGTTGTATTGGCCTATTTAAATAATAATAGATTTTATAACTAGTTCTAGCATTATTTATATAACTACGCCGCATCTATACAATTCATAAAACAAGACAGATATTCGGGAAATACAAATAACTTGTTATAAACAACATACAAAAGAGTTGTACTAATCTCATATAAGTTGGATATTATTTAACACTTGAGCAATATACGCATATCTAATAAGCTTGAAAGCTCTTGTTTTCATTGAAGCGTCTGGGAGCTTACGGCCTTCAAGGTGATAGCGGGTCACATTCCGGCACGCAGAGTGAGATAGCAGTATCACCTGTCTTCGTCTAACTTGAATGGCAATCGAGCTAATATTGCCATGTAGAACGTAATGCTACTAAATTGAAATATTTATATACCTGAGTAAAGAGAGGAATGCATCAAGCAAATATAAAAGAATTAGAAATAATTTTGCCTTTTTTAATATTTCTATATAAAGCCAATATTGCTTGATAAAACAACAAATTGTTTTATTATTTTAATCTCCAAAATTGTTATATTTAAATAACAAGTAAATGTAACAGAAATGTCTAGTAAATGAATTAAAAATGTACTCCATTGCATATTTTAATACGTAATGATTTTAGTGATGAAACATAAAACTAAAATATTATTTTGATTACACATCTATCTATATTGAAAAATGTTTTAAAAACTTAAATATTACTAGACATCAAGCTGTCTTTGTAGCACTAACATTCTCATACCTATCATCGTATTTGCTGATACTTCTATGGTTTAGAACAAATTTGAAAAAACGTTCACCCCGCCACTCTGGTGTCAACGACTTGGTAGGAAATCTCTACCAAAAGGCTTACATGGCAGTCGGTTAAATTTTACCTGGCAACATTGGGAACCGCCAGTCAGTCCGGTCGAGGCTGCGCTGCGCTTGCGCATGCTCACATTCCGGTTCAAGTGTGTCTATTAAAACACTCCTCGAATGTTTTATAATTCGACACTTACATACATTTATAAACAGTGTCATTTAAGTGTTTTAGTGTTTCAAGTGTTTGGACAAAGTGTTAACAATGACAAACTCGTCTCTACATAAAGTGCCTATAAATATTTTTTGTTTGTCCGTCCGAGTGTAACAACCGTGTTCCAAACCAAGAAATGGGTTTATAATTGGCCTAAATCAAAGGCTGAGATGGTAAGCTATACTCTTAAAGAATCTCTTAATATATATCTTTGAGTCTGTGTAAGTACTGAACACACGTACACATGCACTGTTGAAAACATTTTCATGTTAGTTTGTGTTATGTACCTTGCAAATAACCTCATATCGATATATGTATAGACAAATTGAACATTTGATGGCAGTATCAACTGAGAATCGATGGAGTAGAAAGTTGTTTGGAACGTAATAAACAGGGCATCTTGTATTCATTTAATGATAAATGCTACTAACTATCACCAATCAAAATATGAAAGCAACGTCGTTAAAGAAATTAACTTAGAACGATTGAATGCGGTAACATTCAAGCGAAGACACAATCGCTCGTTTGATGAGCAAAAGACATCAACGAGCTTAACTGCACGTAATATTGCGCATGTGTGTATGAAAGTTTAATACACTGATATTTGCATGTGTGCTTGTATTGTTGTTTTTATGAGTAACTTTTCCATATTATTAGTACAAGTAATTAACCCATTTAAGATACGTTTCTGTAATGTATATATCGTTATTAATTTAAAAAAAAAAATAAGAGATAAAATGTGATACTAAATTACAATAAATATATATATATACCTATGATTACAAGTAAAGGAATTACAATTTTTAATATTTTAAGCATAACTAAATCCCCGCATAACTGATAGAAGGAAAACGCAGACAGCTCTTATACGTTGGCAATTTTTAATTTATCATTAAATGCAAATAAATTTGATTTGCCTATATCTTTTTAAATGACTATAATTCTAGAAGTACCTAATTCTAAACAGGAAACATTGATTGTTAAAGAAAAAACGATTCGTCTTAACAGCATTCGTGTATCGGCAATTATGTAACTCGTTATCGAGGTACAAATGAATTGAATACCGAATCGCCTATAAAACGTTTCGGCTAAAATAGATCTTTTGATCAAAAAGTCGTAAATATTCATTCGAATTAGGTAATACGTATTAAATTCGTTGTTTGACGTTTACATGGTCATGAATTACGTTAAGTACCTCTCATCTGTGTAACAGGTAGCAGGAGGGAGGCTTGTTTTTATTGGGATCGCAATAAGCTCGTCAATTCGAAGGTGCGGCTAGCCTGCGGCGGCGTAGCGCGCGCCCGTTTAGCAAAACCTTATGCGAATCCCTGAATATTAGGGCAGGTTCTGACTGCGATTAATAATAAAATATGTGAGGAGATGAGATAAGATTTTTTACGTATTATGATTTGGTGTCGGGGTAAAATAGCACCAACCACTCGCTTCTCTTGTAAACTATTAAACTAGCAATTAAGCTTAAGTCCGGTGAGAGCTGCCCAACTTAAGTCAAAATTTTAAGTTTATGTATGTATATTCACGATACCAAAGTTCACCACACCAATAAATATTACATTTTTTAACCAGAACGGACTTTACTTTGAAAATTCTAAACCGATTTGAATATTTTTTTCATGGATGGATGGAAAGTATTCTAACATTTATCATTATCGTTATCATGATCAAATTACTCTTATACTGCTAAGCTTTTCTATCACCAGCAATATGAAAGAGGTACAGACTTTTACTGCTTATTATCTGTTCAACAAATAACTATTTACCGAAATAGATCCAACTTCTGTTACTCGTTTTACAATACTAAGAAATTTAATATCAATCACAACGTTTACTACATGCAAATTTGTTTGCCGAGCAATAAAGCAAGCAAAAACACACTACCTCCACACGACATTGAGCTTTGAGGAATTTTATAATTGCCGGGCGTACGCAATTGGCCCCGAGCCAGTACAAATGATACGTACATACAAATGGTCGATAAATTCTAAGGATGGCTATTGGATACAATTACAATCCTTCATTTCATTCTGTTTGCGTAAACTTAAGCACCTACTTAGACGCTGTGTACGCTCAAGGATTTAGTAAGTAATTAATTGGCTAGTGCTTAGGTAGTACTGTTCGGTGTGACTTTTACAAATTTATCATGAGTATCGTTATAAGCACTTAGTAACTCTCTTTAAAGTATGGTAAGAAATAAATTACATGACATTTCTTGATTTAAATCCTTCCAAACTAAATTGCGTATTCTTACGCTTATTACAAATTCTAAGAGTTGCAATAGTATAATTAAAATATTATGAAAACACTCAATGCGTACTTCCTTATTTAAAACTTTTGTATTATAAACTCAACACCTAAATTTAATTTCGATTTCAATATAAATTTATGTATCATTAATCAAAAGAACATTGTTATGAAAAATAATAAAATAGTGAATCTACGTCTTAATAGATGATGTCAGTAGTCCAAATATTGAATCAAAGGATCAAATATATGTTACCACCTGCTCCTATGTACCTATTCTACAATAATACACAAACAAGACGATGACCCTCTTAAATCACTCACACATAATCTTAACGCATCGAATCTTCAACAATAATTTACGCGGAGCTAAAAAATGTATACAATAGTATGTACGTACTAATTTCATCTGATTGAAGCTACGCACGCCAGTTCACGTGCGTGTAATGACTCTACGCAGATCGTGGTTAGAATTTGAATTCTGAGGCCATCTGGCTTCCGTTTAAATGGACGCCTTAGGCAAGTGTCTTCGAATTTTTCTTAAGATTACAGGTAGGACATCGTACGATCATGTGACGAAATTTGGGGACACGTCAAGTTTGAATTAGATATTAATATGGAAAATTATATAATTTGAAAAATTATGGGTGTCACTTACTCATACAGAAGCTAATAAGTATTTTATATGGTCGGCCTATATTATTTTTAAACTCATTCTATTAAATGAGTTTTAAAAATATTTGTCTCATTCTTGCACTACTGCCTTGTCGAGCTGATGAATGTGAGGCACATAGAACATTAACCACACTATATCCTCCTACAGACACCAACGTACCAATTTGTAATCCTTTATTCTGTATCAATACAATAACTAATACTGCTACTTTCTCAAGTAAAGTGAGCGGACACTAATCTCTTCTCGCTGATTTGTTTTCTTTTGTATTCTGACTGATTCATTCGATACAAGAGTTCATTCAAGAAATATTGGTAGGTAGCAAAATGAGCTAAACTTAGTACATTATGTCAGGAATGATGTATAGCGGTGTAATTTAGTTCGGAGGCCTCTTCCGTGAATGCGTTTGCGAAAATGTTGCAGTACTGACAGAAGTGACGGACACACAAAGAGTCATAACAATTATAATAACTACTTATTCTTAATATCCGAAAGTGCACGTTTCGCACGAACGCTGGACTTTATTGCTTCCCTCGATGTACACAATAGAATAGCAAATATTTTCATAACAAAGTAAGCATAAAATATCAAAATCAATGAATGCGAATTCCTATGCAAATTGAGATAAGTCGTTCTATAACACAACAAGACTTGGAACACGGTGCCAGGGAGCGAACACTAATTTGTTACCGTTTTAGGTAACTGCTCCACTCGGCTCAATCTTTCATGATAAATGTGGAAGGCGGGCTTAGAAAGGATACGCAAGAAACTTCGTTAGTGCGATGTAGAGCTCATTAGATGGCCGCTGGTTATCTCCTCGTTTACTGCAGAATCCTCAGCCGCCTCTAGCGTACATTATACTTGCTAATAATATTATACAACTTCTCATCTTTGTTTGTAATTATTTTGAGTAAATTGAATTCACAATGGATTGTCGGGATATGCACTCGCGGAGTCGACCATTTGTTTGCGTTAAGGGTATACTTAGAATAAATACGTGGAATATTAAACTGCCGTCGCTTTTATGTTCCTGAATATATTGAAAAGACGTTTATGGGTTACTTTTATAGTTATAATAATTGTAATCATAGCATTCCAGGAGGTCGACACATTTCTTGGACTATAATATTGTTGATAATTAAACCTTCCCGTCCGCGCTTTTGATGCGATTTTTATGTATTAATAATGTACTGGAGTTTTTCATTTTCTATTGCCTTTTTTATTGACTTATTAGATTTAAGTGTTGTATGTTATTCTTATTTTGAGGAGAACCTTATTTAATAGTGGAAAAGGAAGCATTTGACTATGACTAGTAGGTAATCGATTATTAGTATATTTTCCATTTACAAGAAAGTTAAACTGTAAAATAAAAAAAATAGTTTGAAAAACTAATAACCACACTTCTGTAACAATACTATTCCACTGGTACCATTATTATTATTTTTTAAGTGACCCGAGTAATGAGCCTATACTCGAGCTACTATATATCAGCTTCGATACTAATTTATTGTATTCTCATCGTAAATGTTGATATTTACAATATAAATAAAATTATCACGTCGATACAACAAATAGAAGTAGGATTGAATTGTTAGTTAACATACCGATCTGACACGCGAGTCCCGAGTTCGATTCCCGGCCAGACAGGTATCTGAATGATGAGTTTAGATTCTTGTTCTGGGTCTGGGTGTTTGTGTATTCGTCTTTGTGTGTCCATGGCACCCACGACACAGGAGAAAATCCCAAAAATATGTAAAAAGCGTTTTAAGATTTTAAGTTACAAGAAAAGCCTGTAAATATTAAAAGTTTCTATATAATCAACAGTCAATATATCATTACGTGTAACATTAAAATTTCATACTCATGCAAATAACCTCTTCTTGGTTATAGAAACTCTGTTCTAAATTCTCAAAGCATTTAGAACATACAATTTGTTGAAGCTCACGAGATTTTCTAAATGTTACCCGAGAACACGCCAGCCGACACGTGGACAGAGATTGTTCTGCGAAGTCGGACGTGTAATCGAGTTCCTTACGAGAACCGTTGGAGTCAGGTGCCGATGATTTATAGAGAACCCACTTACCTTACGATCAGCTCGTTCTATCACTGTAAGCCATTGATAAGAAAATTAAAGTAAATATCCCTGATACGTTCTGAGAGGTTAGTACTTAATAAAATATCTCAGATCTTTCTAGTTAGTCGCGCAAGCGAGAGGTATGTACAGATGTGTAGTAATAATACATATGTGCTTATGTGTGTGGAGGTATGTAATTACCTGAAAACGATGTTTCCTTAAATCTATATATTAATACGTGAAGCAAAAACTTGTGACGGGTTTTTAAGTGATATGCCGCGGACGGATTTGTATGAAATTTTGCACGGTTATAGTGGATGTAGAGAAGGAGTGCAGAATGTTAATATTTATTTCAACTAAATTATCAACTAAAAACACATTACACACACTACCGTGCATTTGTCACAAACACATACATAGTAATCGAAATATAACATTCAATGTCTTACTATGAAAACACAACGTCGAAAATGTCAGATGTCTTTGTCAAAATACCGCTATTTCTTTTAAATGCGGCTTAGATAATTAAACCTCTTTTTATACTTAACGCCCTTAACGGGCGCGTTCAAAAGTACTTCAAAATTATTACATTTTATTTGAATTTCAGAAATATTTGTCGAATTTCGACCCATACAACGGGTGAATTAGTTTGTTTTTATCTTAGTAGTATATTATCAACAGATCAGAAATGCACTGTAAGGGCTCTTTCAATTTAGACGTTTCGTGTCGGACCGCTGCCGCACGTTTTCCGTGCCGCTGGTTATAATCCGCTCCGTGCCGCTGCAGTACGTTTGCCGTCCGACACCAAACGCCTAAATTGAAAGCGTATTTTATTACCGTGCGTTTGTATGCTAGTGATGTTATAAATTTATTCGACCGCAGTTAAGCCATGGACTCTGACGAAGAAACATTACTGTTAGTGCTCTTGTTGAAAAAAATCAAATGGAAACAAAAACGACGCCCCCGTAAAAGAGCATCACCGATGTTTTCATTAACATGTAATTTTGGTGATTTTCATAATCTTTACCCTAGGTTAAAACAAGATCCAAGCAATTTTTTTAATTAATTAAGAATGTCTATAGAATGCTTCGACGAATTACTTGAATTAGTTAAAAGTAAAATACAGCGGCAAGAAATGCGGCGGGTCTTATGTCTTGTCACCGCACTATTCAATAGCGAAATGAACACTCGGGGTTTGCGACGTTGCCGTCCTGTTGTCGGGCGTTTGCGGTACGGACGCCGCACTGTTGCCGCACCGAGCGTTTTGTATGAAAACAAACGAACGTCCGTGTGCCATACGACAAACGCACCGCTTACGTACCGCAGCGGTCCGACACGAAACGTCTAAATTGAAAGAGCCCTAAGAAAATATGTGACATTAAACCGCTGTCTTGTAATTATTTTTTTAATTATTTTAATATCTTTCCGTTTTACGCGGTAGAAACCCATTATTATAAGTTTATAACAATCTCTCTACTATGGAAAAGATCCTTTATGGAAAGCAGGATTCATCCCATAGCCTATACTAGAAAACAGTGGGATAGTATTTTATGTCCCTACTATTAACCACTTTATGAAGCACCTCAGCTAACGAACCAGAAGCAAATATATTTGCTAACGAAGTTTACGATCATAAATATTAAAATAAGTGATAATTAATTTCTGATACATCCATGCTAAGGAATATTATCAGACACTCCGGGATTGATAACTTCCTAGGCATACGAAGAAAAGCTATTATTATTATAACGGTTTTGTTTCATAAATCGTATCAAAGAAGCAAATTTCTTTTTTTTTTTTTTTTTATAATTTAACCTAACGATAAGGCAGACGGGCTACCTGATGGAAAGTAGTCACCGTCGCCTGTGGACATTCGCAACACCAGAGGAGTCGCCAATGCATCGCCGGCTTTGTAGGAGAGCTCTTTTCGCACCTTTCTTGAAGAACCCCATGTCATAGCGCTCCGGGAATACCTCAGGAGGAAGCTCATTCCACAACTTGCACGTCCGTGGCAAAAACGAGCGTGCAAACCGAACCGTGGAGGACCGCCACGAGTCCAGTTGGTGTGGATGGAACTTCATCCTTCGGCGAGTGGTGCGGTGAAGAAAAGGTGACGAAGGCACCAGGTCAAAAAGTTCCTCGGAACACTCGCCATTGTAAAGCCGGTAGAACACGCAGAGGGAGCCTATGTCCCTCCGCAGGCTTAAGGGTTCTAACCGATCGGTGATCGTTGGGTCGTTGACGATTCGGATCGCACGTTTCTGCACGGAGTCAAGTGGGTTAAGTTGGTATTTGGGCGCCCCTGCCCAGAGATGCGAGCAGTACTCCATGTGGGGTCTCACTTGAGCCTTATAAAGCAGAAGGAGTTGCCCCGCAGTGAAGTACCGCTCGGCCCTGCTCAGAACGCCCAACTTTTTGGATGCCAACTTGGCTTTAACATCCAAATGACTCCGAAACTGCACATCACACGAGATGTCAACGCCCAGGATCCCTACGCTTTTGTCAATGGTGAGAGAGGTCCCTTGGAACTTTGGCGCCATGACAAATGGGGCTTTTTTAGCGGTAAACGCGCAGACTTGTGTCTTCGTGGGGTTGAACTCAACTAGGTTAAGTCGACCCCATTCTGAGACCCGCTCCAGAGAGTGCTCGATTTCAGACACAAGTCGAATTCTGCTTTCCTGCACGAGTGTCCGAGAGGTGTTTGCACGGCCCCTGTACAAGGCATCTCCCGTGCTGTCATCTGCATAGCAATGCATGTTGCCGACTTGCTGCAACATATCATTAATATGCAGAATGAACAGCGTAGGGGAAAGAACGGAGCCTTGAGGAACACCAGCATTGATGGTTTTCATGTCTGAGCAGCACCCATCAACCACAACTTTAATATACCGCTCAGACAGAAAACTGGTGATCCATGTGCACAACCTCTCGGGAAGACCGTAAGCTGGAAGCTTCGTGAGAAGAGCCCTGTGCCAAACCCGGTCGAAGGCCTTTGCAATGTCCAGGCTAACCGCCAAAGCCTCCCCATTGCTCTCTATGGCTTGCGCCCATCGGTGCGTAAGGTACACCAGAAGATCACCAGCTGAACGGCCCTGGCGAAAACCATATTGGTGATCGCTGATCAGCTGGTGCTCCTCAAGGTACCTTAGGAGCTGGGAGTTGATTATTCGCTCCATCACCTTAGAGAGCAGGGAGGTTATTGCAATGGGCCTGTAATTGGCCGGGTCACTTCTATCACCCTTTTTAGGGATCGGATGAACGAGGGCCACTTTCCACGAAGACGGTACTTGTCCCGCCGTGTAGGAAAGCGAGAATAAGCGCGTTAAGATGGGAGCCAACTCGGGAGCGCACGTCCTCAACACCACTGCGGGGATTTCATCTGGCCCGCTCGACTTCTTGATATCGAGGGACAATAAAGCACGCCTGACAGCTTTTTGTGTGAACCGTATATTAGGCATTGTGCTATCACATCGCGGGATGGTAGGCGGTGTGGTTCCCCGATCGTCAAGTGTCGAGTTTGAGGCGAAAAGGGTACCAAGGAGATCGGCTTTCCCTTTTGCCGTATGAGCCAGAGAATCGTCTGGTTTCCGCAGTGGCGGAAGTGAGGAGCGACAAAAATTACCCTGGACAGCCTTGGCAAGCGACCAGAAGGCTCGACTCCCTGAGGGGTAACCCATTAGTCGCTCACCAATTCTGCCGATGTGCTTTGACTTCGCCTTAGCCATTTGCTTCTTTGCTGTACGGGAGGCAGCGTTAAGTGCGGTTCGGAGCTCGGGGCACTTCGGATCCTTGCACGCGTTCGCTGAAGCCCAGGCTTGATAGGCATCTTGCTTAAGGCTTAACGCCTTAGCGCAAGATGCATCAAACCAGGGCTGGTTCCGCCCGCCGACGGACACGACAGAGTTTGGAATGAAGCATTCCATACCCTGCCGTATCACGTCGGCGACAGATTCAGCACACGAGCTAGGATCACCCGAGACGAAACATAGCTGCCTCCAAGGGTACGAAGCCAGGAATTCCCGGAATCCGTCCCAGTCTGCTGACTTGTAGTGCCAAACTTGTCTCCTCCCGCTGGGACGTGTCCTCGCGGGTTGAGACAAGGGCACAGTAGAACTTACCAAGCAATGGTCAGACGAACCAAGTGGAGCCTTGACCATTACTTGATAGTCTTCAGGGTGGGAGGTCAGCAGAAGATCCAGCAAAGAAGCAGTATGGGTCTCTACATCAGGTACCCTGGTGAAACCGGGCACGACCTGAGAGAGTCCATAGGCCAAGGAGAAGTCATATGCAGTTCTTCCAGCAAAGTCAGTGATCCGGGAGCCCAGCCAATCAGTATGATGGGCATTGAAGTCACCCAGAATCACTAACTCCGCCGAAGGACACTGCTGCAGCATTCTGTCGGTCGCCCACTGGATGTGCTCAAATAATCGAGTTGTTTCCACATCTCCGCTGTAGGACCTATATAGGCACGCATAAACACGGGTCTGCCCTCCGATGTCTACGCGCACCCATAACAACGATAGGTCCTTGTCTTCAAGGCAGCTAAGACGGCGACAGCAGATATCTTCTCGAATATACACACACACCCCGGCTCGACGTCTAAATCCGTGCTCTAGTTTATAGCCGGGGTACTCCAGATATGATGTGTCATCTGGAGTTGATATCTGCGTCTCCGTCAAAAAGAGTAAAGCCGGCTTTGCCGTCTCAAGATGGTGGTGGACGGCATTCAGATTGGAATGGACCCCTCTGATATTACACATGTCCACAATGAGAGTGGAGAGGGTCGCCGCTGTAATATCTTTACCTCTTTTTTTGTCTTTGCCCATTGTGTTAATCGCGAAAAGATAGGGAACTGGAAAGGATTTGCGGTGCTCCGTCGACGCCCTCCGAGGTAAAGCGCAGGTTCAAATACACAGCGCTCGCAGAGGGGAGGTGGGATGCTGGCGCGGGGGACGGAAGGGCCCCCGGTCCCCCCCGTGCACGACTACCTGGCTCCACCCCGGTCTCTTACTCCGGCAAGGTAATCGTGCAACGGGATTTTTCGCCGGTTGGCGGGACAGCCTCCCGGGCCAGAGGTTAAGAGTGTTGCCCGGGTTCGGGTCCCCAACTAACCAGCGGGCGGCCAGCGGAAAACCGTTTCACCGGGTCTCCCTGGCCCCCGCGCCAATACACCACGCCTACGCGAGCGACGGTGCCCAAAGGAACCACCGGTCCGGGAGATACGCCGTCGGAGGCACCACAAGAGGATGGGGAGGAGGGGAAGGGGGATAAACTGGCTCTCAGGTGCACTAACGAAACACGACGAGTCGTTATTAACGCTAGATTCCGACCTAAGGGTGGTAGCTAGCCAGGCAGATCCAGCGAAGGGATCTTACCACCAAGCGGGACACCTTTGGGAATTACGCCAGGCGGTGCCAAACCCAGCGACCAGTGGGACCGTCGCAGTAAGGTGTTAAGTGCCAAAGTAGACGCTGCTGCCCATCTACCTGGTGGTGGTAACCCTTAGTCGCCTTCTACGACACCCACGGGTAGAAATGGGGTGGTCTATTCTAGGAAGGGTTCTTTATATATAAGATTAAAAAGTAATGCCAGGGATTCGTACTCGCAACACAGCGTGGGAGGCAAAATCCTTACCACACTTGAAACATTTAACTTATCAACAATTCATTTACTGTATTATCATTAAACAACCTTTTTATATTCACCCGTTCAACCCAAATTCGCGAAATATGTTTACGAGTATATATTAACGTTTTTGTAATGTTTAATACGCCACGTCCACCAATTCGCACTTGGCCAGCGCGGTGGACTATGGCCTAAACTCTCTCATTCTGGGAGAAGACCCGTGCCCAGCAGTGGGACAATAATGGGTTGATGAGAGAGAATGTTTAATAATATAATGAAACATTCATCCGTCCCATTTAACAGATTTTGATATGAGCGGTGCCTTTGAGTTGCATTTTATCGATTTTATAAATAAATTTTGAATTTTAATTTGAGGTTAATATACTTTGCTGCAATAATATAGTATGTACATAATAGTACAATATCATACCATATTATGTGACGAAATCTTAACGTTAACTCTGGGTGAAACTCGTGCCTCAGAAATTACTTATTTGTCCTACTACTCTACTACTACTACTAAAAACTAATAATAACTATATAACTCTCTCATTCTGAGAGAATACCCGTGCCCAGCAGTGGGACGATAATGGGTTGACGACGACTACTAAATACGAGATTCTTCGTGCACCTCTGCATACGACTATGTTCACACGACTCCTTACTTTCCTTTTACAAAAGAGCCGTAGATGTTTATAAATCAACATTATTTGCCGTCGTTCAACAAATATTCATCATCAAATGTTAACATAAAATAATATTTTATGAGTAATATAATTTAATACGTTATCTTATAAAAAGCATTTGTTAAAATTTGCAAAAATATTTAAAAAACATGGTTTATATATGTGCATATTAAAATAAAATCAACTTTAGTTCACGAGCATGATTATACGCATACTTAATTAATTACTATTTCTGTCTTAAAATTGCAAGTTTGACGACCGCTGGTTGATGGCAAGTGGCATTAGATTATCGCCGGAAAGACCTCCGACTAGCGATCTGGTTCACACGATATAAGTAAAGTCACCTGTAAAAGTTCTCCATAAAGTTCATTTTGGATCAATCTATCGTTCGCAACAAAACTCAGACTACTTTCCGCAAAATTGCACATTAAAACCAAGCTTCGTTATAATTATAAATTTAATATCCTTGCGCAAGAAACCGCGACGCCGATGTAAAATGTAATGCGATATTTTAAGGATTTTCACGGCTAATTCTAAAAACCTTAAATGTGACTTCTGCGGTTTTGGATTAGTTTAAAGTTAGACTAACGTTTAAAGATGATGTTGAAAATTTACGGCATTAATGAATTAATTTCTGTGAAGTGTGAAATTATAAGTGATATTTTAAGTACATAAGCACTAGAAAGAAACATTTTTAAATTGTACCTCAACTAAGCTGAAAATTCGATTTGAAGCGCGATGAAATGAAATGTCTTTATTTTGCATAGACCTACGGAGGCACTTACAAATTGTTTGTTACATATATATTTTTTTTACACTACCACCGGATCGGAACACGACCTCAACTGAGAAGATCCGGCGAGAAACTCAGCGGGTTTGTCTTTTTTCTTGGTTTATCTTTTTTAAGCTAAGATCAATTTTATGGTGATATTGTCAAGTCCACCAATTCGCACTTGGCCACCGCGGTGGACTATGGCTTAAAACTCTCTCATTCCGAGAGAAGACACGTGCCCAGCAGTGGGACAATAATGGGTTGACGATTGTATTGTCATTGTAAATTAATGGTTCAATTCTCGTTCTTTATTCAAATCTTAAATGAAACTGAATATGCTAAGTTAATCTAAACGTTAGCCATTTGAGTAATCATGAACGTCTGAAATGAAAGTACCTCGCAACAAAGTACGTAAGAGCATCTAGTCTGTAATGGCAACTATCTTGTAGCTATTGACCACTTGTTCCTGACCCTAGCTCTATGAGGGGAATGTTGCAGGGTTGTAACTTTATTAGGATGAACAAGTATATTGTACGATAATACATTACTTTCGTTGTTTGAACTACACTATGTAGTATTTTGTTAGGGAGTCACTAGGTTTAGAAATAAGTAATAATATTTGTAATTACAAAAAACATTCAGATCGAGAATCACTAGTATTTTAAAAAACATTTCGTGGTCATGAAACGATTTTCTAGTGTTATTTTTTCTGAATGTCGCAGCAAACAAGCACGCAGTCACCCTGTAGCATGATAGTAAGTGGTCACTGCCACTCATGGACATCTGTAATCAACTTCATATAGAACATAGGTTCTATCTTAAGTCAATCATAGATGCGTTGCTACTCCCGAAGACTATGATGGTCGCCTCACATAAGTGTGCCGGCAACGACACCCTTCCAATGAAACGCAAGAAATGCTTCACGCTAGAAATAGGTGTGGCGGTGGTACTTCACCGGGCGAACTACACTGGTTATATCACCTACATACATATGTGTAGGTGTTACATACAGTTGTTATTTTTTTCAAAGAAAAGGAGTACATTAAATTGCTTGTCATTAAAATTGCGCTCGAAATCTGAAGCTATATATACAGTAAATATAAAGATAAAAATACTATAAAAACCAGTCAACCTGTAGATACTATTCTTTGCATGAATTATGTTATTTACTAGTTTTGGTACGATGTTTAGTTGTTTAGCATCCCTAGTACAGGAACGAGCTTTCGCTGTACTATCGGAAACGCTATTAAAATGGTATGGTGAAAATCTATCACTTGCACGTGCTTCAGAAATTGCTATAAATGTGTAAGCAAGCACCTAACTTGAATGGAAAGTTATTTTCTAAATTTTAGTGTATATATCTACAATAGCAGCATCTACCAATTCGCACTTGGCCAGCGCGGTGGACTATGGCCTAAACTCTCTCATTCTGGGAGAAGACCCGTGCCCAGCAGTGGGACAATAATGGGTTGACGAGAGCAGCATCTATGATACGCATGCTGTTTCTTCTTTATTCTTCTTTGTAAAAATGAATTTTTGTGTGTATAATTATTATGTGCTCGTAGACATGATGCACACAGCATGTAGATGACATACTTATAGAATCGTAAACTATTAATTTTATCATGTTATTCATGAGCTCACGAAGGTTTGTGCTGTATTTTTTGTGATGGCGTAGCAACACGCGAATGGTACAGCTAGTCTTATATTTATAAATGAATGTTTGTCTGTATATCATGTGCTCGTGGAAGTTTCTGGTGATTTTTTTTTATGGCGTAGCACCCCGCGCAGGGTACAGCTCGTATGATATAAATATTTATAATGCTGATATTTATAAAGTAAGTAGACTTTTAGGATCAAGGGATCCGCCCCACTACTGTCAGAGTATTAACGAGAGACCCACATACTGATAAGATTTACATAAAGCAGACAAGACTGATGCATTACCAGATATACAAAAAAAATATATTTGGAATAACTATTTGTACAAAAGGATCTCTATCATCATTCTATTACACTGGTGGGCACGGGTCAGTTCTCATAATAAGAAAAGTTTTAAATCATAGCACACCTTTACATGTCAATTGAAAGATAGTACAGTATAACTTTTTAAACATGCTAAACCAAATTGATCGCGATTTGCTCTCGAAGACTTGTCTAAGGCTGAAATAATGTCACACATATACTATAAAAGTTACTCTTAGGGTCATATAAAAGTCTATACCAGTCTGCAACAACGGATGGTACATAATTTTTTCCAGGCATGATCGATGCACTGACTTATGTATTAAGAAAAGACCATGGATTTTTTGAGTACGTACTATCATTGCTTTGTGATTTCATCCGCCTTCTTAAAAATATAACATGACTTTAAATCCTGATAGCTTTTCACAATAAAATGAGTCTTAACGTAATAAAAACTAAATGTTATCTCAAATGAATAAACTACAAATATATTCATTCCTTTAAATTAATTTATAATAAAAGAAAATTTTCATAAAACTCCAAAAAAAAAGGCATTGTTTTTTCTCATTTCTAGAAACTATTTCATATTTGCCAATATAGACGATGTACGTATATATGACGCTGAACGTTATTTTCTTGTATAAATATATACCTACATAGATTTTGGTTTACAGTTTCCTTTTGTAATTTTTACTTGCGCATATGATAACGAGTATTTACCTTCAATATCAAATAAAATATATTTTGTAATTTGTGTATCCGTTTTTTACCTTTATTTAAATTGCAACTTTTCATTTTTTTTCAGGATCCAACAAGAAGAATGTAACGGAAGAATGTCACAGCGCGACTTTTCGGAGGTTTGTCTAATTTTAATCTTGGTCCACTAATCCCACATTTACTTTCCGTTTAAATTCCATTTAATCGGTGACACGATAGCATCGCAAAGCGAAAGGATATTTGCTACACTATTTTCTGTTGGATCATAGTAGGTCTTTGTATACATATTTCATGTTACACTAGTTTCACTATTTTAAATAGTACAAAATTGTGATCTTTTTTATAACGAGTAGCAAGCAGGCGTACCGAACAAAAAATGTCAAATCTAAAATTGGCAATGTCATCGTTTTCGCTACATAAATAGTAGGTGTAGCAGGTAGCTATAATTCATTGTACAATGACTTCGTGGGATTACAGTATTCACAGAACCGTGAAAAAATACTAATTCCAATAGTCACGCTTGGTAAGCAGTCGATTAGTGTCGATATTACGGACTACTTAAACTGTGCAGATTAAAAAGGATTAATTTTACTTTTTGGTAGACCTTGGTGGCAGGATTTGAAGGCACGCTTATTTCTTCATAATAACATCAATGAAAAGTTTTACTGCATTCTGATTTCAAACTTTCAAACGAGCATTCAGTCCACCTGATGTTAAATGATCACTGCCGCCCATGTACGTCTGTAATCAACTTCATACATAACATGGGTTCTATCTGAAGTCAATCACAGCTGCGTTGCTATTCCCGAGGAGTATGATGGTTACCTCATGTAAAAGTGTACCGGCAACCACACCCTTCCATCGAAACGCAAGACATGCTTCACGCTAGAAATAGGTGTGGTGATGGTACTTTTCCGGTCACTGCCGGTGCCGGCATACTTTTATATGAGGCGACTATCATAGTCCTCGGGAGCAGCAACGCATCTGTGATTGACTTTAGATAGAACCCATGTTCTATTTGAAGTTGATTACGGATGTTTATGGGCGACAGTGACCACTTACCATCAGGTGGACTACATGTTCATTTACATCGAACAAATAAAAAAAGCTAATTGTGAATTCATTTTTTCTTCTCTATTACCTACGGTTACGGTTAAATCTAAATGATAAAGATATGATAAAACCTAACTAAAGCCTCTACATTTAACCATGGCCGCATTCGAAAAGCAAACATAATAAACAAGCTACATTTACCGGCCCAAACCGTTCTTATGTATAGATTCTGAAGACAGCACGGCATAAATCTAAGAAACATGTGTTTTAGGAATACAAAATGGGTGCCTTAATCCCATTTGGAATCCGGAAACTTCAGCGCGAGTTAGGCCGTGTTCTACAATACCGTAATCTTATAATTGATTATCCTATTTTCAAAGCTTTTGAATATTGTATTTAAACCGAAAGTGGTTACATATTTAGTCTATTAAACGTGTAACATTTAAACCGAGTGTCTATGTAGCCTATTGGGTTAATATGCAATTGAATTTTCTTATTTTTTTAAATTTTTAAGTACATTTTAGTTAATTTATTATCAGTACATTTAACTAAATGCTAATAAAAACAAAAAATATATATATTTTTTATTATGTGTATACAATTTCCAACCAAAAGGGTCAAACTGAATCCATATTTCAAAAACAACCGCGAAAACTAAGACAACAGATCAAATAATTTCTAATTGAATGCGAAAGTCTCTGTTCTGATTGTACCGTCGGAATTCACTGTCCCGGTTGTACCGTTGCGCCGCTATCCTGTACGAGCTGACCACCTGAGTCGTTGGGAACAAACCCGCTTGTTGGACGCATGCCCGTATCTTAACTATGATGAACTTCACTTGAGATTCTGTGCCAACTTACTAGTAAGTGAATTTACCTACTGGTAAATGATACTAGACTTATACTACACTGTGGTATTAGAGCACTGATAGCCTAATAGTTGAAACTTGGTTTCTGGATAGGTCCGAGGTTCAAACTCAGGCACGGGCCACTGATTTTTCTAGAAATTATGTGGGTAATAGAAATTTGTTATCACTGTTTTTCGGTGAAGGAAAACATCGTGAAGAAACCTACACACCCGAGAATTCTTTAAAAAAAAGTTCTCAAGGTGTGTGAAGTCCACCAATTCGCACTTGGCCAACGCAGTGGACTATGGCCTAAACTCTCCCATTATGAGAGAAGACCCGTGCCCAGCAATGTGACAATAATGGGTTGACGAGAAACGATACTACAGGATATAATAAGTTCTAAAGAATGTAATCATAAGATTTATCAGCGCGTGAAAGTTCTTAACTATAACGGACCGGGTTATTTCCGCGGCTTTTCCCGCTTCGGTCATGTCTAGCACCACAATGAGTATCCTCTGTTAGTCTAGTCTTCGTAAAGTGGGATACGCGAACCCCTAGAGGTTCACCTTTCGATGGCAGGGCGTTCGCGACAAGATTTACTGAAACTGACTGCATTTGTGACAACAAACAAGCACACCCTTCACATTAATACTAATAAAAATATATTTCTTTTTGCACTTTATTTTACCTTATATTGAAATAAAATATTATTTTCCTCAACAGTTAATTTTATTGTTTACTAGTGGGGGGGGGGGGCTTAATTAGTTAAGTTAAGGGGGTTCGCTGTCACTTTGAAATTTTAACAGGGGTACGTGAAGCCGAAAGTTTGAGAAACCCTGGTCTAAGTCATAAACTATGTTAGTTACTGCGTGATTTAGCCAGCAGCACGTCGTGATAAAATTTCATCCATTTCCATCACTATACGAGTGACATTATTTTAGAATCCCTGGAATCTAAATAGTTCTGTTTTTTAACATATTTGCAATATGTTTATATTCAATACTCAATATTGGGTTTCTATCATTTGAATCAGAACCCAATTTTGTGTAATTCATAAATATTCGCACAATATGCGTTCTTCAATTTGTAAGTTCGTTCATTTTTGACAATATTAACTTCTTTATCGAAAATAAAAGCGTTCTAATCTAATATTTAATACACAATAATATATTGCAACAAATTATGCATGTAACTAAATTACCTCATAGTGACATTAAACTCCCCAGTGACGCCTACACTATTCATAACTATCGTGACCATTTATTTTGTCGTAAGGGTAGGATATTTGTTGAATGCGGTAGAGGTGAAGAAATTAACATTTTGGTATATTTGTATTTTAATCGTCATTTAAAGTGTTAGTTAACATTAGTTTTCAATTACTATTTAATTAATGAGATAGATGACAAAAAAATTAAGGTCATCCCTTTTTTCATTGTTACTCATATAACTTTCCTAAGGTACATAGATTATATTTGTCACGAATAGGGATATAGCAGTGAAGATTTAGCTTTTTGCGAAAGCGGGATGTTTTTCCCTTTGCTGGGGACGGCGGGACAGATAAGCATAAAATGGGACAGTCCCGCCCAAATCGGGACATATGGTCATGTTACTTATAACCTCTAGTTAACACTGAGCATTGTTGAAAGTTCAAAAGGTTTACTTTGTAACTGAATACGGAAGTCGTGTTGTCGTCAAATATTATAGTATTTAAGACATATTTCATGTACTTAATACATAACTCACCATAGTATTCAATAGTAATACTCGTTTTGTACCTAAACTTATCTTTAGTAATAAAGTTTTATCGCTAGCATTATTGTGTAGATTATTGCTTGTCAGAAAGTAATAAGAAAGTTAAATTGAAAATTGAATTGAATTTAAAAATGTCTGCCTTCCAAAATTCAAAGGGGTGTGTCTGAATTCGATGCGTTCGATTGTGATTGATTTTTTATTGAACCGCTATGGAATATTGCAACTGTAATTAAATTACCTTTTCGTATTACGTCTTGGAAAAAATGTTTAAAAGATGTCAGTGTGCGACCGAAGATAAAGTTTTATCGCTAGCATTATTGTGTAGATTATTGCTTGTCAGAAAGTAATAAGAAAGTTAAATTGAAAATTGAATTGAATTTAAAAATGTCTGCCTTCCAAAATTCAAAGGGGTGTGTCTGAATTCGATGCGTTCGATTGTGATTGATTTTTTATTGAACCGCTATGGAATATTGCAACTGTAATTAAATTACCTTTTCGTATTACGTCTTGGAAAAAATGTTTAAAAGATGTCAGTGTGCGACCGAAGCATCGGCTACGGCCACCTTTGGCAAAAGCTTCAGCTTCGGCTAAAATGTGCTAAAGTGTTGCCCGAAGCCGAAGGTTTCTGTCAACCTTCAAAATTGAACAAACTGGAACAAATGCACGGCGCCGCAATGGTGATGCTCTGGGATCGACATACACTCGGCTCGGCTAATGCTTCGCATGTTTTGTTCGTAATTCACATTCAGTGCCGGATTAAGCCAGCGCGGGGCATTTAGCAAATTCTGACAAGATGCCCATAGTTTGCCCTAAGTAAGGTTATTAAATAAAACAAAACTGTTACTGGTAAACTTTTCTGGATTTAATATGGGAAAATTTAGAGATGACACTTTATATATCTACTTTCTTATCTTGTTTCAATTCAAGATTTTTAGGATAGCAAAGATAGTAAAATATAATTGGCAGGTAGGTGTTGGGCCGCGGGGCCCCTCTAGTCGCGGGGCCCGTACATTTGCTACTCTTGCTATGCGGCTAATCCGGCATTGTTCACATTATATTAATATGTTATCGTTTTTAAGAAGTTTCAAAGTAATTTAAATCAATTCTAGGACTTGTTTCGGCATGATTGTAAAATCTTCGGCTTCGGCTTGCTCTTTGGCCTAAGTTTGTGGTGATAGCCAAATGGCTTCGGCCAAAAATCAACCTTCGCTCGGATACTCATTGGAACAGCTTTCAGTTACACGAATAAAACTACACGCACACACATTTACACACACATACGTGTTGCATCAAACTCCGCTATGAAATTAAACTACTGTATATTTGTAGCGCGAGTGCCTATGTAATTACGTCGCGGGTGCAAGAATGCGGCGCCTCTCGGCCGGATTTGTTACAGCCGACTGTTCTAAGCCACATCTATCATGCTATAGTGCCATGTCATCGCTATTATTTAGGCCTTTACGGCCTCTGTTCGTACTTACACTGCCTCTCACTTATTGGAGTTCCTTGTTTGGATGGGTTGGTAACCGTCACACCTATTTTAGTTCAGGTTCAAGGCTATTTGAATACGTACTTTGACTTCTGAAAATTATGGACTCATTTGTGACTCCACTCTGACACCTCTACCGTACTCTGTCGTAGTAGTGGTTTTTTTTTATCTGATAGGAGTAGCAAACGAGCACGCAGTCCACCTGATGGTATGTGGTTACCGCCCATGGACATTCTTAAACAACTTCGTACATACTATGGGTTCTATCTGGAGCCAATCACAGATGCGTTGCTATTCCCGAGGACTATGACGGTCACCCCATATAAAAGTGTGAAGGGTCTACAAAAAACAAATGTCAATCTTGCTACGTTTTAGGTTGAAGGGTGTGGTAAGGTACTATGATACAAGTTGGACTTTAGTATTAATGGATAGCAACGCATCTCATGTTACGCAATGTTAGGTAGGACTTCAGTTCCGCACTACTACTACATAGTAGTAGTTAAGCTCAGCAACTTAGGACTTAACAAGAATATTCAGGCAACTTAACAAAAATATTTTGAGATTAACTTAATTAATCTCAAAATATTTTTGTATTTGTATGCTATTAGAATTAGTTAGAGTTTCTGTGTAGAGCACAAATATAGCATCGAGGTAGAATGTATGATTACCTCATGACTACGTGGTCCATATTATCTTAAAAGACTCGACGAGATGCAAGGGGTACCTAACACGTAATAAAATCCTGGCACGTATTCCTCAAGGCGTAACTCTACAATCATCGGCCGTAGAGCACGTGATGATGTGCTACGAGGCACGTGTCGTGTATAATGTACAGGTAATAAGGATACGAGTATACTCATATTGTAAAATATTATAAAACAAAGTGCTCAAAAACTGTCTGTATGTTCGCTTTTTTCTCAAATACTACTCAACAGATTTCTGTGCAGTTTTTACTAAAAAATTGTGCAATTTTTGAGGATGGTGGATAAAATTATTTTTGCAATAAGAAAAAAAAATCAAAAATAATTCATAAGAATTCATAAACCGCATATCGTGAGTACCCGTTAAGTATTATAATGTATCAATGCCGAGATAATACTAGTATTAAAACTATTGCTAGTGTTAAAACTAATACGGGATTTATATACGCCCAATTTAGTCGATAATTAATAATAATAATAATTTTCTTTATATACCCCCAAATAGTCTTAAGTACTAAGTTTACAAGTTTGGTAATGTTACATTCATAATTGGGAGTCAGGAACCCAAACTAGGATACCCTGTGCTATGAGCTCCTGGCTACCCCTCTGAGATAATTTACTTAAATCAATATTAAGGTAGGTATGCGTTATGTATATATAGGTGTGATTGTGTTATGTGTGTTGTCAATTACGCTGTAACAATATCAGAAATACTTATCCTCTACCTAAGAAACAATAACTAGAAGATTTTCCACTTCCTCGTCATCCAGGCCACTAAGCCAGTTCGTTATTCTCTTATTGCACTCAACCCTACACAAATTATAAATTGTCAATTTTTTATTTACTAGATATAAATATCATATAATAAATAAAAAATTGACAATTTATAATTTTTAATTAAAGGATAGGTACCTACTCTACAGTAATATGCATTCGTGTGTAATCTATATAATGCTAACATTCATACTTAGACTATGTTGAAAGAAAGAAGCTGTCTAATAATTAACACCTATAATGTATTATAAATCTCGTATACCTATCCAATGTCTTATACAGTATGTACTTATGTCTATTTATTTTATATTTATGTTAAACACAGTGGGGCGTACATTCACAATTTGCGTTAATCTAAACACCTTCATAACATTTTATTGTAATATAGTAGTAATTGCTTGATTGCTCAATTCTCTTCTTCATGTTTATAAAGGCCATAACTTTTTATATTTTATATGGTTTATTGTTTATTTAAATTATTTTCCAAATGCTCTTAAAGTTGTCAATAAAATATGTAAAATTACGCAAAACTGTTTCCTAAGCTTTACAAATTAAAAATACTAACTAGGTACATAACTATCGATTGCATGAGATATGTATTTCCATAAGTAATGTTTTGCCGTTATTCTTATTATGTAAAGCACTCGTTTCTAATAAACATTTCACTCATGTAATTGCATTTTACTGGATATGTAAGACAATACTAAATTTGATTTGCTATATAGATAAATAAAAACACATAATTTATGATATAAAAAAGTGGATATTTTACTATTCCCCCCTATTTCTAGCGTGAAGCTGTTTTTGCGTTTCGATGGAAGGGTTTGGTTGCCGGCACACTTTTATATGAGGCGATCATCTTAGTCCTCGAGAGAAGCGACGAATCTGTGATTGACTTCAAATAGAACCCTATGTTCTATATGAAGTTGCTTACGGATGTCCATGGGCGGCAGTGACACTTACCATCAAGTCGGCTGCATGCTCGTTTGCTACAAAAAAACTAACATATAGAGAAAATTAACACAGCTTCATTAAATTAAAGTGTTTTAATGCCATTTTAAATCCTTTAAACGCATTGAAGACACTTGTTTATTGTGACCATAAATTTGATTGAATTAAATCCTAATGAAACTTGGTAGTATGTTAAAGTTTTAAAGTTTTTTTCATTAAGTAACAAACAAAATCAATCAAGTATAAATAAGAGTTAATTGTAATCTTTTTCGTGTTATTTATTTATAAGTTTGCTTTTTATTTAGTGTAGTTTATGTTATTCTCAATTTTATTTACTTTCTCTGTGTTGTATTTATATAAATAAAACTCCTCTGTTTAATAAAAAAATCTTTTTCGTATTTCCGAAGTATAAACCTAAATATAATCGGTACGGCAGAAATCACCAAATCTTCACTTTACTGAAGCAACACATTTCGCAAATATAATATTTATATAGGTATATAAAAAATATTATTTGGTCTCACAGGTAGCAACGCATCTCTAATTCATCAAGAAAACATAGGCCTTTGTTCACGTTTCTTATGAAATTTGGGTTAGAGATATAAAATATCTTGTAAATAATCTTGAGTAAACATCTATAAAGAATTCCTTATAAAGTTATTTCATTTAAAATTACTTGGATTTAAACCATAACTTAAATTAAGAGACTGAAAGGCTAAGGAACGAATCTTTTAATGCCACGGCAGCTGAGGAATGTTCCGCCTTACGCCGGAATGTTCCAGAAGGCGTAGAGGTTGTATCACTTCAGTGAACCAAAGCTGTAAGTAATCCGAAGCGAGATACAAACCAGCACATCATTACATAGAAATGCGACAGACGTACGACCTACGTACTGTGACTGTCTATAATCTATATTGACATTTGCTTTGTATTTGTCATACCAAGTAAAGTTTTCGGTAAACTATTTATATAGGTTTATTTAGGATTTATAAAGGGTTTCACCACGAGTCATGTCATTAAGAACTTTACCAATTATAAATTACATTATATTTGTATATCTGTCCTACCCTTTTCAGCAACACAGCTTTGCGAGTTTGCAACGATTTTACATGGCAAAAGTACGTGTAGTTTTACGATTTCTACCACCTTTAGAACACTTAATATGGTATTACATAAATCAAAACCTAAACCATTTATGAACTTACAAAAGCAATACATTAACTCTAAGGCTTTACAAATGGATTGTGATATACATACGTACTCATAACGTCCGTATTATCCCAGTATTAAGCCCAGACTACTGAAAAGCATATGTGTGCATTACGTAATAAACAACATCATGTTACACCTTATAGGATCGCGTGTTTGTTCACTCCTAGCAATTACTTGTAAGCGACCTGTATATAATTATACTGGTTTGCCCATCATATCTCAACATTTGTGCTTCTTAGTAACGATAGCTTGTTACCAAAAGGATAAGAGAATCATTTATATTTGTTTTTGTAAGCCTTATTCTGGCCTTGTTAGTTCGTTACTATGTGAGAGTCATCTTGCAACTGAATTTTAAATCACCTAGACCGAACGATTGAGCTGAAAAGCATACACGTTTGGATGGCAACGCATGATCAGTAACGTCATTATAAATAAAATATAGCGGACGTCCAAGGTGGTAAACAAATTATTGCTTACCAGCAGAACCCCGCAGCTTCGCCCGCGTTAAAAAAATCGATGTATAGGTTGTCCCGTGGCAAAAAGTTGCCTATAACTTAATCCAAACTGTCAGCTAACTCTTTACCAAATTTTATGAAAATCGTTCCAGCCCTGTAGATGTGAAGATACAAACTCAAACTAACATACACACTCGCAAACTTTCGCCTTTATAATATTAGTATGATGCATGGTATGGCTATCAAATAAAAGAGTTTCTGCTAGGAATACGAAATAAAAAAATGTTCTTAAAGTTTCAGAATATGATTTATTTTTATAATACTGGGTAAGTGGTAAAATTTTGCATCCACACAAACTACAAAAAGTCTCTGTAATCAACCTCAGATAAGATCAGTCTTACGTGAGGTTAGCTGACTCACTGGTAGAGATACCAACTAAGTAAATACTACGTTGGAATGCCTCCGAAAAGTATGTCTATCTTACCACACCTTTCAAACCAAAACACAGCAACGCATAACCTGGCTATTACTAGGCAGAAATAGCAGTGACGCTTGTGCTTCCGGACTAGAACCACCAAGAGCTTCCGGACTAGAACCACGTTTATCGTTTAAATCAAATCAAATCTCGTTATTTGTAAACAGGTTTTCTTTTGTTTTTTATCTGACTGAAGTAAAAAACGAGCATGCAGTCCACTGATGGTAAGTGGTCACTGCCGCCCATGGACATCTGTAAGCAACTTCATACAGAACATGGGTTCTATATGAAGTCAATCACAAATGCGTTGCTACTCCCGAGGACTTTAACGGTCGCCTCGTGTGAAAGTGTGCCGGCAACCACTACCTTCCATCGAAACGCAAAAAATGCTTCTCGCTAAAAATAGGTCGCGGTGGTACTTCTCCGGTCGCACTACACTGGTACTACCACCTATTAGTAGGGAGAAATAGCTGTGACGCTTGTGCTTCCGGACTAGAACCACAAAGAGTTATACCACTTTTACTGTTAAAATCAAATCAAATCTTTTTATTTGTGAACATAGGACTTACAGGTATTAAAATGGTTACATAAGGTGCGCTGTATTCGACCCTTTTGGGTATACAAATAACATACATTATAAGTCCTATAGGAAAATTTTAAAAGAGTATCATTATTATTAGTTATAATTCATTAAATTATTATTAAATATCATGTAAGTCATATATATGTTATTTTTAAACGACTTGCAAAATTGAGGAGGTTCTCAATTTGCCTGTAAATATTTTTCTATGGTAACGTGTACAATAAACA